>CM070038.1:88530375-88540406 GCA_036250615.1 Ptychadena robeensis
TCCTGAGTTAACTTGGGCTGAGTTTCATGATGGATGAAACTCAGCCAGAGTTTACTCGGGAGAAACACCCAGGAGGTTAAGCAAGTCCTCATAATTGGTGACCAGCTAAGTTCTGTTTGGGCCCAGGGGCCAAATGCAGCCCGTATTTGCAGACTTTGTCATAAAATTAGTGATATGCAGAGGCAATCTGCAGTGGGATAACGCTATTTCACTACTAAACAGGAAGTAACGCCATACTTTCCAACCGGTGCTGGTTAATTTTATGCACATAGCTAAAGGACGATGAGATGACTCTCATCCCCCTCAAGAACCACAGCTGCAATGTCGGTGTAATAGTACTGGCAGGGGATTAACCTAACCCTCCCCCCCCCCCATGAATGGCACAGTCAGGGGTTTACACCGTGCTGTGCCTATCTTGCTGCTTCATCATGCAGATTATCCCTACTATCAGGATGCAGCATGAACGTGAGCAGTGCTGAGGAATCTTTTCATTGATCCTCTATTACATAGGGGAATGGTCAGGACTTGGGGGACATGTGGCTGGGAGAACTGCAGGTCGCAGCATACCTAAGTTTGTTTGAAGGAAGATATCTGCCCCATGGAATCGTTCATTTGCATTTAATACGAAGAATGTCAGGCTGCCTCCCACACATTTCATTTCACATAACCTGGCCCTTTGCAAAAAGTTTGGACACCCCTGGAGGCCTTTGACAGCTCAAAATACAGTTGAAAATCTTGTCTTGGTCAGCCAACTAATTGTTCTTCATATACTTAGTTTGGGTCAGGTCATGAGGAAGCTTGTCCTATGGCTTGCCATTCCTATGTGGTGGCTCCATTAGTTTTCTTTAAGGCTTGTTTTGCTTTTCTTCCATCAGGTGTTGTGATACTCTCTACCCTAAGGTGACCATTCATGTATATTACACCACACATATAAAAGATGGTCACTCGCAGAAAAGGTGTTATTGGGACTGGAGAATACCTCCTCTCCATATAGGGAGGTGGATTTCTATCTTTCAGAAACCAAAGAGCAGTTAAGTCGGCAGAATTAATGAGCACATGACACTTATCCTCTTAAGAGTTTTGGCAGGATCAACTTTTTTCATTTATCAAACTTGGTTGAATACGTGTGCATATTATATTGACTAGAGTGCAAATAAGATGTTTGGGGGTTGCATAAACTTTAAAACCAGACTGGTATTGGTTGCATTTTGGTTGGCATTGCCCAGCTGTGTTCTGTGCCAGCCGTGGATTAGCCTGGTCCACCGACCTTCCTTTCTGACGCATTTGCTGTATTAAAGCCTTTTATGAAAATGATGACGAGAAGCCTTTCCCTGTCTGTGTTTATATTAACTCAAGCCCTGTTTTCTGTCTTTCCGCAGGCTGATTCTGGTCACCATATTTCTTCTCCTGCTGTGTGGGACCACTGCCAGCTGCATAAAGTTTTGCTGCAAGAAGAAGAAACCGCCCGGCCAGACTTTACCTAATCAACCCTATGAAGTGACTGTGATCGCCATAGACAATGACAGCACCATTCACAGCACCGTCACCTGTAAGTAGCTACAAAAGAACCGCCTCTGATCTGGCATGGTCCAGTATCTAGCTGTCTTATGACCACATTGGGGCTGTAGGAGGTCTGTAGTCTCCAAACCCAACCAGCGACCATTCTGTGTATCTTGAGGAGCTTTGAGTGATAGTAGTACTTCTGATTTCCTTGGCCTTTACACCCTCTGGCTTGTTGAGAGGAATGCCAACTCTCCTTGGTCAAGATTAAGGAAAGCGCCTGAAACTGGGAAGGAGAAAGTTTTACATGTAAAAAGATGCCCATTGCCACCAAACTGTGCTGGAATAAATCTTCACTGTGACCCTTTTTAAATAATTTTGTTTTATTTTTAAATAGAACAATTCTTGACTTGTATACATATGCACAATATACATATTCCAAAACAAAGACGGTCTACCAATCTGAATTAAATAACTAGTTTTGATGAATCCAAATAAGATATAATGTTTGGTAAAGTTACAAAGAGCATACTGTCAAGTAAATGGATGGCAAATGTCAAAGTTTAAAATTTTATACATGTTGGCAAAACACAGGCAAACTTTCATAAGAACAAAAGTTCACGTTGCCAATGCTTTTAAAACCTCCATCTCCTCTGTGGCAATATGTAATGCGTTGTGCAAATTTTATGTACTTGTGTGTAAACATTTTGATCCAGGGGGGCAGTGGTCCTAAAAGTCCTTCTTGACATTGCTGTCATGTAGTGAAAACCTAAAACGTAAGAGTAGAGGGGGAAATAAAACAATATATATCTATATATATCCAGTAACAAATGCACAGTGCACTTCTTCCCTGAATCCCCAGGCTTTCAAGTATTTGGTCATTGCATTCCTACTATAACATCTTTACATTTGTCTTCCTCAATGGCTTCATTCGTAGCTAAAGAACAGTTTGCGTGGTGTACGTGACAACTTTAAAGCCTGTAAGTGCTGAGCGTAGAGTGCTTCCAGGCTCAGCATATATAACGGAGATCAGGTGTCGGATCTCTTCTCTAGTAGTGCCTCTTGACATTTTGACGTGCAAACTTGGGTTTAACCCTTCTCATGTCAAGATTTGTTAATACAATTAACCCTTAAATAGCATGCTTCTTTAAATATACTTTCAACATTTTGACATTGTAACCTACATGTTTACCTAATTTTGTATTAACCCAGTGTTCGGCAGCTGAGTTGATATGGAGGGCCACAAGTGTGGCCCTCAGCATCACTAAAAGGCCGCTCATAACATTTTCATTGTATACTGACATTTTATGATGAAGAGGACAGCAGGTATAGCTAGAAGACATTATTTTTACATTTTAAATAACAAAAATTCAAGCATTAGGGGACACTGTGGTATGGTAATGTACATTTTGTCATATATAATCAAACCCTTTTAATCAGATCTATGGGGCACCCATTTTGAAGTTGTGCCGCAATATAGATTATACAATCATCCCCATTTGTTTGGATAGTGGGATTATAGGCACACACCTGTCTGCCAATCACATCTTTGCCCATAATACTAGATCAGAAAGAGTAGAGGCAAGGGACTTGCTCAGATGCCATCTGGGTCATTGACCCTGAGCAAATCGCGCCTCAAAGCCTCTCCTCTTCCTGCTCTAAGATATCCCAGGTCACGATGCAGGGGATTGGTGGACAGGGCAGTTTCTATGCCCTATGCATGAACAGTTAAGTATGGGGGGCTGCAAGTGGAGGGCTGCAGGTTAAACACCTAGGTATTAACCCATTATCTACAATTGACCTATTTATAGGACAGATATATCTGTTAAACAGTTATTTCCCAAAATAATTTGTCGTAAGACTGGAGTCAATATCTGTGTCTTGAATAGACTGAGACTGCCATCCTAAAAGTGTAATGCCAGCTAACTATGAAGCTAATGCAGGGTCCTTTTGTGTACTAGAAAATCATTGTTTATCACAGTATGCTGAGCTGTCATATCTTAAATGCTCTGATCATTACTTATTGAAGTATTCTCCTTGTTTTCTAGCTTACAGCTCGGTGCAGTATCCCCATATGTTTGCCTTTAGTGATATGGACAGAACGGCAATGTCACCCCCAGCTTACAGCCTCTATGCTCTCGAGCTTCCTCCGGCCTATGAAGAAGCCATTAAGATGGCCAAGCCCAATGGAGAAGTTAGCACCTCTGCAGCAGGCCCAAAACTTGAGGACATCACTGAACATGATGGACCTGAAGAGGACCAAGAGCAGCAGCAATCCTCATCAAATAACCCTGACTCGCCACCTCACTATGAAGAAACTGAAATCACCCAACGCCAGGTCCACTGATGACTAACTATAGATCAGACATTTGGACTTCCCAGGGCTTGGCATGGAATCTTCAAGGCTCAAATTCTGCTACAGATACCAGGGAGCGAAGGCTCACCTAATCTTGTTTGCAGTGCTGTGACCTACATATAAGGTAGGAACTTTCTGAGCAATGTGGCCTCTTGCTAGCCAGTGTCATGTGAACAGAATATTAATACCCTGCGAGTGTTCAGGGCAGACCTGGCGTCTCCATCTCTGAAAGTTGATCATGGATGGGGTCTACCCCTGTGCTGCAGACATTGACATCTCCCCCTGCCATGGATGTGAACTAGAATGGATGTTTTGGATGTTCCTGGTCACTACAGAAGGTTGTACAATGCAACAGTTCTAAAGAGTTAATGCGAAACCAGCCAAGAATGAGGATTTGTTGAAACAAAGGCTCTAAAAGTAACTAACAACTTATCTTTGGATGCACACTAGTTAAGGAACTTTCAACCTTCTAAGGACTTTTGCCTCAGTGTAAAGATCTATGGTTGTCGATTCTACTATACTTCTGTATGCAAGGTTCCTACACCAACTCGAGAAGTATTGAGGAAAACTACATAGTACAGGTTTCCTTTTATGGCTTGAGTTTAGCTTGCCTTGAAAACATTTTTTGCCAGCTGTCTTAATTGTGTATTCTATTAGAGATGGTCAATGAGATGCTGGATTTTCAACAAATCACCCCTTTGTAATTTGGGGGTGGGGGGTAGAGAAATGTGCGCTTCTCATAGTGTGAATGCGCAACCACCCGTGGCCAAGAGACAATTTGCTTTATTTGGTTGCATCTTTGATATCCGCCTGCCCACTGGCCAAGCACTGAGGCAGGGAATAGGAAGCGGTCAGTAGGAAGATCTGCTCGGTTGACCTACACACAATCCACCTGGCTGGTGAGCACAGGGTGATTGGTTAAGCATGTCATGTTTGCCTGCCTTGCGCACACACAGAAGGCATTGGGAAGATCCGCCCATGGCGACCGGCCAAGAAGGACCAGGAGCTTCTGACTCTTGCTTTGCCGGTCGGAGTGTGAAGCTCTGAGAGGCCAGTACCCCGATGTGTCTTGTACATCGGCACGTCTTATACAAAGAATATGGTATATGCTGAAGCTGAGCTAATAAAATGGCTGCTGTGTTTTTTGTTTGGATCCCTTTCAGTTTGCATAAAATTTTGGCATCTCATTGGCCATCTTTAATGTTGTTTATTTTCATTTAGCAATAAGTGGTTAATTTTTCAACTTTTTCAGGCCCTTAACTTGTAATTTTCACTTCCTCTTTTGCATTGCAATAATTCTGTTTATGGTATTCTATCACTCCTCCATTTCATTTTTTTATTACCCATTTAATCCCCTGAGAACATTGTACATGCTCCCAAGGTCCCATAACTTGGCCATGTTAGTCTGGGCGGGTCTGCAAAGGATGATCTATTTTTATTGCTCATGGGTGCGATGTCTTGTATAACTGACGCGCAGGCAAGGGCAATGCAAGCTGTATGTAGCATGACCCATTAACCTCTCCGCCACTTTGTGCCAACTCCCCTGTACATTCCGCCTGTTATCTCCAGATTGACATCCTTATCAGTCTTTTGTCGTCCTTCTTGCGGAAGGTGTCATGTTTTCTAGCAAATTGCTGGAATGGGGTAACTCGTTGCTAAGTAACGGAACTGTACATATATATTAACGGAACTGTACATATATATTATTTTTTAATGTGTATAGTAAAGTAGGCATAATGTATTGTTTAAAGTATATCTTGCAAAATGTATGTATAACTATTTTATTTTTTTGTTTTTTATTAACAAATGTGGTTCAGTCAGTGGAACGCAAATAAAATTCTACGGTCTAACCAGTAGTCTGAATTAATTACACCATTTCTATTTGCACTTGGAAAATGTTTTGAGTCAAAGTTGGAGTAGGCATTGATGTGTTTCCTGCAGTCAAGGTTTCGACTTTCCTGGAGGACGGTAGATGGCACGATAATCTTTAGGTACCCATACAATTTGAGGAAAGACAGACAAGAAATGGAAAAATAATTTTAATAAGAATATCTGTTGGGAGCACAATGGTCATGGAAAGCGATACCCTCTTCCTGTTGCATCTCTAGGACAGGAAGCAGAAGGCAATTTCACTTACAGCAAAGATAAAGGCCCCATACACGTAACGAGCCGTGGCTGATTTTGCCACTGATCGATGTGCGACTGTCCTTGTAGGTCACCGCTCATCTGTCAGGCCCCACTCACCTTGTGTGTGGGCACCTTAAGATTTAAACCTAGCAGTATAGATCTTGTGGACTAAACTACCCGTGAAGCTTCAGTACTTTGTTAGCCACTGACCCCTGTAATAAGTAGATTGGTCAGGAAAATATTAAGTGTGGTACTGGTGAAGCCAACTGTGGGGGTTTTCTCATGGCCATTAAGTATAAGGCTCCATCCATATTACACTTTAAAGTTGTAATCATAATATACAAAGGTCTGGTTACACATACCCAGTATACACCTATATAAAATACAATATTTTCATCCAGTTTCAGAAGGCGGTGACCGCAACCTGAGGTGCAAGCCAATAACATATCGCAATAGCAAGACTTGTGCCAGTGGATGGCTTTATCCATATTTAGTGCCATAGTTCTTAGACTAGCTGTGTAGCATCCATGTCCCTCTAGTCTCTAGAAGAAAATCATGTTAAATGTTACAAGATGGTGTGAATCCAGTGCGAAGACAAGGTCCCTATGGGTCATTTGGAATAGAGGTTAAAGTGGACCTATAACCTCGTAGGATCGGCTGCAGTGCAGCAGATACTGCAGAGATCCTCAATTTGAAAATAAAATAAACCTTTTTTCTGAGTGCACCTCTCCCACTGTCTGACTTGGTGCCTCTGCAAGATTTCATACAGCAGCAATGGGAGTTGGGACACCTGCCCCATGTTCCCCTTGCAGCTGTAGCAATTCTCGCCTACTTAGTCTTACAAGACTTGGGTGATTGGCAGTGATGAGAGCATCTTTCCTGTCCAGAGATGGATCTCGGAGACTATACAATTGATTTTTAGAGCCTTTTTGTAGAGGTGCTACAGTACATAAATAATGCTCAGTGTCCAGCAGTAAAATGTCATCCGACTTCTCAGACCACATTGTAGTTCTGTTTGGCCTGTAAAGTTTCTAAAGTTAATCATAGCAAAGTTGGCCCCTAACTTTGTCCGAGTTTAAATGTAGTCCACTCTGAATTTGGGTTTGACACCTCTGATCTATAGACTTCAGCTCCACCTTGTGGAATATATTTGGAATTGCACTAAAATGGAACCCTATTGGAAAAAAAAGATTACCATGAAAACAAACGGTCACGCTGTCATTGCACCACAATGTCAAATTTTAGAACCAGTCCTTTGCATGCCAATTGTTTCTGCATAATTGAGTTCTAACATTAATACAGTTTTTAACCTAACATTTTTATAATATATACAATGGAAATATTGTTAAAGCAATTAGATAATCACTGTAATTTAAACCTCATCTCGGAACCTCATCTACCCATGACCCCAACTGTTACTCTGCCTCTCAATTCCCCCTTCTCATCTCCCCATTGCCTCTCCACTCCCTGTAGTTTATAACCACATTTACTTATGGCCCCAACAGTGACTGTGCCGCTCCCCTCCTCCTTCTCCCAACAGTGACTCAGCAGCCTTCTAAACAGCCTCTATAACACAATGTTATGAAAGATATAAAGAACAAAACATTTGATGTTCTGGACAGACTGGATCTTATGTCACTTTCTGCAGTGCTTGATATGTGCTCTCTGTCTCTCTCTGTCCATCTCCATGTCTCTCTATTACTTTTTAATCAATTAGTTTCTGTAGTGTAGTCACCCTGCCAGAGATGGGTATGGTCCCCTTTAAGATGCCTTCCCAGCAGCCCTGCCAGCCCTCTATCTATTCCTTTACTACATGCCCAATTGCAGAACACTGCACATTGAACGGTTGGACATTCGGGCATTGTGCCCACAGCCAGACAGTGCGTTCCATAAAAAATGGCAACCCTATATATACTTTTAAGGTATTAAATGGAGCATATCATAAACTACCTTGTTAACATAGATAAGGTTACGTGGATGTGGGGAGTGGCCCTCCTCACACCCCCTCCTATGGTCACGCACAGGAGGATACAGGTGTTAATCACTTTGAAGAGGTGTAGTAGATTGTAGATTTTAGATTGTTCTGATATGTTAATACTGTTAAGCCCCCCATACACCTTAAGATCGAGCCATACAATCTCCATTAGATCTACCAACAACTGTGTAGTGCTGGGTAGAATGCATAGTGATTGGAAGGTATATATCACTGCTATGTAGTGCTGGGTCTTTCCTGATAGAATACATAGTGATTGGAAGGTATATGTCACTGCTATGTAGCGCCGGGTCCTCCCTGATAGAATACATAATGATTGGAAGGAATATAACACTGCTATGTAGTGTCGGGTCCTCCCTGATAGAATACACAGTGATTGGAAGGTATATATCACTGCTATGTAGTGCCGGGTCCTCCCTGATAGAATATATAATGATTGGAAGATATATAGCACTGCTATATAGTGCTGGGTCCTCCCTAATAGAATACACAGTGATTGGAAGGTATATATCACTGCTATGTAGTGCCGGGTCCTCCCTGATAGAATACATAGTTATTGGAAGGTTTAGAAAGTTCCTCATATTACCTGTTTTTGGTTGATTGTACAGAAATTGTATGGTGAGATTGTAAGGTGTATTGGGGGCTTAAACCATACTCATAAGTTCCCGAAACTACTCTTCACTCCCAACAATTAATGTGAAGTTTCTTTTAGGGAAATGTTTCCTAAAAAAAAGTTAAGACTACAGATGTCTGTGAATATTATTATTGATCCTCTGCCTTCAGTTGACAGGAATGTCCATGTTCCTGATGGATTTCTTGGTCTTTCTAAGTGAGAGAGACAAAAATGCTCAGAGCTTTAGTGATCTTAATAGCCAGGCAAGCAGCATTATAGCAAGACGACCTATTTCTTTTTTCTCAGGCCAGGCGAAGGTTCACTAATGAGTATTTCTGTGATTCTGTAGACATCTGCTGGTTCATGTTAGCATTACAATAATCATTACTAGTCCTGGCTAGTGACATACATTAATCAAGATGAGCACACATAGGAATATGTATATATTTTCATGTATCATGTATTTTTTCATACAATAAAACCAATTAAATCTAATGAATATTCTAATATTAAACTAATGATTACATATTCGGCCAAAAATGATAAAATAGGGAATACATGCATAAAAATAAGTACACCCTATGATTCACCAGGTTGTAGAAACAACTTTCGCAGCAATACTTTATACCAGTGGTTCCCAAACTTTCCTTGCAGGGCCCCCTTTTCTATTTAGGAACATTATCGAGCTCCCTGTCCTTATTAAACACAGGTTAAGAATGAGGGCCTGCGCCCGCCTGCAATACCTTCGCTCCGCCCCCCCAGTTTTGGAACCACTGCTATATAGTGAGCATTTTCTTACCATTTTATACATTTTTTTCACAACATTGCTTCAGTTTATTGAGGGTTGTGGGCATTCATCTACGCACCGTTCTCTAGGAGCTAGTACTCCACTTTGTTGTTTGTGGATCATGGGGAAAAAGGCACGGGGGGACTGCCCATTCAAAGTATTGGGGCTATGGTGCGCCTGTTTTTTCAACTCCAAAAAATCTAACCATGAGACGAACCTTTGGTTTCTTTGCTAATTCTCTCTTCCATTCCAGAAGTTTGGCAGCTGACTTGAATGTTTCCACTTGAGAATATTCTTTCTCGCTGTAGAATGATGGACATACGTATGGACACATATTGTCTGAGAATTTCAGTTTAAGTTTCAGATGAAGAGCGCACCATTCACGTGCTAAAAAAAACCCAGTTTGGTTATATATGGTAAGTCCTTCATTCATGCAAATGTTTATAATGAAGTGACTTTTGGCAATAGTCTAAATTCCCTCCGTGGGAATTTTATTGGAAGATGGGCTTGTTTGGAGTTCTTCAGAGCGGATTTTGGAAGCCTGGACTTGCAGGACTGTCTGCCTGAGCATCATGGCAAGCTGGAAGCTATGAACATCTCCAAGCAAGGATGACCGCTCTGAAGAACTCCAAGCAAGGAGGACAACTATGAAGAT
>CM070038.1:88556625-88568708 GCA_036250615.1 Ptychadena robeensis
ATGGTATAATGTCTTGTTGGTATTAGTGGATGGTATAGTGCCTCTTGTTGGTATTAGTGGGTGGTATAGTGCCTCTTGTTGGTATTAGTGGATTGTATAGTGCCTCTTGTTGGTCTCAGTGGACAGTATAGTGCTTCTTGTTGGTAAATGAGGATGATATACCCTTCTTGTTGAAATAGGAATAAATAGTGCCCTATCTTTTGTATCAGTTAGGGGAATGGTACCCTGTCAGTGACAATGGCAGGAGGAATAACCCCACATTATTTGTGTCAGCATAGAGAACTGCAGCTGTGACCATTGCTTGTTTCAGTGAGTGGAATAGTCCTCATCTTCTCAAGGAAGAATATGTGCCTCATCTATTAAGTCATTGGAAATTATAGATGACCTCTGGTGTCAATGTAAGGAATTATATGCCAGGTGTAGGCAAACAAAGAGCCTCACCTGACCCACATTCCAAAGTTTAGATATCACTGCCTTAATATATTTTTTTTATTGTTTCTAATAAATCATTGGCTAACTTAACCAACTTCAAATTTCTGTCCACAGTTTTGCCCTATTTATTTTTTGTGTTGGGTGATCCAGCTGGAATTTTTCCCTCAGCATTTGGTATCCACATCATTGCTTGTCTGTGGAGCGGCGCATAGAAAGAATTGGCTTAGCAGCTTAGAAGCAGTAATACGGTATATCCCTGAGGACATGGTCGAGGTGTTGGAGAAGCAGTTTTGTGATGCTATAGAAAGCCTCTTGGCATAATGCACCTTCCATAGACTGCTGAGTCACAGCGCTGGTATCGCTGCTACTGCTGGGGAGGGTTTCATCCGAGCCTAGTCTGCCCATCTGCTGACAACATGTCCTTCCCTTGTTTCCATGTCCTCCTCTTCTCCCAGCCATAGAAATCAGCTCAGGAGCTCCTTCCCCATGCACTTGGATGGCTATTATTGCTTCTACACAATTGACACTTCCATGACGTTGCACCCTGGGAAATGTAGTCTAGCAACCAGCGGCAGGACCAGGCCTCTTGTATTAATGAGAAAGAGAGGAGAAGCTTATATTTTGATGAGATTTGCCATAAGGGAATCACTTAGATGAATGGATGGCTGATGTTATTAACCCCGCACGTCCCTGACATGAAGACGGTGGAAATAAAATGTATTCTGTTATCCAGCTCTGTCCTATAAATAGTAAAATATGGGATGGAATAAAGTGCATTCATTAATGGTGCTGATGATATTTAAAATAGTGGCTCCATCAATATCTTAACACCTCTCCTACCATCCGATAACCTATTTTGTTTTTCTTGTGTGGTCATACACACATCAGCTTTTGCTTGATCAATCTAAAGCAGGGAACACACATATAGATATGGGCCAAATCGATGGCTATGAGCTTGCACGGTGCTCGAAGTGGTGCATCGATCTGGCCCATATCTAATGCGGCCATCCCACAACAGGGATATCGGATATGACCATAAATCACTGCCGATGTCTATTGCTTTGCATGGAGACCGCGGGGTTTCCATGCAAAGCATCGGGTGAGCTGGAGACACAACACTGCTGCACCACCAGTTCTTCTGACATCGGGCAGCAGTGCGATGACGTCATTAAAAAAGCCTGTAAAAAATTGTATCATCACCAAACTTGCTGGAGATATAGAGAAGGGCTGTGGGATCATTGGAAAAAAAAGGTTTTGCTCTAGCACATGTAGTTTTTGCATGAATTAAGTTCAAAGTCAAAGTCGAAATATTTACTTTCAAAATGTTTTACTTGACTTTGAAATTAATTTATGCAAAAACTATTTATGTTGGAGTTATCCTTTTTTGTAGTATACCCCCAAACATTTCTCTACAACTCCTGCAAGTTTAGTGATGAAACCATGCTCAGGGACTTTGCAATTAACTTCATCGAAATGGTTGAATTTAAAAAAACAAAAACGATTTGACCATCTCTATATCTGAGAAATGCCATAGTACCATCTCTGTATGTAGACCAAAAATGTCTCAAAATAATTCCCAGGAACCTGAAAAGAGGCATAATCACATGGTCCTGCCCTGTGAATTAAGGAAAATCAGCTCAGCTCTCAAATCTAATTGATCATGTGTTTCCAAGTTCTGTTGAAGAAGAACTTTTTCCACTTATTCATACAGTTGTGTTCAAAATGATTCAACCCCCACTGAAATTGAGTGTTTTGGCCATGTTGTCATTGATTTTGATAATTTCAGTCATCTTGTTTACAATTAAATGAAAGAGGCGCTCGTAAGTCAGACAAATCTAACATAACATTAATAATGAAATAACCACAAATGTCTTTTCTGTGCTCACATCATTATCAGTTTTATTCAACCCCCAAGTGACATTCATTCTTAGTACTTAGTACAACATCCTTTTCCAGTTATAACAGCTTTTACACGTGAAGCATAGCGTGACACAAGTGTCTTGCAGCGATCTACGGGTATCTTAGCCCATTCTTCATAGGCAAAAGCCTCCAGTTCAGTCACATTCTTAGGCTTGCGCGCTGCAACTGCTTTCTTCAAGTCCCACCAGAGGTTCTCAATCGGATTTAAGTCTGGTGACTGCGATGGCCACTCCAAAATGTTCCAGCCTTTATTCTGCAACCATGCTCTAGTGGACTTGGAGGTATGCTTGGGATCATTGTCCTGTTGAGTAGGCAAGGTGATTTTCTTCATGCCAGAACTCCCAGGCGCACCCTCTTGCTGTCTCCAAAGAATAAGAAGAGTCGACTGCAGTATGCCAAAAGTCATAAGAACAAACCACAAAAGTTTTGGGATAGTGTTTTGTGGACTGATGACACAAAATTAGAACTGTTTGGGCCCATGGATCAACGCTATGTTTGGAGGAGGAAGAACAAGGCCTATGAAGAAAAGAACACCTTGCCTACTGTAAAGCATGGCAGGGGGGGGGGGGGTCAATCATGCTTTGGGGCTGTTTTGCTTCTGCAGGTACAGGGAAGCTTCAGCGTGGCGAAGGTACCATGAATCCTCTTCAGTACCAGGAGATATTGGAAGAAAATGTGATGCAGTCTGTCACAAACCTGAGGCTTGGGAGACGTTGGACTTTTCAACAGGACAATATTAGAATGAACAAATAAACATAGATACCTTTTCCTGAAAAAGACCCACAATCCCTCAAAGGAAGCACGTGCAAAATGTTGAAATTGAGCAAAAAAATATTGAGTGAAATAAAGGTGCACTAGTTTTTTACTCGACAGACAAAAATGTTCCAACATGTTTGATGATCTTTCAAAAAAATTTTGTTCGAGGTCCAACACAATGTACCCATCTAACGAATTGGCCATTCTAGATTTTTGCTCAATCAACCAAAAAATTGTTTGTTCTTCGCTGAACGAATGAAAAAAAATCTACACGTGTAAACCCACCTTAAGGAGGAAAAGTGGCATTGCCCGCATAATATGTCAGTGGTGCACCCCCGGCCTCTTCGGCATCATCGATGATTGTAAAGAAACAATTGGCGAGCTTGTTGATGTTGAGAATTACCCGATTGATATGGCCATTAGATGATGGGAGGAGATCCAGCCCTCCAAAGGCTATGTCCCCATTTGGGGACCCACGTTTCTAATCGCGGCGCTGTGATCGCTAGCAATTTTTCTGGTGCATTTTTGGTGATCGCGGCCATAGAGAATGAGGGCATGTCTATATGTTGTGTCTCAATTCATTTTTAAGCGCGTCAATTCAACTCTATGGCCGCAGTCAGGGGCCTGCGATCAAAAACGCAGTGACTCATGTTCTAGATCGTGTTCTCATAAAGGCCAACAGCAACAGTGGGGATGAGCCCCATCAAATATATGGCCGCGATCTCCACGCCGCAAATATAATTGTGGGAGCTACAGTGGTGACAAGCCCTAAAGCTAGCCATACACATGTCGGATTCCATGTCCGATCGATTCATCATCAGATCGATTCCGGCGATTCTGCCGGGAATCGCAGGTGTGATCAATCGGCCAATTAAGAGTATCCATCGCAGCATACCACCTTGTCCAACGGATTCCGGGACGGATCCGTGTCCGATTGTCCACCTCACAACTGGCAACTCCCCCTGATCCGGACAGAATCGCATGAGAAAGACCAACATGTTGGTTCTCCGTCGGATACGATTCTGAGCCCCTGATCAATCGGACGCGAACGATCGGACCAGGTGGGCTGCATGCGATTCCGGCACGATCGTTTGGCGTGCACGCGCCCGGAATCGATCGTGCTGGAATCCGGTGCGAATCCGACACGTGTATGGGGGCCTTAAGAAAACTAATAAGTAAAATATGAATTTCAGAGTGACTGTTTCTATAAAAGAAGACCAAACTGCTTCCTTGGCCAGCGACTTTCACTAAACACAGAGAAACAATATTATTCACAGTACTTCTAGCACAAGCTCATCACTGCTGGCAAGCCATTAACTAATGAGGAGCATGGAAGATCCCCCAAGGAAACGATGGATGGAATCAGCATACCAAATGCAGGGAGTTGCAGCAAGGAGAGTCTATTTTCAATATCATCCTGGGATTTGTCCAGTAATATATGACAATCCATTAATACCTTCAGGCCTGCATTTCAGGCTGGATTCTGCTGACGCAGCTTGGCGCCAGCGAGCATTACACTTAATAGGGTTAATCTTTTAGCAGCTGCGAACTCAGGCAGGTTACCTTCATGCCCCGGAACATTGGAAGCAAAGCTCTGTCTAACTTCAATCTCAGACCGCAATACCTGGGAACTGTAACTGATGGCTTAAGCCCCCCATACACCTTTAGATTCCTCCATGCAATTTCCATGAGACCTAGCAACAACAATGTAGTATAGTGACCTCCCTGATAGAATACATAGTGATTGGAAGGTGTAGAAAGGTCCTCATATTACATGGTTTTGGTAGAAAAAAAGTTGGTTGTACAGAAATTGCATGGTAATTGTATGTGGTGTATGGGGGGCTTAATGGTCATAATAATGGCAATGTTGTAACGGCGGTTAAATATCTATAGCTAGGGATCTATGAATGATAAACAACAAATGCTGTTAGATTTGATGATTAACTAGAATCGTTATCGACACAGATAAAGGCTATATTCCCACTTAGGTGAATAATCGCCTGCGCTGGCGATTTATCACCTGAAGTGGCGATTTTCAATCCTATCAATGGGGACAAGCCCATTGAAAGTAGTGTAGGCGATTGGCAGGTGATTGAAAAATACCAGTTCAGGCGATTAATCGCCAATGCAGGCGATTTTTTAAAAGAACATGCCACCATTATAAAAAAAATCGCCTCCAAAGAGAATGAATGGCCACGATTTGTGATCGCTTACAAGCGCGATCGCAAATCTCCTCCATTCATGTCTATGGGCGCGATAAGAGGAAAATAATCGTGGCCGCCGGCCGTAAGAATGCGGGGAGCCACAATTTGATCACGGCCCCAATCGCAATCACACGCAATCCTATCAATGGGGACAAGCCCATTGAAAGTAGTGTAGGCGATTCATCTAAGCGGGAACATAGCCTTAGTGCTTGTTTCTACTGCGTCTTCACAGACACAACCTGTCTCACTCATAAAAGGAATGGGATCCATTGATGGGCCAATAAAGCACTGGGGATCACTGGCAATTACATTGGATGAATATCAATGGATGCATCAGCAGGACAGGCAAAAGCAGCAAACAGCGGGCAATCTGCAGGTTTGGTGACATTTACTTAGGGTATGTCTCTACTGCGTTATCTGAGCCGATTCCCATTGTTCAGCTGTGCTCACTTCCTTCTGCAGATCCGCTGGCCGAAGGGTTAATGTAGTGCAGTACGTCAACCTACACCTGCAGATCTGCAGAAGGAAGTGAGAACAGCCGGTGCCCGAGACAGGTCATGACATACCCTTACCCATGTTATCACTTAACATGCTTGCCTTCCTAATTACCAGTAGTTATGAGCAGCATTAATAATATTAGTAATCGCTAAATATCACACGTTTTTCACCTAATATTCTCAATAAATTCAAGAATTTGTTATTACCTTCATTGTGCACATCTGTATTTGTACATGCGCATATTAGGAATGCAATGCACGGTAGTTCCAGGTACTGGAGAATAAAGCACTATATCCAAGATCTTCGCAAAATCTTGAAGTCCAGATTTTTGCAAAACAACTTTTTTTTTGCAATACTATTTACCAGTATCACCAGTTGATGTGGTTATATGGTTGGACATTGCTCCATGGTTCAGCCCTTACACAGAACTTTGGTTAGCAGTAGTTGGAGTCAACATTATAATTAAAGTGTGTAACATACAAGTAGCATTGTCATAAGTAGACTTCCATTCCATGTTTTGTTTTCCCCAACAGCAATTAGCTACCCTAAATATCAGTGGTTTCAAAAATAAGATCTAAATCTAATAATTGTCTTAGGCAATGTTTCCATGGCGCTATCGGGGCTATCAGGTCCCTATGCGCCAAGCATATTCCTTTGGCTGTTCTCATGGTGTTCTGCCGATAAACCTTTCAATTTTCAAATATATTAATGTATTTATATACATACACATATACTGGTGTATACTCAAAATCTAAAAAATAAATATGTAAACGTTTGACTTGCCTCTGAGTGAGCTGGTATGAGGATTGCGTAAGGCTCCACAATCTTAAAAAAATATATACTTGCCTGTTGTTCCCTGAAATCACATGAGAGATTCCATCTTTTTTCTCCAGGCTTCCGGTGGTCAACTCAGGGTGCAATATCATGAGTGACCACTGGGGGCATTTATAATGGTTTTCTACAGGAAATTTTTTTCACTCGTTTTAATGCAGAGAGCTGAGATAAGAGATTTACCCTTTCTATCTTTGCGGTTAGTTCCAGGTGGTGCCGCGACGCGTGTAATAAGAGACAGGGAAAGAGGAGGGGCTACGAGGGAGCTTGTTAAATTACTCCTTACAGGTAAGGTTTTATATGCATTCTTCCCTATTATCTGCACTTCTAGTGCCATTAATATGATGATGAATTTATGGTGGTAGGTTCTCTTTAAAAAACATACCGTATATGCCGGCGTATAAGACGACTGGGCGTATAAGATGACCCCCCAACTTTTACAGTTAAAATACAGAGTTTGTTATATACTCGCCGTATAAGACTACCCCCTCTTCCAACGCACACCAAATGAAAAAATGTAGGCAAGTTAAATGTTGCATATAGGAGTATAGCACGCTGGTATTGAAGAAGCACTTCTGATAGCTGGACTTTAGCTGCAATTAAACGTACAAGTGTTGTAGCTAGAGTGGTGAAACTCGGGGTGTAAGTAGTAGTAGGTGAGCATTACTGACCCTGAAAGTTTCATCATTATACTAGAAATGGTTTTCCTGCTATGAATGTTCAAAGTTACACAAAGTTCTACAACAGAGCTACAGAGCGTGTGTTCTCTGTGGAGAGCATCCTGTAGCCATGGTAACACTGCTGTTTGCTATTTCACTTGTTGGGTTAAAGATGTTCGCTCCAACTGTTATTCTGGTCCTACCTTGCTCTATTCAGTCATATGGGTCCAATCCTGTCCCCCATGCGCCAGTTAGATTGTCAGGTCAGGTATCTGAGGGGTCTTCTATCATGTCAGCCATTTGGATACTGTGGTCTGGTTGTCTAAGGTCTGTTTTTTCCACCACTTAGACAGGTCAGCTGGGTCCACTCCTGGATGCAGGATATCCCCGTCGTGCACAGGGGTGGTATTCCCAGCAGCCCATCATCTTTCACGGGCGTAATGCGCCTCTTTGAGGCGCATTTCCGTCCTAACACCAACATCAATTCCTGCCGAGCTCGTTGCCCGGCAGGAGTGACGTACAGGCGTTTCTGGTTGCTTAGCAACACGGGGACGCCTGCATCTGCCCCATCAGATCCCAGCACGTCATTACCCTCATTGCCACGCCTACCAATGCCATCTCCCAAAGCAGCGTTTCCAAACCGTGTACCATCCCCTGCACCCCCCTGCCTGCGGCGCCCAGCGTATAAGACGACCCCCGACTTTGGGCAGGATTTTACGGTACTGAAAAGTCGTCTTATACACCGGCATATATGGTACCTGCTATATTTAAAATGCGGAGACCTTGGGGACTAGATGCTCAGGCTTCCCTTCCCTCGTTCATTGCAATGAGCGGAGATAATTCCTTGAATTGGCCCAATGAGGACACGCCCACAGCATCATCGCATTATCACGCCACAGTGTCCTTCCCAAGGAAACGTTTTGACACCTCCAGGCATTGTGTATGCTCATTGCAGGGAATAGCGCGCCTTTTCATGAGACTTGCAGGCCAGATTAAAAAGCCGAAAGGGCCCGTATCTAGGCTAGATATTGCCACTTACCAAAATGATAAGGAAAAGTTTTAGGGTTTCTGCTTGCTGACAGCTCTGAGACTGATGGTTTGTCCAACAGTAAAAAAGAAAGTAAAAGAACTTGTACTGTACAAAGATTAAAATAGCTGAATACCCAAAAGACACTGCAATATCTGTTCCTCTTTATCTTCCTCAGGATCTTAGCTTTTCTGTTTAGTTTTATCAGTTAGTTTGTAGGGTAAGTGCTCCTGCTTTTCCTGTTGGCTCCTGTATAGTAGAAATAAATAAAAAGGTTACTCCCCCCCCATACACCTTATAATCATACAATTTCTGTACAACTTTTCTTCTACCAAAACGATGAAATATGAGGACCTTTGTTACCCTTACAATCACTATGTATACCTTCCAACCACTATGTATTCTATCAGGGAGGACCCAGCACTACATAGCAGTGATATATACCTTCCAACCATTATGTATTCTATCAGGGAGGACCCGGCACTACATAGCAGTGATATGTACCTTCCAATCACTATGTATTCTATCAGGGAGGACCTGGCACTACATAGCAGTGATATATACCTTCCAATCACTATGTATTCTATCAGGGAGGACCCAGCACTACATAGCAGTGATATGAACCTTCCAATCACTGTGTATTCTATCAGGGAGGACCCGGCTCTACATAGCAGTGATATATGCTTTCCAATCATTATCTATACTATCAGGAAGGGCCCGGCACTACATAGCAGGGATATATACTTTCCAATCACTATGTATTCTATCAGGGAGGGCCCGGCACTACATAGCAGTGACAGTGGTGCTCGAAGACAGGGGTGGCCGCATCAGATGGCCGCTAGATAGATGGCCACTAGCGCGCACAGCATAACGTCAGCGCTCAAAACGGCCATCTATCGAGTGGCTATTGTCAGGTGTATGGTCACCTTAAAATTTACCAACATGTCCTATCGATTTCTATCACTTTTGCCCGATCATACCAGGATGGGCAAAAATCTATTTTCATTCGATCGATTTAAAAATCCATAGTTTTTATTTGATCAAATGAACATATTGAACAGGGTATGGCCACCTTGAGCATGAAACGTTTCCATCATCTGCCACAAACTGGAGTTAGCAGGAGGATGACCCTGTACTTCCCTCCTATACCACCATTAGAGATGGTCGAATTTTTTTTTAAAAATTCGACCATTTCGCCGATTTCGAGTTAATTGCAAAGCCCCTGAACATGGTATCATTACCAAACTTGCTGGAGATGTAGAGAAGGGTTGGGGGTACACTCCAAAAAAGAAGTATGTCTCTAACACAAATAGTTTTTGCACAAATTAAGTTCAAAGTCAAGTAGAAATTTCGAAAATCTGAATTTCGACTTTAACTTTGAACTTAATTTATGCAAAAAGTACATGTGCTAGAGCAACACTTCTTTTTTTCAAATGTTCCCCCAACCCTTCTCTACATCTCCAGCAAGTATGGTGATGATACCACGTTCAGGGGCTTTGCAATCAGCTCACAAATATAGCAAGTCGAAAACTTCGACCATCTCTAACCACCATGACAAAATGTGCTGAACAATTAGAAGATGAAAATTGCTGCAATTTGCAGGTAGACTTTCTGAGTGATTTGCAAACCCCAGAACATGGTATCATCACCGTACATGCTGGAGATGTAGAAGAGTTGTGAGAGTTGAGGGCATGGGCAAACTACGGTCCATTTAGTCTTTTATTCTGAGCAAAAAAAGGCGCATCAACAATTACTTAATGTTCCTTTAATAGTGTAAGGTTCAGGAATCAACTGATGACAGGATAAACATGAACCGACTTGATTCTAAACGAGGCCCCAGGAGGGTCTTACCGGCAACCAATACAACTTTGCAAAGCCCAACAGGACAATAAAGAACACAATGCAAAACAAGTTTTATAGGGATAGTACTGTCTGGGCCCAACTAAAGACCCTAAAGACCCCCAACTAAAGACCCTGATAGGAAATAGGGCCAGCACCAGGTAGTACTTGCTTATCCAAGAGGGAGACACGGCCGGGTTGCAGGAGGGCAGTCCAATAGGTATGTCCACTGAGGCACAAGAATGCTCCACAAGTTGTGGACAGCGTGCCATCTTGCTTGAACCGGTGGGTGTAGGTGGAAGTAGGGATCCTTCACAACCTAGGCATCCAATTCGGTCCCTGGCTGACTACACGCCGGACCCAACTAAGGTAGGTACCAAGTTTTGGAGTGGTTAGCGTGCCCAGTGGTTCCAACTCTATCAGACTCTTTCCCACGGTGCAACCCTCTGGTGGCAGGATGCACTGGACTCCCCAGGGGATTATGGTCTGTCACCTTACAGGGGACTACCTCCTGATTAGGCGAAGGTGCTACACTAAAATGCTATTTTAAAACATGAGCTCATTAAAAGATGCTTTTTTGGTCCTTTATTTTCTTATTATTGACTGTTATATTACAAAGGTTTACTTACATTCTGGATATTACTAATTTCAGGGTAGACACGTTTTATAGACTCTCAGACTTACCTTTAGTTGGTTATCATCCAATATAAAAAGCATATGAAGTCTATAGTAGTCACATCTAATTATTTGTATACATATAATGACAACATCAATGGTTGCTTCAGGAATTCAAACACTTTATCGGGCCAAAATTTCTATAACACATATTAAAGTTTTACGTTATTGGTAAAAGTAAGGAACATTCTCAAAAAAACAAGAAAAATGGGTGTATTAGAAATCAGGCAGAAGCCAGGGATGTGTGCTGTTGCCATCACACAACGATCCCATACTAAAGACTCATGTTATGGGTGGAGGGGCTGGACAGCGCTTTATTCAGTGACGTTATTGTCTTCTTCTGACCCCGGGGACAGACCCTTCTCTTGCCACTGTTCGAGTCATAATCTGTCAATCCTCCAACTTTTAGTTCAGATGCTAATCCTTTATCCCATCCTGCAGCTGTTGACTAGAATACATTAGAATACAAATCTGATTTGGTGTATAGGAGGTGGAGCAGGAGGTGGAAACAGATGCTGATGATGTCATTGATGGAGGCACAAGCTAAGTGTGGCTTAGACTTTGCGCAATGTTAGTGACCTTACAGCGTTGTATACTGCTGCCGCACAATTCATAGATTGGTCACAGTTTTATAGGAAGTTTTATAGGAAGGCTAAAGTGTTTTCTGCTCAAATTTTTATCATCTGTAGGAATGGTATAAGTCGAGAAACCTAGTAGTAAGCTGACCAGAGTCCCAATTCATAAATTAAAGTATTAGAGTTTAGCATATAGCCAATCTCATGGTGGTGGCACATGTTTGACTGGAATACTCCAGCAAACAACCGGGGACTTTTAATTGGTCACAGTGAAAAAATACGTCAGAAGATAATTAAATCGAATAATGTGAAAGTTTTAATCACTTATTGAAATGAGTTAAAGATCCACAACAGTCCACAGGAAAGTGGATCTTAGATATCTATCACAAAACAGAAAAATCACATACTATGCATATGACTTCCATATATCAGAAAGTCCAATATTATACACATGACCTGTACGTTGACCTATAACCTTGACGTGTTTCGCGGTGTTAAACCGCTTCTTCAGGAGGATTTCTTAGGTCGGTCAAATCTGAGAAAGAAACAAACAGTGGCTGTCAGAAATCAAATTGTATGTGGGAACCAACTCCCATTAATGAGAAGGTAAGGCATAATTACCTATAGTACAGAATGGTCGAGCACAGTCTCGTCCCCGGGCAAGGCC
>CM070038.1:88606148-88622212 GCA_036250615.1 Ptychadena robeensis
CACCATTAACCCCTGCAATGGCAAGTTTTTTTTGGACTGTGTGCTCAAATGAATGTGGGCAGGAGCCCTATAACGATACAGTTTGCGTGGATTGATGCTTTGAGAGCACCCATTTGAGTGTGATCCTCCACATTAGATATGCATTTTAAAGACCAAACGTTGACAAAACATAGTTATTTATTGCAACCAAACCTGGTTAGTGTCAAATCAGTAAAGTGATCATGGTTAATTTTTCTTCCACCTTATGAAATAAGACAAAAAAATGATGTCTCAAACTGCTAGAGACACCACGGCCGCTATCAGTAGTATCTTTTTCCATGTGACTTTGGGATTTATCGGGATAATGGGGGAATGGCTTATCTAAGCCTAACATTTTAAACACATGACTGCATTCAGATAAACTGTTGCCATGATACTTTGTAATCAGTAGGAATGGCAACTGTATTGTTTTTAAAGGCGAGAGGACATGGATCCTCCGGGGATCCCTCCTGATTGTATCCAGAGTTACCTTGTTTTGCTTTAATTGGAGACAAGGGACCAGAATGAGAGGTACAATATTCTGAGACATTTAAACTAATGACAATTTCCATTATGAAGGTTTAACGCTTTTATTGTGAAACTCATGTGAATAGTATTATTAGATTGTATATTTAGAGCTTCCTATTCTAAAAGATGTCGGTCAACTTTGATTGAGGCTTATCAACTACCGCCCAAAAGACTTTTCAATCAATTCCAATGGATCAATGTGCACGTTATCGGTGATCGATTGCGGCCAGCCTTTTTGATCGATTGCACAAAGAAAGCTTGGTCGAACAGGGAACCCACAGAGGTCAAACATTTTCTGTTAGTCTTCACAATGTTGTCACGCACTGTTGCTGGTATTTTGGGCCATTCCTCCATGCAGATCTCCTCTAGAGCAGTGATATTTTGGGGCTGTCACTAGGCAACATGGACTTTCAACTCCCTCCAAAGGTGCAACATGGACTTTCAACTCCCTCCAAAGGTGCAACATGGACTTTCAACTCCCTCCAAAGGTTTTCTATGGGGTTGAGATCTGGAGACTAGCTAGGCCACTCCAGGACCTTGAAACGCTTCTTACGATGTTCCTTCATTGCCCGGGCGTTGTGTTTGGGATTATTGTCCCAACCCAGACCCAGCCCCAGCCATGTTTCATCTTCAATGACCTTGCTGATGGAAGGAGATTTTCACTCAAAATCCCATGATACATGGGCCCATTCATTCATTCTTTCCTTTGCATAGATCAGTCGTCCTGGTCCCTTTGCAGCCCCAAAGCATGATGTTTCCATCCCCATTCTTCACAGTAGGTATGGTGATCTTTGGATGTAATTCAGCATTCTTTATCCTTCAAACACGACAAGTTTTCTACTTTGGTTTTCATTTTATTGGGTTCGCTACGTGTTGCCTCTTATGTGTCAATTTGTTACATTATTAGATATTATTAGCTGTAGGATTTGCTGGGTCTTCATTTTAACATCTTCTCTTCTAAAAATTTATTTTTTTGTTCAGTCATTTTAATTTAAAACTAGTTAGGACAAGGCCATCTTCTTTTATCAAGCTTTTCACCAATAAAAATGTCCATGTAGATAAAAATTGCGAAGATATATGGTAATTAATATTACTCAAGCACATTAAGGTTGGACCCTTTAGAAAAAACACAACTTGTCCCATTAGGCCTGGTCTTGGGTGTTTACATTCTACATTCCCCCAATAAACAGAAAATGAAGGTACATTAAGATCCTGAGATGTCACGTATATGCCATTCAAGAGAGAGGATTCTTGCTTGCCTTTATTTTCACCACTCAGCAACTATGACTATTTAAAATTTGAGAGCCACTAGACACACAAAGAAGACAAAAAGCATTTCTATGCCATTCGCCTTGAATGGCATAGTCTTTCCTCCTGTGGTGGGTGCAGCAATGGATGAGGCTCACAAGGTCATCACCCTTCCACTTAATGATGCTGTTGTAGTGGCTGGGAATTGTGTACTGGAGGTGAGGTCCCCTTTAAGATGGCGGACCAGCATGCTCTGGGACTCCCCGAGTACTTAGGGGAAAGCTCCACCTATGAGGCGGGGCCTTTGGGGGAGAGTGAGGAAGGAGCCAGCAGCTTGTCTTGTGCTGCTCCAATCGCGGCCTACTACTCCCCACGTTCAACCTGGCGTGCGTGCAGCCGGTAGGCAGAATAGCACGCGCAGTCCCCTGCTGCCAGCCGCACTACACGCTGAGTGGATACCTGGCCTACCTTGGGTCACGCCTGAACTGTTGCATCTGGCCTTCTGGAGTGCCCGCTACTTCGGCATGCCATACCCGCCTCTGCTGCCTCCTGCAAATCACAGCATACAGTGACCGTGAGCCTGGCCCGCTCTGGGGTAATGCTTGCCATACACATGCCGATAAGCGGCCGATATTTCACCTGACCGACGGGTGTGCACGCTCGCGCCGGTCAGTGGAAAAATCGGCCGCTTATCAGCATGTGCCCACATGGGGTGACAGATCCGTGTCGCCCCACAGCTCGGCCGGCCAGAGAACGGACATGTCCAATAATCTCTGGCCAATGGAAGCCGATGGCATTAGCTTCAATGAAGACCGGTGTCTTCATTGAAGCTAATGCCGGCACACAAAGGGTGCCGGCCGACTGAAGGGGCCCCATAATGCACCAGGTGATTATCGGAGAAGGTCTGTCTGCACCCGTCGCGGTGTGTATGGCAGCCTTACAAGTCCCCACTGTCATTATCTCAAGTACCCCTGCCTGGACTGTTACCATAGACTGGTTATTGTCGACTTTTGCGTAACTATAGTTGCTTGTTGCACCATTGTGATATTTACCGCCAGTGAGACCCACCTTCAAGGCCTCACCGTTTAATAAAGTTCCAGTTGTGAGCATTACAGCCACATCTGTCGTCTGATTGATTCCTATGTGTCTACATCGTGTCCTTCAAGGATGTCCTATTTCATCACATTTTCATGGACCCGAATGACATTTTCAGTTTCTTGGGCCCACAAGAGATTAATCTATGCTGTGGAGAAGAGCTGACGTTGGGAAAGAGGAAGTGTTAGACAAAATCTATCCCTGACCTCAGCCGTTATCGCAGGTCATGTCCTTTTGAGGGTGTCCCCACTCAGCTTGGCCAACTTTAGGAAAAACTGGGTGTCAAGAATCAGTGATTCCTGGGTTTTGGGAAATACAGAGAGGGTAGGGATTTGGTGGTTGTAGGGATTTTAAAGGCACACAAAAAAAGTAATGGAAAGCAGTAGTTTGTTTACACCACATGTTGAGTACAACATCTGAACTACATCTGAATTCCTTAACCACAATCTCAAAGGGTCATGCATGGACGTTCATAATGTCTCCTCGGACAGTTTTCATGTCCACTTCTAATTCTAGTTCTAATACAATGCATCTCAAACTTTCTGGAATAGAAAGAAGACAGATGATTGACGTCCAATCATAGACCTGAACACCCTCATGCACAAAGGCCATTTTTAAGATAGAGTCCATCATTCACGCCATTTAACCTGGGAAATGGCTTCTTTCAAAGAATTTTAAGCTGCCCATCTACATATACTGGAGGAAATGCTTCTTTTTTGCTAGGCTGTCCTTTTGCCCTCTAGAACCTTCAGGAATTTAAGATGATCTGATTTAGAGTAAGCTAGAATTAGTTCACGATCTCTCTTGCTAATGCCAAATAGCCAAATTTTAGGAGCAGGATTCAGGTAGCCTTAAAATTTTCCTCACTCCACCGGTTAGTGATTTTGAGCACCATGTCTTCCACAATTCCAATGGTGTAATTCACACAGTGGAGGATGAGGCCTTTTGAACAAGGTTTTCTAAGGCAATAATATCAAGGGATCCAGACCAACATATTCTTATGTCTTCATGAGAGGCTGCCTTTTGTGGTGAACAATCTTTCCCTAGGTCACCCAGTGAACTATTGTTGCCATTGCCAGCACTTCTAGATGTTGAGCCCTTCGCCCAGTGGGGACCCTGGGTCTTTTGCATATGAGAAACATCAAGCCTGCACTGGGAGTCATTCTCTTCTGAACCCTTGAGGGTATGGGCTTAACAAAATCTATCTCTTATCTTGACAGTCTATACAGGTTCATTCAACATTCAAGCAGACATTTTTTTAATCAAGCCACTATCTCAACACAAATGAGTAGGCTCTATTTACCACGGCCTTTAGATTGGGCTATAAGGCCAGATGTCGTTTTGTTTGCATCACAACGAACATCAAACTACCTTTATACATCTCAAGGCTCCCAACTCCTCAGGCTTTGGCAGAGATGTCCTCGGCCAGTCCCTTGGCAATTCAAGAAAGAGTACGTCATCTTCAAGTTCTTGCTGGAGCTATAGACCCAGCTATTCCTGGGTTTTAGAGTTGATTTCATTGACCATTCTATTTCACTTGGACCCCCTAAGTGAAGGGCCGATCCCACACTGAAATCTGGCCAGACTTCCCTTGAGGGCATGAATACTGAATGGCAGGAGCATGCAGTAATGGCAAATTCCAGCAATTTTGTAACACATTGCTCAGTTACAGGTAACCTACTTTCAAAGCAGACAGTAGGATATGGACCAAGTTAAAGAATTCAATTTTGCAGAAGGCTTCTCTGTCAGATCCCCACTTGTTCTAAATCCTCTGGAATTCTTGGAGAAAGGTCTAGACTTGCAGTTGTTCTCTTGCTTCCTTTGGCCATCTATGCAGTTACTAAGATTGAATGGGCCTCAGAACCATTGGTTCTTTAAGGCTCTCCTAAGGATTAAGCTTTCACATTTTCCCAGAATTTTATAATGGTGTCTGCCCTTGTTTCTTGTACATTGCTTCAGACAATCTCTCATATCTGGCAGCCTCATCTCTGTCATATCACTCCTGGAAAACTGCATTTGTGATAGCTATAACTTTAGCCAAGATCTCAGATGACATCATCACCTATTTATCATTTCCAATAGAAAGAACAAGGGCAAGCATGCATCCTCACATCTTCGGGCTCTGGATGGTTCGATTGATACCAATGGCTTAGAGGGCTCAGGACCTACCTTGTCCAGGTGTGGTCTCTGCTCACTCAACTTGCTTCCTCCATCTTTTGGGCTGCAGCCTGGGGATTTGCTTATGCAAAGCTGCTACGTGGTCATCCACACACACATTTATTTTTCATTATTGTGTCATCCTCTATTTAATTTGTTTAAGCTATTCTGTCTTCTGTTTTTTCCTGGTTAAATATGTTTTATTTGCTTCCCACCCACTGAGTAGTAGTTCATTCCCAACAGTATACCAGCATGGACCAGTCAGCAAATCAGAAAATTGTCTTCATACTTACCGTAATTTTCTGATGGGCTTCATGCTGGCATAAATATCTCTCACTGCTTCTTGGTTGAAATACCTTTTACTAAACACCTTCTAATGGGACATGGTCCTAAGAGGTGGCACAGGATGCCACATTTGTAGATCTTTCTTCATCGCAGCTAACTCCACATTGGGTAAAGCTATGTGGGCTGTGGATAAATAATTTGAGGCCCTAAGAGGCGCAGGGGGGGGGGGCACCACTGACCTTCATGTTATAGAGGCAGCACTGGCTTTTTTTTTAACAACCCCCCCCCCCCCCCCCCCCCCGACATCGATGAGGGGTGTTAAGGGAGATCGAAGAATTGCACCAGGGGCGTAACGATCTGGAGGTAAAATATGCAGTCCCAACCTTTCTGAAGTCATGACAACTTTTGCAACTCAAAATATTCTTTAAACCACTTTTGGAAACAGAATGTTTAATCTTTTCGCTCATCAGTGACCCCCTATTAAAGACAATCTGTCCTTGCCCATGCCTAGATGACAAGGCATTGTAAAGGTAGCCATGCATAGTTACATTTTTGGCTTAAGAAATTGACTGTTTATGATGATCGTTTAAAAAAATTGATCAACCAAAAGTGATATGAACATAAAATTGGTCTAGCCATGATTTGGATGAATTTTGTATCTGATGGTAATATGGACAATAGTGATGAGCGACTAGGCAATATTCGAATTCGCGTAATTTCGTGAATATCCGCCATAATATTCGATTTCATATTCGTAATCTCGAATATCCGCACTTACGACATGAATTGCGATCTAACAATCGCAATTGCGACCCAATATGCGCAATGCATGCAAGTCAATGGAGAATGGCGGAATCCGAAATCGCGATTATCCGAGAAAGCGCAATGCGACCACATATGCGCAATACATTGAAGTCAATAGAGAATGGCGGAATCTGAAATTGCGATTATCCGAGAAAGCGCAATGCGACCAAATAGTCACCAAGTCAATGGAGCTCGGATATTCGACTGGGAGAATATCCGTCATTTCCGTTTTAAAAAATCGCATTGCGATTATATATTCGCGATCCCATTCATTGCAATGGATTGCGATTATAAAAGCGCAATAAATCGCGAAAAATCGCGTTCGCGTCGGATATCCGATGATATATTCGCGAATATTCGCGAAATGGCGAAATAGCGATATTCGAGCTAAATATTCGAAAATTAAATATTCGAGCTCAACACTAATGGACAACATGTACATCAAAACTGGATAGAGATGAGCTCAAAAAATTTGTGAAAGGTCCTGACCTGACTTTAAACTTAATGTTTTCAAAGTAACATATTCTAGAGCAATACTCTTTTTTTAAATGTTGCTACAACCTTTCCTTTCATCTCCATCAATTTCTGTGATACCATCTTTAGGGGCTTTGCTCAAACTCACATATTAGCTAGAATCTCTAGAACTTGACCATGAAGCAATACAAAAAAGAATGGACTGCCGAATCACTAAAGTAAAAGTACTAAAGTACTCTCAAATGTGAAGGAATCCATTCCTGATCCCTGAAAAATACAGCTGACCTGATGCACGGAGCTCCGGCCAGCAGGTAAAGGATGTGGAAAAGCTGTCAGAGATTGCTTGCGAGTGCCCACTGGCAAAGCTGTGTTTGTGAGCGAGCAGCTTGAGCCTAGGCTCACATACACAGTGCAGGCCCGCGGGCTGATCATCACTCTGCTGTGTGAGCTGGTCTCATGCTACCTGGCTCACAGGGCCGCTGTAATGTCCCCACTTTAGCAATCTCCCGCAATATTCATGGTGCAGAAATCACACCAATGTATTTGACTGGGCTCATCCCCACCCACATTTCCCACACCCCTCGATCTAAAATGTGTTTTTGATCACAGGCCACGGACGGGGGGACGGGGGGGGGGCGTCTTATAGTGGACATACACATGAATGGACGTGTTTAAAAACCAAAATCAATTCATTGATTTCCTAAACATTCTTTATTGGCACGATCAGGGGTGATGGGGTTGGGACACATTTGCTTTCCCCCCCCCCCACCACTTCCTGCCTGCTCTCCAGGTGATAGCGATCTCCTGCGGTTAAAATCACAGGATATCACTAAAGTGGGGACAAGCCCTAAGGGAGGGCCGGTGGTCAGCTGCCTGTGCCATGCCCGCTGCTGTTGTTGGGGCGTTGGCATGGCAACTTGGTTCCAGCGCCGCCCGCGCGAAGAAGAAAGATCTAACAGCTTCTCTTGCTTCCCAGGCTAACGGTGGCCATACACGGTTCGATATTTTCGTTCAATTGAGCCGGAACTAAAGATTTTTCGTTCGATCGAAAAACGGCTATTCCCTGTTACAAAAAACAAATGATATTTTGTTTGAGCATTTCCGAACGAAATGTCATTCGGTCGAGGGAAAATAGAGTGTGCACATTTGATATAGGCACAATCAATATTAGATCAAAATATCGAACATCCTGAACGAATCTATCGTCGATTGTGCAAAAATCTATATGTGTATGGCTAGCATAAGTTGAGTGCTTGACCGGCGGGAGGAGAGCGAACGTACCATAGGATTTTGGTGGATGGCAACCTCTTATAGTGCAAAACATATGGTAAAAGGTTTCAATGATTTCTCCACACCATAAAGGTAACGGTCATGCCCCCTATAACAAAGAAAACTGGATCCTTATTCAGATTCCTGACTAGTAAAAAAGCTAACAAGTATTTTCCATTTGATATTGAGAAGTAACAAGCGGTACCTGTTCTCTTTCAGTTTCCCAGATGTTGTAGCTGTGTTCTTATACCAGTGGTGGGCAACTGAGTTGATATGGAGGGCCGCATGTGCGGCTCTCAGCATCACTAAAGGGCCAAACATAACATTATCAATCTATACTGACTTGTATAAGCATTTGTGGAAATGACAGCAGGCACAGCTAGAAGACATTGTTTTTCAGTTTTAAATAACAAAATGTATTTTAAATGATACTTCAAGCATTGGGTAACACTGTAGTATGGTAATGCACATTTGATTCAGAGGTTATGTGATGTAATATGGGTTCCTATGCCCTATGCATGAACAGTTAGGTTTCGGAGGCCACAAGTGGAGGACTAAGGGGGGGGGCGCCGAAGAACGCCCAAAGGGCCACAGGTTGGGCACCTAGGTCTTTTACAGATACATGCAGGAAAGGGACCACTCCCTCCTCTTCAAAGTAAGGGAATAATTATAAATATCAAATTATCAAACAATTACAGGAAATTCATAATAACAGAAGTAGTCTCTTAAATCCCACAAAGGCAATGTGTTACCCAAAATATGAGGATCACTAGCAAATATCATGCTGCATATGGCCATCCTTAGAGATTAACTAGAAATGATTTAGCAGCAAAAATATGGACAATCCGCGCAATCAAAGGACTTGAACCTTGTGCGGTGGGTCATCAAAGCATATTAACAAACATATGGGCTGTTTACACAATTTATAGCAAGCTGGCAACGACATAATGCAATCCGATCTACATTTAATTGGATTTTCATCAGATTTTCATGTTTCGACACAGAAGCCTCTGATCCTGAACTCCCCGTAATCCACCACTTTGGCACAAAGAGCCGGAGTATCACATCTCACCTCCCTCTGTTAAGCGTCCATTTAACTAATAGGTTAATCGTTCCATTCGGTTCGCTTTAATAGGCAGAGAAGAGAGCAAACACTAAGTATTAAGTGCAGTATCCCATAGCAACTGCTCATCATTTATTGGTATAGAGCTGTACAAAGAATAATGTAAAGTTAGCCGATCAGTTGCTTTACATGCATTTCTAAATTATATTTAAAAAAGTATTTTATTTTTAATAATAATAATTTGGAATAATTTTTTTACCTAAACATTTTTAACTATAACTTTTTTTAACTATAGATAATCATAATATATCTAAATCTAATCACTTAAATCTTATATAAACTATAAAATGTAATATGTTATTTAAATTTTTAATCTTCTATACAAAGGATTGTTAAAGATTGTTTAACAATCCTTTGTATAGACGATATGTTGGCTGTGAGAGGACAATTGGGCCCCCAGCAGGAGGTTAAAACGTATGAGTTTTTGATCTATGTGATCTGTTTTTTGTACCTTTTTCAAATAAAAATTGGTTTTAAGAAAGAAGTTGTCATAGCGTGATATCAAAACAAAGTCCCCAATCAAAGTCCCCATTGGAGGGGAACTTCCTTTGTTTTTAATTTTCAATCTCTTTAATGTGTTTAGTGGTTGTTCACAGATTTTGGTGAATATGAGTATTAAAGCAGATGTAAACTCTAAAAAAACATCTTAAAATGAACCTGATCTAGATGTGTCTGGTTGTGGGCGCATGGGAAGGTAGATGCCAGAAATGACGTCTAACCTCCTGTGGTCCCCTGCGCCCGCCACGGCGGTTTGGCACTGGGAGATGAAGCGTCAAGTTTTTTTATTTTGACCCCCGAACTGCCCTATTGCCAATAGAAGGCAGATGCGGAGGTGGTAGGTGTGCTTCAAATTGCCTCCTACCCATATGATATAGCCAATCGCAGTGGTCATTTAATTAAACTGTAAATATCCATAAACTTTTACAAAACATTGTCAGAAAGGAGGTTTATTTAACCCTCTGAGCGTTTGCCACGTGGCACGGTTTTTTCATAACCGTGCCAGGGGCAATCGCGGCGGAGCACAATATGCTCCGCCATGATTGCCTGCTCAGCTGGAGGTCATTAACATAAGCCTTGCGTCCCTGGAGACGCCAGACTTATGCTGATGAAAAGCGACGCCCCTCCAGTTTGATGGAGGTCTATGGCGCCACCTACCCCCGCCCCCTTCGCGTCACTGGTGACGGGATCGGGGGCGGACCCGGAAGCATCGGCATACATGCCGGTGCTCCCGACCACCGTAAGCAGGCGGCGATACCTAGAGCGCGGCTCTAGTTAACTGGGGCTGAGTTTCATGATGCATGAAACTCAGCCCGAGTTAACTCGGGCTAGACGCTCAGAAGGTTAAATGAAAGGTAGTCTTTCTAACCCTCTGCTACCCATTTGATAACCCTAATCAATCCTAATTAACTCATTCCTTCCCTTCTGTGCTTAGCTATTTATTTGTGCTGCATTTCTTTTTCAAAATCTTTTTTTTTCGTTTTGGAGAGCTTTTCATTAATTTGTACTCTCAACAATTGACTTTGATGCGACAATTCTACAAATACATTTTTTTTAAACGCATATTTGATTAGGCTAACTTTTAAAAAAATACATACTGTAAACAGTTGCTCAGATTTATTACATACATAAATCAACAAAAGTTCCAAACTTGGAGAGACTGCCGGGCCAGAACCGTAAGCAGTCTCTCTCCACCACTTTCCAGGGTCCCGGAGGACTAACACCTGTACTAGTAAACAATTGACAAATGTGCATACAGCACCTTGTGCTGTACAGCATGGGGCAGGCCTAGCGGCATTTTCTTCTATATACCGTCTCCAAAAAGACTGTCGGGCTTGAACAAACCTTATTTCACTAGAACTAAAGCCACTTCTCAGAGCCCAGAGACTAATTTATAGAGACTTGCTTTACATTGGTATCTCACCCTGGAACATTGTTTAAAATATTTACTCGGAAGGGGGGGGGGGGACTTAAGCAGCTAAAATGCATGCTTAACCTCCTGTGTGTTAAGCCCAATGTTGGCTCTGGAGTTTGTTTACATATAATCACCCCAAGCTATATTCTGGCTTGCTTACCTGGCCGAGAGGGACACTTGACCTTCGTGTTAATGCAGGCATAGTAGCTCTGGGTCCTCACATCCCTGGCTTTATCGACAATGCCAGGTAAGTGAAGGGGGGTAAAAGGCAGGTAATTCAAAACATCACTCGTATTGCGGTATGCGTATTCAGGTAAATGTGCCAAACGACCAGAGGGTAAATGAACGTCTCATTACGCATACAGAATTACACAGCCAATCAATATATTACTTGCTGTGACAGCTGGAGACTCGCCCCTCCTCCCGAGTGAATATGTAAATAGCATGTTCCAGGGTCATCTGCCAGTGCAAGTAAGTCTCTATTATTTAGTCTCTGGGCTCTAAGATGTTGCTCAACTCTTAAATAAAGTAAATATCAATATACAATGTGCTCCAGCTCTGCACACCCTGCTGAAAACATGCTTTAGCCCTTCTTCTGTAGGGGGGCCTACTGTCCTGGGGAGTTTAGGGTAACCTCTCCTTCTGGAGACAAGACATACAACAAACACCCAGTGAACTTTTTTTGCGCCAGGTTTCCATACACATGGAATGCTTTCATAAGATAATATATATATATTCATTCCATTTATGTTTTTGTTCATTCACTCTATAAGACATATTGACATTTTCTCCCTGATTTCTGGGATGTCCTTTAGAGTAAAAACAAATTTACATTGTAATTAGAAAACACAGGTTGTTTCTAGCCACTCGGCTAGTGATTGCGAGGTCCTGGAGGCAACCTACCCTGTCGTTTTCTGAGGTAAAACAGCGATTGGTGGGAATCATGATCAACGAGCACCTCACCTCGGTTCTGTCTGACACTCATAAACGCTTCCTGAAAATTTGGTCTCCCTGGATCGAGTACCTGAAGGCCAGTGGCCTGCCCTTAGATTTTGTGCGCTTCTAATGGTCCAGAGTCCCCCCCTTTCCCCTGTCCTTCTCTCCTTTCCTTCTTTACCCCACTCTCTGTGCTTGCCTTCTCTCTTCTAGTTTCTTTCTTTCTCTATACTATGTATTTAGTGTGACAATTCATTTGATCAAGATCGTTTCACATGTGCTTTTATTTTTCTTAAGGCCCCCATACACGTGTCAGATTCGCACCGGATTCCGGCACGATCGATTCCGGGCGCGTGCACGCGAAACGATCGTGCCGGAATCGCATGCAGCCCACCTTGTCCGATCGATCAGGTCCGATCGTTCAGGGGCTCAGAATCGGATCCGACGGAGAACCAACATGTTGGTCTTTCTCATCCGATTCTGCCCGGATCAGGGGGAGTTGCCATTTGTGAGGTGGAATCGGAGGAGGAATCGCACACGGAATCGTGCCGGAATCCGCTCGGACAAGGTGGTATGCAGCGATGGATACTCTTAATTGGCCGATCTGATCTCACCTGCGATTCCCGGCAGAATCGCCGGAATCGATCGGATGATGAATCGATTGGACATGGAATCCGACACGTGTATGGCTAGCTTTACTCTTTGCTTGATTTTGTATTGTATACTTTGAAAATCAATAAAACTTTTGGAACAGAAAACACAGGTTGGTGTGAAATTAAAAATGTAATGTCATGAGGTAAACTGTGCCATCTGAGGGACACTATAGACCAATCAGAATTTTGCTTCAGTTCTCCTACAATGGAGACAAAAAAAAAATGGAGACAAAAAAAAAAGTGAATTACAATTTCACCGTTTTGTTCATCAGGCCAATGAAGGGAACAGCCAACTACATAATAGCCGCACTCCCCACTTTACAATATCTTTCTTTACTGTATCCAGATCTATAATACAATACAGATAAGCCTCCAACATTTCTCACCCAGAAGGGCTTAATCATGAAGGCCCCGTAAGGAATTCCATGCCAACAGGTCACATCTTGTGTTTCAGAATAAAAGATGGCATTCAGATGGCATTCAGATGGCATTCAGTAGTGGACACGAGAGGCAGTTTCCAACAAAACAAATAGCATTTACTGAAGCTTACAGTTCAGTCCAAAGTCCAGGTACAGAAGCTTGGCAGCTACACAAATTGTATAGCTCCTACTCTGTGGCAAACAAATAGCAGACATTATTCAACAACATCCTTATTTCCGATAACACCAGCCAGCCACAGCCAATTGGCATCTCACTACAACAGAGAACCCGCATGCAGATTGGTTCTGCCAATCCATTGTCAGAGGACAATCAGAAGATCGCCTAATGTTTCCCGGCCCAGGTGCCCAACCTGGGGCCCTTTGGATGTTCCTTGGCATCCCCCCTTGGTCTTCCTAACCTAACTGTTAATCCATAGGGCATAGGGACTCACCTGTCCTTACCCAGGACCTTCTTAGGGAGAGGGACTTGCTTTGGCTGAGCACGCTTATTGGCGTACATGAAAGCCAATCAGTGACCCAGACAGCGCCTGAGCAAGTCCCTCACCTCTCTCCTCACCTCGCTTCCTGCTCTAAGAAGATCCCACTCTAAGATGAGTAGCCTATGCACTATTCCACTATAATTAAAACACGTTTTGTTATTTAAAACAGCTGTCATTTATTCATTAAAAAAATGTTTGTACAAGTTAGTATCGATGGAAAATGTTATGTGCGGCCCTTTAGTGATGCCGAGGGCCGCACTTGTGGCCCTCCATATGAACTCAGTTTCCCGGGGACTGTGACATTGCAAGTGGCAATAACTACACAGAGAAGTGTAATCCAGGACAGTGTTTGCCAGTAGTTTGTATGTTCTTGTGTCTGCATGTTCCCCCCGATGCACTCCAGTATGAGGCCGATTTTTTTCCCGACCGATTTTTTGTCCGATCTTGTCACCCGATTTTTACCTAAAATTTACAGACAGGTCCGAAGCGGTCCCAGCTTTCCCTTAATTTTACTATACAGGAAGTGAAATCTTTACCAGGAAAAAGCAATAAAAAGCTCACAGAGTTTCTAGCTTTAAAGAAAAACATTCTACAGATAATGTTACTTAAAAAAAACATATTCACTTCCATTGGTGCAGAGAAAGGACTCCTCACTTCCAATACTTGTATGTAGGTGAAAGGATCTCTTCAACATAACCGTTCTAATACTGTCCTACTTTATCCTCAAAAAATAAATGTTGGTTAATGTACTTTAAGGGTAAGTTTCCACTGCGTCAAAATACCTCCATCTGATGTACGTCAGACGGAGGAATTTTGACGGAGCCCATTATAACAAATGAGCCTGTCCCAACATCCGTCAGTGCACTCCGTTGGTTTCCGTTGCGTTAAAATTGACGTAGATCACTACGTCTATTTTGACGCAACAGAGGGGTGTAATCTGTCACTGACGGATGCACTGTAAGAAAACATTTCCTGGATGCACTGATGGATGCCTGACGGATGCACCCTTCCGTTAAAGGAGGGGCCTTGACGGATTGAAAAACGCAGTGGAAACAAGCCCTAAGAGATAAATTAACTTGTATTTGATCTATTAAGGTGCCAATACACATACAGATGGGTGCATGATCAATGACCTGCTAGAGTTCTGACACCTTGCGCACTCGTGACCACCATGTCTGTAAATCCTGGTCAAATCTCATTCCTTTGGACCAGAGCCCATGCAGCGTCTGTCGATTGGACAGAAATCGAGTGCCTAAAGAGGCACACTTGATCCCTGTCATTGTGACGTCACCACCATCAAACGTGCGCACCTTTATATTGCAAGCCTGATAGGGCAGGGTCCTCTCCCCCTCCTGTGTCATAACCTGTACCTGTGTGTTATCTTATGTTGCACCTCAACTCTAATGTATTGTACAGCGCTGCGTAATATGTGGGCGCTATATAAATTATAATAATAATATCAGGCAGTTCCTGAAACAAAATAACTCTCCTTTACTTCCGGTCACACTACACTGCCTGTGACAGCCATCAGTCAATGGGAACGATTCATGATGTTTACCTTGACAATGGGCTTGCAGTCCCTGTTTACCAGAAGCAAAAGCGTGTTGCTAGTGTAAACACCGGGCTTATGTTTGTTGCTGAATAAGGAATCAGAGCAAAACTAGCACAGATGCTTCTTGCATTGTATTTCCGGAGACAAAACATAGACACACTTTTCAGTATTTAAATTGTTGAAAACGTCCGGTGGTAATGAAGCAAACTCTCAGAAAAGCAGCATTTTGGTAGACTGATGGCCCCCATACATGCACAGATATTAGAGGCCGACAGATTAAAAACAATCAATTTTTAGATCGGTCGACTGAAAATTGGTGCATGCCCACATGGTCCGATCAATTAAATTTGATCGTAATTGTGAAAAAAATCCATCAAAACATGATCGGACATGTCGGAAAATTTTGATCGGTTGAGCACAAATTACGATTCCAAAATTTTTTTTTAAAAAAAATTAAAAAAAAAATCGATCAAAAATTGGTTCCATGTGGAGTATATTCTATTTTCCATCAATCAATCTCCAATTGTACGATTGAAAAAAATGTATCGTTTTTAGTCTGTCGAATGCTAAAATCTGTGTATGTATGGGGGGCATGAATCTAAATCAGTGTGCCAAACCCAGGTGACGTAAAGCCAACGTACATTTCTACCCCATACATAACAGAGTATAGGGTTACATCCCAATGGTGGCCTGCGCAGTTTTCAAGGACGTGGTACGGCAGCAACGGCCGTGAAACTGTATTTGTTCAAATTTGCATATTCTTCTAAACGTAAATCCTGGACGCAGCGAATGTTACATTGTGTCTGATGCAAATCCACATGTAAATAAACGCTATCCTTCCTTTGTGTAGGATCCCGGCTGTTGTACTACACACAGACACTAAATTGTGTTACAACCAGAGCAGTTACTGCGAGGTAATGTGGGTTGTAAAGTGATCTGATTTACCTACACACAGCCTCCCCTCCATCTCTCCTCTGGTCCCTGTCATCCCTCTCCTCAGCCTCCCCTCCATCTCTCTTCTGATCCCTGCGGATTATCCCTCTCCTCAGCCTCCCCTCCATCTCTCCTCTGGTCCCTGCTATCCCTCTCCT
>CM070038.1:88626174-88641150 GCA_036250615.1 Ptychadena robeensis
AGGGAGTAAAGGCCGGGGTGGAGAGGTAGATTTGGGTATCGTCCGCATATAAATGGTATTTTAGGCCAAAGGAAGAGATTAGTTTTCCAAGAGAGGAGGTGTAGAGGGAGAAAAGGACTGGGCCAGGGACTGAGCCTTGTGGGACGCCAACAGGGAGGGGGGTGTGAGAAGAAGAGGCGCCATTGAAGGAGGTTTGGAAAGAGCGGTCGGTCAGGTAGGAGAAGAACCAGGAATGAGCAGTGTCACGAATACCAATAGAGTGCAAGGTCTGTAGAAGAAGAGTGTGGTCAACAGTGTCAAAGGCAGAGGAGAGATCTAATAGAAGAAGTAGGGAATAGTTCCCTTGGGCCTTGGCAGTGAGCAAGTCGTTGGCAACTTTAGTGATGGCTGTCTCAGTGGAATGAGAAGGTCGGAAGCCGGATTGGAGGGGGTCAAGGAGGGAATTCACAGTCAGATAGTCTGTGAGTCTTTTGTAAACAAGGTGCTCAAGTAGATCCTCTAGGTGTTGTCTTCACTTATTGCAAGGATGAGGGGAGCCAGAGAATCTTCACACCAAGGTGAAAAAGGGCACAAGACTTAAGGGCCAGTTTTGACCCTCGGGCCTTAGTTTGCCCACGTCTGCCTTAGTTGCATTCTGTGTGTTGGGCTTTGTATGGGAATCTTGAGGATACGAACGTTCTTGTACCCCCTCCAGGAAGCCCATGTAACATCTTCCAGAAATGTGTTCCCAACATGCTGCGGTTCTAATATTTGGCATATACTTCTGACATTCCTCTGTACGGCCTAATTGAAGAGGATTATTGCAAGGTAACAGATCTGAGTTTAGGTAGTTATGTAAGCCGCTCGCTGTGTGATTTATAGAACTTGTCTGGAGTTATGCTTTAAGAATGATTAGACAGGGGCTCACATTACTGGGTACAAACTTTTTTCCCAGAATACTAAATATATCTAAATCGCTTAATATAAGAAATTCAGCAGTATTGGGTCCCTTGGATGTATATTTTGTCTTTGTATAAAATGTAATTACAGAACATTTCTGTACCATTAACTTTTCTTCTACCAAAACCATGTAATATGAGGACCTATGTATTCTATCAGGGAGGACCCGGCACTACATAGTTGTTGGTAGATCTAATGGAAATTGTATGGTGATCTAAAGTGTATGGGGGGGGCTTTATTCACTGGGTGATCAGGTGAAGAATTTGCATAGAAAAATGGTAGCTGCTATGGTAGATGTTTTTGCACTTTGTGGGAGTAGATCTGGAAGAGCATGTACCTGTAGGTGTTTAGCCCGTCTATGAGCCTTCCATGGCGTGGCTTTGAGAGGGTCAGCAGTTGGGCATCCTGACATTTGTGGGTTCCAATTTGCTGCATCACTTATAACTGAACATGGCTTGAGTATTAAAGCTGGACATTGTACAGCTGCTGGGCAGACACATTCTGCCATGGGGGTTAGCCTTCAAAACAATTAACGTAGATCTCTATTAATGTATTCTATAAAACCATTTGCAAGCAGTAGAAACTCTTGAATCTACCTTGGTTTCTTTTAGTCCATGTGCAGCACAAAGTGGTCAGTAGAGCCGCTTAATGAGATGCAGAAACTTGACAATAGCATGCGAATTGCATTCAGACTGAAACTGAGCCAATCAAGCTGCACAATAGCTGCGGAGTTTGATGGCCCCATTGTCAATCTGCATGCAGATTTGTATGCTAATCTCTAAAAGAGAATGCAGTGCACGTGTGCGAACAAGGTGTGATCTGATAGTAGGGGAGAGCGGAGTGACAGACTCTTCAGACAAGTCATCTTTACTGACCTCTTGCTGTGCTGGTAATTTTTTTTTTTTTGTTTGTGCGAATGCCCATTAGGGTAACATGGGTGGTTTCCCGGTGGCCCTAGGAAATATGTTACAGAATTACAGGTGGAGTGTGGTTTGGAGGAAGAATACTTGCAGAAAATTCTCATCTTTAATGTTAGATGAGATTCAAGGGCAGAGGGTTAATCATCTCTACCGCTGATTTCTTTTTTAAGGCCATGTGTTGCGGTGCATTTTTTTACTGCACGCGTTTTTACATAGACAACCTATGTTACCATTCACACCGTATGTGTTTTTTAAAAAGGCAGCATTTCCGCATGTATTTTTATAAACGCACTCCTGTATGCATTTTTGACTTATTTTTCCTGCATATATGCGGAAACGCATGCCTATAAAAAAAGGCATATAGTGTGAAATGGCCCTGAAACATGAAGTGAAAATAATCCCCAATTGTACACAAACTAAACTTGCGCATGGTTTTCCAGGCTGTGGATGGTTGGCAGCAACCCAGAAAATGACAGCCTACCCATGTATGCGCTTGTGCAGGAGCTCGGGGTGCGTTCAAATAACTCCCCAATGATATATCCGGCAAAAGCCTGCAAACCACCTGGTGAAAGCCTCGTACGGCACGTACACGCGGTCATTGTGGCGTTTTTTGGGTTTTGGTCAGTAACGGTCTGTCATTGAGCCATAACAAACAAAATCAACCAGATGTCATAGGGGTTGTGCCTGCGCGCTGTTTCCGCTTACTGTTATACACAGTGTTCTGTGGAATTGGCAATGTTGGCAGTTTTCTTCCCCATTCAGATCTGTTTTAAATGATCCAACATGTCGGTAAATTCATGGCCGATGCCATTACAATGTTAAGCAAACAGAGTGCCCGCCAATCCTCTGAGCGACCGGCTGCAGCGTGATGATGTCATCACGCTGCAGTCAGTCCCTCATCTATTGGGATAATCTGCCCGTGTATGCCCACTTTAAAAAGTGTCATGGATCAGCATGACATTGGGTTCACAGTACCTTCTCCCCACTCCAGGTTAGCACTAATCTCTGGAGGTACTGGCCCCTTAAGCTAGGCACACACGGGTAGATCTGTAAAAAGATTTGAGTACAATCAACGTGCATGCTCACGGTGATTGATTGTACTCTAATCTGTTTACAAACCTACCTGTGTGTGCCTTCCTTGGAGCAGGATCAATATAGCCCGCTTGAAGAAACTCAATTGAATGGGGTTCCAACATGTTGGAAAACACCGTTCAATCTCCATTACTTTGTATGAAAAAGAATCTTCAGAGGTTTACCCGTGTGTGCCTAGCTTTAGACTCGCACAGAGCAACTTGAACTTGAACAAACTTGATAAGCACATGTTCCTCTCTTGTATGGAACATAGGTAATACAGACACCCGGAGCACATACTGAAAACTCTTGGCCTGCTGTTGTCCAGCCAGCTGCAATTTATTCCGACAAGTATCTCATAGCCGCCATTATATCCCAGTAATGCTGCCATAGATTACTGGTTTTATCAGACCACAGGCTTCATTCAGCGAGTCTTTGTAACCTATAACCCTTGTCACCCGTTTATGCCTTGGCTGTCTTTGATGGTGTGGCTGGCCATTGCGATTGGCATTTGTCAGAGTTGCTCTGATATTCCCCCCACTTATTCATTGTCATATCTTATAGGCTGTATGACATATCCATGATTTCCTCTGGATCAGGGGTGGGCAAACTTTTTCACCCGTAGGCTATGTTGGCTTAGATTTGATAAAGGTGTCGGGACCTACTGCTTGTAATGGGCAACTTACCATAGGTGTTCCAATTCCATGCTGGCATCACTAATGATGACGGTGATGTGTAAAGGTCTTCCTGATGGACTATAGATTCATTCATTCACAGTCAGAAAAAAATTGATTGATCAACACCTCACCTCGAACAATCAAATTTTTGGATGAAGCAAATTTCCCAGATTGATTTCTGGATTGAAAATGATGTCATGGTCATACTTAAAATGGCATGAGTCGATCAATGACCACCAGCAACGTACTTTGAAGGCGAACGATCGATCAAGAATCGATGAGAAACAGACCTGTGTATGGGGACCTTAATAGTCAATGTGTGACAAGGACTATTCTCTTACCAAATTTCCTGCACATATTCATTGCAGTGAGCAGGGATATTCCTAGAGAACAAGGAGAGAGGGGGGAGCATCTTTTAATCAGGGTGACAAAGGGCCAGAAAAGAGAGCTAAATGGGCCCGGTACTGTGGACTATTTACTCCAAGCAGATGTAGTGACAACTCTAATCAAGACAGTAAGTGGATATGCTTGATGCTATATGTTTACATTAATATGCAAATTATCATGTAATACAGTGTAGACTGAACTCACTCATACAAGCCTATTGCATTGTTTAACCTGCCCACCGGCTGAAAGTGGACGTATTGCACTACGTTATTTTTCCGACCTGCAGACTGTCTCGTGCCGCATGGAAACAGCCAATCCGTTTTATATGGATGCGCTCCGTCTACATCCCCCTTAAGGAATGCGCTTAACGCTGACGGTGTCAATGGAGCCCATATTGCCGTGCAAACATACCCTTACTCTTCCTTATCTAGAAATTTCCAACCCCCTTAAAGTCTACATTCAGTCTTATTCTTTGAACTTCGCATTCTTTCTTGGCTGGCCTACCATGACCTAATAAATGAGGAGAAATAAATCTGCTGCGATTTAAATGTTGGTCATTGTCCACACATGTGGAGGTAAATTATCATTTATTTATAGAGCGCCAACATATTACGCAGCGCTGTACAATAAACTAGAGTTGAGACAGCACAAGGTAACACACAGGTACAGGTTATGACACAGGAGGAGTGGAGGACCTTGCCCGATCGGGCTTACAATCTAATAGGTTGGGGAACAGAGAATACAGTAGGTGGGGGTGGGTATGGTATGGTTGGGGTTATAGGAATGACTAGATGGGTAGGCCAGACTGGATTTTCTTTCAAAAGGTTAATGTTCCAGTGCAATCTGATTGAATGGTTAGAGGGTCACTGACCTATGTCAAGCATGTACATGGGTTGTCACCATCTCATATGTGTATGCTTGTTGATGGTTAAAGCATGAACGTATTGGCAGTACATGACGTATGGGATTTGTATTCATTTTTCCAAAGTGGTGACTATGCTGGTCAAGGGACTGGTGCGGACTGGTAACCTAGGTCAGGTATTGATTGGATGTCCACCCATTGACCATTGTATGGCCACCTTGAGACTTTCATACAACCAATGTATATACAGAGAATGTAATAAAGCGGGGCCATCCACTGAAACATTCCCAAGCTCTGTCCATGTATGTGTGTGAGTTCTTTCCATTGTGCGCTTCTAGTTTTGCTCAGTTTGTGTGATTCTAGTCTGTGAATGGGTTGCGGTGGGAGGAATATTGACAGCTTTGTGGACAGATTTCAGATGTTGGATTCCTTTGTGGTAGAACCAGTTTTTTCAGTAGTAGAAAATGTCATGAAATCTCGTTCTTTGTAAAGTTGGTGATGGTGTCGAAGCATCGGCATCTTGGCGGCGGTGTGCGTTTTGTTATTTCTCCTAAACTAGTTTCTCCCGGTTGTAAGACCATTACTATTGCTTTGTGATCTTAAGTCAGATGTTTGCTGAGTGTATTGGTGATTTGAAGAAAAACTTCTACTAAAGCAAAGAACAGCTTGATCTGATGTACCCTGCAGCAGCGTGATGACATCATCATGCTGCTGTCAGATATCGGCGGAGCTAGAGAGACAGCTCTGCTCTCCCCAGCTCAGCCAAAGCTTTACATGGAGACCCGCCGTCTCTATACAAAGTATTTACGGTCATGTCCAACATGGCTGTTTTGGGGTGGGATTGACTTGTCTCGCTCGAAAACAGCGGTGGGTGCCTATTATATGGGCCAGATAGACGGACGTGAGCGCGCACGGTGTTCGAAGCGGCCATCGATTTGGCCCATATCTCCACGTCTGTACCCTGCTTAACCTTCTGAGCGTTTAGCCCGAATTAACTTGGGCTGAGTTTTATGCATCATAAAACTCAGCCCCAGTTAACTAGAGCCGCGCTCAGGGTCTCGCCGTCTGCTTATGGCGGTCGGGAGCATCGGCATGTATGCCGATGCTTCCGGGTCCGTCCCCGATCGCGTCACCGGTGACGTGAAGGGGGCGGGGGTAGGCGGCGCCATAGTCCTCCGTGTAACTGGAGGGGCGTCGCTTTTCCTCAGCGTAAGTGTACGTCCTCCAGCTGAGCAGGAAGACGCGGCGGAGCATATTGTGCTCCGCCGCGATTGCCCGTGGCACGGTAATGAAAGACCCGTGCCAAGGGCCAAACGCTCAGGAGGTTAAGGGCAATGTGAAATGTTTAATAATTCTCCATTGATGCTGAATATAGTTTGGGACGTATGGACCCGGTGAACACGTGCCGTCTAGTCATCGCCGCCTCCCCGCCTTGATTTTCCTGTATCTTCAGAACGAATCCCATGCTTTGGAGTGGAGGTACAATGGCGCACATCACCATGGGCTCATGTTTTTACGAGCATGCTTTTATATTCGAGTCCTTTGAAGACGGTCTTTGTTTATTAAAGCTTTTATTTTCTAGCTTGCTTTTTGCTGCAGGGTTTGAGCGCCGAGCTTTCGGGGGTGGGGAGCTCTGCGGCCTTGTGCTTATATAATGGATCCTATAGACAGATATGTGTCATGTTAATGTATACATTCTGAAATGTAAGTTTCTCAATCTGTCCTAATGGTCAGGCGTCTCTGCAATGGCGGCTTCAATACAAGCAGATGTTGCATACGTCTGAAATCTGTGTGTGTTGTGGGTGCTTATTTCTAATGTAATCGCTAAGCTTTGCTGCAAATAACAAAGGTCGCGCTGGAATACATATCCTGGCCAGTGATCAGTTACTGAATTGGATTATATTCTTACCACCCTTGGATTCAGGCTTGTCAAAGTACAATCTTGGTAATTAATATTCTTGGTTGCGCGATCCACTTAAAGCCATATGGCAGGCCTTATTATTGATGCACAATTCCTGGATGTCGGCGTACAGGAAGAGTAACGCTTAGCGGACAGTTGGCCAACATAAACAGGCTTATTGTGGAAGGCGGGAGAAGGCCGGCCACAACCCCAAGCATGACATTCCCTCCCCGGGGGTCTCGGCTCGGCTGTCAGATGACCGGGATGACATTTGTGTTTATTGCGCAAGTTCCAAAATATTAACAATTCCAAACGGTTATCCCTCCCAGATGTGGCATTAGATGAGGTTGGCTGTGGAAAAATGAAATACAAAGTTTGATGTTTTGCTTCAGATGAACCAGATATAAAATCTACAACACAACATAAAAGTGTATATTTTCATTGTAGCTGCGGCTCCATCAACACTGGGAAGTGCTTTTTGTGTATAGATGTGTAGATCACAATGGAAATACTATGGACAGAGCATAGCGTGCAACGCAGAATAGCAGAGACTTAGGCTTTGTTTCCATTAACCGTTGGGACCCCTCCGCTAAGTGTATACGCTAAGCGGGGGTCCCGACATAGCACATTGATATTGCCTGCTCGCCAGATCTGTTTACACATCCGCCGGTGCAGAGGCTCAACGTTGAGCCTTACGTGAAGACAGATCCTCCGCCGAGCAGGTTAGTCTATCTGCTACGTCGGGACCCCTGCTAAGCGTATAGGGGTCCCGATGTAAATGGAAACAAGCCCTTAGACTAGGGCTCCATTCGCAAAAATCTTACCCCAGTGCACGAGCCGGCCATTGGCGGCAAAGGGCTATGACAGGGCTGTCTCCACAGCCTGTCAGAGCTCCGGATCAGTCGGTGCCCACCTCCATCACATTGATGTAGACTCAGAGATCCACAGGAACGCAACGGGGGCTTGCGGGGATATCCGCACATAGTGGAGCCCTAGCCTTACAGGTTTTTTCTTTGTTTTCTAATACACTAATTACTAATTAGCTCCGCCCACTATCCTGCAACAAGGGGTTTTACCTCAATTTTGGGATTTGTAATGGATTGGGGCATGTGAATACTTTGTTTTTTGAAGGCTTTACTGCTGCACACTGCTTGAGTTGAGGGCTTTTCGATTGCTTTAATCCCTTCTCTCCATAACCTTCATGGTTGTTCCTCTAATACAGAGGTTGTAACACAGGGATCATGTTGAAGTTGAGTAGCTGTGCGCTAATGTGAAAGACTTGCTCAATAATTTTTGTCAGATTGGTAGCGCTGTCCTTTTCCCAACTGGAAAGTGGACCAAAGACATTCTTGCACCTAAGTTTAGACCGAAGGTAACGCAATGTGAAGTAAGCCGAGGATATCCGCATTTTCATATACCGTCTCCAACGTTTGCTAGTGAAAGTTTCAATCAACACTGGAACATACAAGCGCCTGTTCTTTAGGGAAGATGACCCATTACCCACCCTGTTGCGTCCTCCCTTATAGGGAACCACAGCAGGTCTGTTGCTAGAAACGTCACCGATTTTGGTTTTTGGAGTGACAGGTGATGGATCCTCTGACTAAACAAGTGTGCTTATAACATCATGCTGTTTGTATACCGCATTTGCGTTTTTTGCCTATAACTGACGTGATGGCAGTAATGCTGCTAACCATGTCTGCCGGTGGAAAAAAATGCATTTTTTCCCTGTGCTTGCGTCTCCCATGTGTATGTGCTGTGCCTGCAGAAATGCGTGTTACCAGAAACATGTCTCCCATCAAGACGTGCGCTTGCGTCAACCCTTGCTGCGCTGCGGTACTAGACCACTGCAGTTAGTGAGAATGAGCCCCAACGCTTGGAATAGATGGTAAGATTTACTGTTGATTCCCGATCCAATTTCGGCACTAGGAGCGGGCGTGATGACGTCATCCCGCCCGCTAGTGCCAAGAATCGGCCGGCACTCTTTGTGTGGGGGCAACCGTCCCTACCGAACTAATGGGATCAGATTAAAATAACCGTCCTGTCGGATAACTGTGCTGATTTTAGCCCAATCCTAATTGTTGCTGCACCTGATTACTGCACGACCCGATCCCTAAGGGATGCGGCAGCGCGCACGGCATGGGATCGGCGGTCGGGTCGTGCAGGAATTGGTACGTGTATGCCCAGCTTAAGGAAGTTTTGACTTTTGTAGAAACATTAGACTTTGCTTTTCTGGAGGACAGTTAGGGTGGCCATACATGGTTCGATATATCCCTTCGATTGACATAAACAATTGATTTCATGTTGAACAATTGTATATAGTTTCCAGAACACCTGGTACGATCACAGGGTTTCTACATATTTCAATCATAAATTGATCATGTTTAAACTGATCACTGTGTGATGGCACATTTGATAGACTTGCAGGTCGATCATCATGCAAGATGATCGAATCTATAGGTGGTCATACACAGGTTGATTTCTCAATCAATTCCCAAGCGAACGCGCATGGTGTTTGCTTGAGAATTGATTGCAGCCACCCTTTCGTCGGGCAGGATCAATTGATCATGCTTGAAGAAAGCTCGATCGAAGATGGAACCAACATGTTGGTAAATCCCTGTTCAATTGCCATGTCCCTATCCGAAGTATCAAACAGGATCAACTGTGCAAGGTGGGTTGTATGGATTCTCTGTTCAATTGATGAAGGCTTGTGGTGACATAATTGTGCTGCGTTCAAGGGTTCATCAGTTGAACAAACATCGACCCTTGTATGGCCAGCCATAGTCTACGTCTCCACTAGCTTCCTTTGAGCTGCATGTGTAGTTTTGGGGGGTTTCTGACACATTGCAACAGTGTGGAAATAGGGCCAATCATATGCTTTTGAAAATCGAACACAAATATAAAGCAGGCGACAAGCTGCATTGAAAATGTGGACATGACTGAACTCCATTAATCGTGTCCATAAAAAGATAATGTATTATTGTATAAATGTTTAATACTTCAAAGTAAATCCCACAAACAATGGAAAGGTATATATAACTCTGCAGTCTGACTCCTAAAATGAAAGTGAATGCCGTGAAAGTGTCTTGTTTGGTATGATTCACTTCCTCGATGGTCACAGAATATTTACAATTTACCTGATTTCCCGAGTAGAAGTTGTAGCAAGACTTTACATTGTTGTCTCTTCCTCTATATGTATATAAGGCTGGCCATACACGGATCGATTTTTCGTTCGATTCCCCAACGATCCATCAGCATGTGCATTTGCAAATTGAACGCTACCCACCCTAAGCAATCGATCCCACTCCAAGAAAATGTTGGTCGAACAGGATCCAACATGTTGGTAAATTTCTGTTCAATCGCCAATAATAAGACCCTCGATCTCCATCCAAAGTGTTGGCCAGGGATCACACATCCAAAGTGGTGCGCATTGATTCACCAAACGATCGGTCTTAGATTTTTGCGTCCCTGCATTGCAAATGGCATTGATGAGTGAATGGCCAACTTTACAGATACACTTTTTGCTGGGTAACCTGTAAGATTTGGATTTGTTCCGTGTTTGGCTACAGAAGACGGTTCCTCTGATATCCACATATAGAGGTTTGATTTAGTGGTCATGCGCAGCCTAGTGATTGGTCCATGTTGATGTACCTTGGCTTGGCTCTAGGGATATGTCCATTGAAATCCTCTTGTGCTTGGGGAGTATGATGGGGCCGGAGTTAGTCTGATCCCTGATGTCTATCCCCATAGCTGCCGGTTTGCTCATATTTGACGCCGGGCGGCACGTGCTGTGTGACTCATCTGGGTGTGGTAGTGAATGTATTGTATGCAGTGACAGAACCTGAGGGACGTTCTAGCAGAATACTTCTGGAAGCCGTGTAATATGTTGCTATGGCAAGTTCCTGCCCTCTCAGGCTTTTTCCTGATTTCCTGTGGTTGCAGCCATTTCCCTATTACTCAAATGTAACAAATAACCGAAAACTACAAGTGCTCCGACGCTGGTAATGGCCTGCAAACCAATGCAGAGAAAGGCTCTGGAGAGAGGACTGGGCGGGCGCTTATATTCACCAGAAGATTGCAATTCATACCAATATAAATGGTCTAAATGCATGTCAGTCCATATGAAGAGGATGTAATTTGTAGCAGTGGGGGAGGGGGCTAATTTATTTCAGGCAGGCATGTCATAAATGCAGTGCTTTATGCAGAAATGTATATATGGATTATATATTTATAAGAGTTTTTGTTTCAGATATACCATGTTTCCACAAAAATAAATGCCCTACGTCTTATTTTTCCAAGAAGATAAATACGGCACTGGGGTATCAGGGTGGGGGGATTACCTAAAATGACACAGGGGATCAGAGGGAATCAAAATGGCACAGGAGACTCTGAGGGGGGATTACCATTTTAGTAACCCCTTTTGATCCTCCTGTGTCATTTTGATTGCCCCCTCTGATCCCCTGTCCAGAGTTACAGTACTGTATCTTTGCGGGTGCTTTATTTTTAAGAGGATGCCTTACATTTTTAACGTGAGGCAATGTAAGGGTCCTTATTTTCAGGGGATGCCTCATTTTTTATTAAACGGGTTATTAGGTTTTTTTGGCTTGAATCTCAATAACCTGAAGTATTGTGAGGGTGTCAAGTTCAAGCTGTTCATATTTTCTGGGACCGTAAGAATACCAATGAGACAATTTCTATTAACCTTTTGTAGGGTGGGGCAGGGGTATAAAATAGGCATAGGCTGAAGCGATGTGCTGCTTTGGTATATTCAGTCACCCATAAACCAATGATGGAGCATCTACTGTACAGTGAAGCGATGTACATTGGAGTTGAGATGTAACACAAGATAACACACAGGAACAGGTTATGACACAGGAGGAGTAGAGGACCCTGCCTGGTTAGGCTTACAATCTAATAGGTTGGGAAGCAGAGTATACAATAGGTGGGGGGGATGGAACTGGCAGGGTGGTTATGTTAGGCAGGGCAGAGTCTGCAAAAAATGACCCGATTCCAACTAATGGGATTAAATGGGAAATAAAAAAATAAAAAAAATAAAGCAAGTTTAAATGTCCCAATTCACAAACGGTCATAATAAACTACTTCTCTGCTGTAATAATAAAGCTTAATGCATTATAAATACATTAGCATATTAAATACAGAGGAGTCGCAGTCGGGGAGTCTGAGGATTTATCTACCGACTCCCCAGCACTGATTTACTATGCTAATGTATTTCAAATGTATTCAGGGCTGGCCCTACACAGATTCCTGTTTTGTTGTACGATCTATGGCGGCGTGCTTACGCCAAAATTGACGGCACGCACGGGTGCTAGATCCCTGGGTGATACTTTGGGTGAGGATCGAGGGTCCCCATCCAAAGTAACTACCGAACTGCGATTTACCAACATGTCAGATCCCTGATTGCCATTTCATTTGAGCAGGATGGAATGGGGTGGGCAGAGTTCGCTTCCCAAAGGATCAATCGCCGCAAACACACACAGCGATCGATCGTTTAGCAATCAAATGCGAAATAAAGCGGTGTATGGGGACCTCTAAAAGGAGCAAGTCTTATTGGATGAGGAAGAGAGTTCCAGAGACTAGGAGTAACACCAGAGAAGTCTTGAAGCGTGTTATGAGTGGGGATGCCACAACTTGGTCACTGGACAGTGGAAATATATATTCCCCTTGGGAATAATCAATTGGGATCCATTCAGGTTGAGGAGTTTTTGCATTTCTATAAAGCTTCTAACAAATCCTTAATCTTGATTTGTTATCTGTGCAGAGGTTTTTTTTCTTCATAAAAGGTATAACTGACGAGCCTTGAGTCCAGGTTTCACATGAAATGCTGATGTTACAGAGGAAGTTTGTGGACTTCCTGTTTCCTGTCTACTCGATGAAAAACAAGTAACTTCTATAGTGCCAGGTCTGGAAGATGGCCTTCCCTGTACGCTCTATGCAATGTATCTGACATTCTCAAATTTTTTTCTCTTAGAATAACATTTTATAAATAAAATCACCTTGGGGGCTCCGAGGGTTTAATAAAGGTTGTAGCATTTCCATTTAGACAACTGGCCCAAATTTAATGAAAGCAGTTTTCCTCCCAAATCCCAAACGATGGAGAATATCCTCTAAGTGTACATGTATAAGAAAAGAACCTTCCCATACAAGACACAGCCCCACCAATTGGGGTGAAATCATCCATGGACCTATCCTCTATCTGCAGATCTCTTTATGTGAGCAAGCCGCTTCAGCCAGTTCACATACACATATAATGGCCCTTAGGAAAAATCTGCCGCTCGTCCCTTTTTCTGTATGCGAGTGCCAGGCTGAAGCTGCCGCTCACATACACATCTGCAGAGCTGGACCAGGAGTCAGGAAAGCTTCCCCGCCTCCTCTAACTCCTGCTCTGCTGGTTGACAGAGTGGACAGGTGATATGCATATGACCTGTGTATTTTCACAATAAATGTTATTCTTTTAGATAGACAAACAAGCTTTGAATTAGGATATCTAACAAGACGATCCATAAGGGTCCCCACACATTTAGTTTTCTCCATTAGATCTCCTTCTGTTTTACCAAAACCATGTAATAGGAGGGACTTTCTAAACCATCAAGTCCACCTGTGTTCAATCGCAGAGGACCCGGCATTACATAGTTGTTGATAGATCTGAAGGATATCTGACAGATCTAAAGCTGGGCATACACGTGGTAATTTCGACGTGCAGAAATCTGGGGAAAAATCGGCCGTGTATGCTGGCATACACAGGTAACCGGCCTATAGGTTGGTAAACCATGTTAAATATCCTATCATTTCGATAGGGATCAGCAGTTCCCCATTCAAAGTATAGGACGGGCTGACAGCTGGCTCCCTATATTGGGGAAGCGGGGCAGTAGCGTGATGCCTTCATGGCGCTACTGGTGAGATACTGTATTCCAGCCTTAAAGGTGTATGGCCAGTTTAAGAGACGTCAGGTTCTTGGAAGATGGGAGACAAATGATCGTTTTCTCCATACTGGGCATCAGCTGTGTTCCTTTCCCTTAATACAGAGCTCCCTGTCCCCTGGGGTTTGCACGGTCCTATTAGCAGGCACATACTTTCATAATGGATTATTTATGCTGTTTTATTGTAGGCGCTTGAGGTTTATATTGTGGGGAGAGATTGGTTGTCATTGCTAGGCAGTTGTTTTAGACAAGGTGATGAATGAGGCCTGATGTGTCCTCTATTCATATGCTGCAATCTCCCGTGTAGAAGAGGAACAAAGCCGGCCAATGAGTACGTCCCTAAACATGTCTGCCGCACATACCCTTCTATTATTCTTCAGCTTTCCAGCATCTAACTATATCTACCGATCTGAGGTTGCTTCTTTAAATAAGCCTTGCTTAGAGGAAATGTATTTTTGTTTTTGCCTGCAGCCCTGTGACACCAGAAAGAGGGTCAGAGGCTCGCAGTATAGAGTGACTTTTGTATTTTCAGGGAGACTGTGTGGTGATCCAGCAATAATTTCAGTAAAGTTATGTTTATGATTGTTGCCTAGACTGCTACATGCTATAATGGAACACAATATCCAGGAATGTTGGGTAGCTGGAAAACTCAAATACAGGATTCATTCAGTAAATTCTACTGGTGTCCTAGATCTCTTCCTGTCCTAATCACCCCAAGGGGAGGCAGTGAACTACTTTCCAGAGTGCACTCTTTTTTTTTTTTTATAGAGGTTTTGCTTTGTTCACAAAAAGTGATTTTGGTATTTGTGGAGAAACCATGAGTGTTGGTTCCTTAAGTGCAGATAGTTCTAAGTAATGACAAAGAATAAAAAATACGATAATAGAATGCCTCCTAGAAATTCTAATGGTGTCCTTCAATTCCAGGAGAACTACTCCTGTCTATTCCCACATAGGAAACCATTTCCTTCTGAGATTTCTCACCTCTTCAGATGAAATTATAAAGCCATCAATTGTTAAAGACCCCCTCCCCATACACCTTTAGATCACTCCATACAATTTCATTTAGATCTTCCAACAACTATGTAGTGCCGGGTCCTCCCTGATAGAATACATAGTGATTGGAAGGTATATATCCCTGCTATGTAGAGCCAGGTCCTCCCTGATAGAATACATAGTGATTGGAAGGTATATATCATGGCTATGTAGTGCCAAGTCCTCCCTGATGGAAAACATAATGATTGGAAGGTATATATCCCTGCTATGTAGTGCTGGGTCCTCCCTGATA
>CM070038.1:88665130-88681831 GCA_036250615.1 Ptychadena robeensis
TCCTCTGCGCTCTTCTTGGGTGATGACTTGCGCATACGCCCCATCTGGAAACTATGTGGCCTGCGGTGGTCTCGATAACATTTGTTCAATTTACAACCTGAAAACTCGTGAAGGAAATGTGCGGGTGAGCCGCGAGTTGGCTGGGCACACAGGTGAGTTTTAAGGTCTTGTGAGTTGGTTTTCTGTGGATTTTGGGCACTGCCCTATAGCTAGGCCCTTCTTGGTATAGGTGGGTGTGTTTCTATAACTGGCAGTTTCAAATCCTTTGTCCTAGGAGCTTTTCTTCAGTGGTTACCTGTTCTTGGTGTCTAAAATCCTTGGTAGTTTGATTCTTGGTCTAATTCCATCCTTTTAGATTGTTCTCCTTATTCCTTTCAGTATTTACTGTATTCGTTGTAAGTGGGGAATTTCACGTAAGCTTTATTTGCTTTGGCTGCTGGCATCCCCTTGGTGCACTTTTGGTAATTTTTTGTGCCATCCAAGATGCTTGTCCCTGAAAGAGGAAGGAGGAAGGAAAAAGGGCATTCTTTAAAAAACTGATGTGAGATCCCTTTTGGTTTATTGTGGGACAGATAACCCACCCTTTTTGTGTTTCTGCTCAATGGGCAATGTCCAATTCTGCAGTGGGCATTGGTAGACTTTAGAAAGCTGTTTTTTGACAGAGCAAAAGTAAGGCCTAGACTCCACGATGTGTAAGGCTATGTTTTGGCGGTGTTTCTGCCGATCTGCCGGCCAGAAGGTCAGTGTAGTGCACTATGTGATGTGCGATGTGATGTGATGTGATGTGGATCAGCTCCGTCGGGAGCCCCGCCAAGGAATGCACTTGTGCAGGGGGACCCAACAGAGTCTATAAGGATGTTGAAATATAGCATAATGGATGCTTTGATGATTTTTTTTTTTTTTTTAAATAACCATGAACAGATTGATCAACGCATCGAACAACACATACTGTCCTTAGTGTTTGCTATTAAAGAATTTTGAAAAACAAAACCAGTTAGTTACTACATGTTTTGTAGTGGTTCTCATTTAAATATCTGCATAATGAGCTTGCCGATATCAATGCACTGACAAGGAATGTCTTCAATTGTCTTAAGCTAGGAACACACGGCTTGATTTAAGCATACAATCGATGTAAGATTAGATGAAGAACCTCGATTTTGGTATTTTATCGATTGTACCGTGTGCGCTATAGGGTCATACAATCGTAGTACAATATCGCTGTAGAAAACATCGATTATTGACTAAAATCGTCGATGCCATTGATGCCCTACAAACGGTAAACTATCACTTAATCTAATACAATTGTACGATGAAAATGAAATAGTAGTACAATCATGGTACAATTCGACGATAATTTTCCAACTAGTCCAATCACTTTTCAATCGATGTAAAGCTCTTCATCAAACTAAAATCGTCGATTGTACAATGTACAATTTTGGTACAATCGATGTAAATTTTCATTGATTTACATCGATTGTACGTTTAAATCGAGCCGTGTGTTCCTAGCTTTATTCGTTTCCTATTTGGTATGTATTTAGATAGTGAAGAGTGTTTGGCTCTTGATGATTTCTTTCTTCTTTCTAGGCTATCTGTCCTGCTGTCGCTTCCTGGATGATAACCAAATTATTACCAGCTCTGGAGATACCACTTGGTAAGTAGACACTTAGCTAAACCATTTTGGTTGCTGTGGATTGGCAGAAGTATGTCTTGCGCACAGTTTAGGATAGATACTGGAGTTTCCTTATCTTACTGTAACTACCAGTCCAGAATGGAAGTTTATGCTGAGAAGTATTCAGTTTCCTCATGATAAAATAAATCTGCAAGAAAGTCTAGAACAGTTCAGTGTTCTCCCCAGAGCAGATTGGCCGGGCGGCCCGCCCGGGAGATTTTAGTCCCCGCCCGGCACACAAGTCCTCTGCGGCGAGCAGCCTGACAGGCGGCGCCTCCCATTCTTCAGGAGCGCGCCACAGCCACTGAAAGACTCCGGAGTCTTTCAGTGGCTGCGGCGCGCCTGAAGAATGGGGAGGTGCCGTCTGTCAGAGGACTTGTGTGCTGCCGCTGGCCGGCAGCCTATCAGAGAGGCCGCCGAACCGGTGCAGACGGCGCGATGACGTCATCGCGCCGCCCGGCTGAAAAAAAATTCTGGGGAGAACACTGTTGTTCTTAACCTGTGGGTTTGATTAGGGGTAGCTGTGCTCCCAGAATGCACCACAAGGGACATAGAAGAGTGGGGGTTTACTCTCCATCCTAACCTTCCACCCTGCAAATCATCACAATGGTGGTTTTTTTACATATATATTTTTAAACAAAACTGTAAGCCCTAGGCTCCACTGTTCGTTAAAATCCCTGCATTAAACGCATAATCTTTTGTGTTCTCAGCCTTGTAAGCTCCATCTAAGTTTCCTTTCACACTATCCCTGCTGCAATTGCAGTTATTTTGCTGATAATGGACAATGCAACATATCTGTTACCGGCAAAACCCCCCACTCTTTTACGTTGCTGCTCTTGCATCTCCCTGTGTTGACCCTAGCCGCAGTGTGCTGAGGTGCTTAACCTCAGCTGCAATGCACAAGCAACAAGCCCTAAATCAATTTGTCCATCTAAAGACCCCATGCACCTTACAATGTTACGATACAATTTCTGTACAATCAACTTTTCTTCTGCCAAAACCATGTAATATGAGGACCTTTCTAAACCTTCCAATCACTATGTATTCTATCAGGGAGGACCCGGCACTACATAGCTGTTGGTAGAGCTAATGGAAATTGTATGGAGTGATCTAACGGTGTAAGGGGCAGGGGGCACTAAACATACAGGCATCAGTCTTCTGTTTAATGAAAAAGGATCATAAAATGGAAATGGTCCATCATATTGAAAATAATCGATTCAGGCTATAATCAAACAGTTTAGCAACTGACCTGTGTATGGCTACCATGCCATCCCTTTCCACAGACCACAGCTACAGACAATGGTTCAATTCAGTGGTGGCTACATTTCAAAAAGGGGCATTAAATCAGGATATGTCACTGGCTTAATCAGCAAGTTGAAATAAACCCGAAAACCTTACATAAGAAAACGAATGCAAATGAACAGCTTTTAGGCTGCAATGTAATATCCCTTCAGGTGTGTTTGGTTCTCATTGTATGACGTCTTCTGCTTGCAGCGCTCTGTGGGACATTGAAACTGGCCAGCAGACAACCACCTTCACTGGACACACTGGAGATGTCATGAGCCTGTCCCTTGCTCCCGATTCCCGGTGCTTTGTGTCTGGGGCCTGCGATGCCTCAGCCAAACTTTGGGACATCCGAGAAGGAATGTGCCGACAAACTTTCACCGGACACGAGTCTGACATTAATGCTATCTGTGTAAGTATAAAGGGTATAGAGCGGCTTGCCTTTTGTAATGAAAACAATATTACACCTCTTCAGAAAGCAATAGAAAGTTGTGCTGTACCGGAAAATCTTTTTTTATTATTGAAGCTTCTTGCACGTACCATTTTAAGTGAAGATTTTGGTAACCTTTATGTGACACGCCTTCAGTTATTTGGCAATGGCAGTGTCTAGGTCCAGCAACAGGCTGCTTGGTCTTAGTACATTATCCTTAAAGGAGGGTCACATGCTGCACCCTGTATCAAGAAAAGTTTGGGAGTGTTAAAAGGTGACTAGAATATGTCACTAAACCGGGGTTCTAAACCAGGGGACTGAGAAACGCACAATACATCTACATCTGGTGTCCTGTAAATGGCCTTTCTGGAACTTTGTGTGCATTTAAATGTAAAGACGACATCTTATTCACAAGATGCAGGAACATTGATTTCATGTACATCATGCTGAGTCAATCAAGCAAATCGGCTTCAGATTGGTTCAACTTTAGTCTGCATGATTTTGTTTTTAATGCTGAATTTCATGCATGTCAACTATAATCGCTAAGTCCAAAATTCTGAATATTGTGGACACCTGATTTCCATAAATCCAATCTTTTTATTATTTTCTTTTTCCTCCTGGGCTTTTGGTCCAAGTTAACTCGGGTCGAGTTTTATCCATCCTGAAACTTAACCAGAGTTAACTGATGGGAAACTTACCTGTCTGCTGGATTCCCCTGGCGATCCTGTGTATGCCGATGCTTCCTAATCAGCCCCCGATCGCGCCACCGGTGACTCGAAGGGGGCAGGGGTAGGTGGCACCATAGACCTCCATGTAAATGGAGGGGTGTCGCTTTTTCCCAGCACAATTCCGGCATCACTGGTGGCGATGCAGTCGTGCTGGGCACCTCTGAATGGGCGCGTGGCGTGCTTTTAAACCAGGAGGTTAATAACTAAAATAAGAGTAGGTATTTTGTGGAAAACAAATATGCACGCCAGTTATTCTACATTTTGTATTTTCAGCTGGAATTATTACAGTGGTAGAAACACATTAATCAGGTTTTCTTCAATCCTGTTTTTCCTATATAACAGTGGTTTCCAAACATTCCCTGCAGGGCCCCTGTTTTCTAGATAAGAACATTGTCATCATTCACACTACACTCATGTAGAGACCTGACATGTAGACATCACTGCTATATAGTCAGCTCATCCCACAAGCCCCATCTATTCATTCTGTTAGGGCCAGGTTATAGTGCAGCTGAAAACCGAGCCCATTAAAATCAAGGAGCTCACGTATAACTAAAGTTGGTCATACGTCATTATGACGTGTCCATTGACGACTTTAACGAATTGGAGGCTTTGACCTGACTAGTCACAGCCATGACAGGCTCAAGTGGAGCCCTAATCTTAGGATAGACTTTCTGAAACATTGTAAACCAAGTTTGATTTTTTTTTTTTTTTAACTGTTAACTTTTTTTCTCCTTAGTTCTTCCCCAACGGTAATGCTTTTGCCACTGGCTCCGATGATGCCACATGCAGGCTGTTTGACCTCCGTGCAGACCAGGAGCTGATGGTCTACTCCCATGACAACATCATCTGTGGCATCACTTCAGTAGCATTCTCCAAGAGTGGACGCCTCCTTCTAGCCGGATACGATGATTTTAACTGCAATGTCTGGGACACACTTAAGGCTGACAGAGCAGGTAGCTCTATGTTACACATTCTAGTTTTGTGATATCCACCCTCTCCTTTCTTGTATCTGCCATGCAAGTATTATAATGCACGCTACGTGAGATGGTTTTGCATTTTGTTACCATAATCTTGCTTTCAGCGGTTTATGAAAGGTAAGTAGTAGCTAGATGAATTCTGAACCCATTGCAATCAGATTGTTTAATAATAGAAAAGTGTGAGGCAGTTTCCTCTGCGTAAAATGTAAGTGGCTTCGCAGCAACTGTACAATCTTTTATCTGGAGTTTAGGTGCAGTTTTGTTCTCCTTTTTTTTTTTTTTTTTTTTTTTTTTTTTTTTTAAATAAGCAAAATAAAAAAAATGGTATCTCCAATAGATGAAACGCAGTAGTCAAAGCACAACTTGGGTTGTTGCTCTTTAAATTGTGATCAGGATGTGAGTTGGACGGTAACCCTGACACAACACTGTTGCTGAGTGATAAATGATATACTCATGTAGTGGAACAGAAAGGTGTTTGCTTTCATAAGCTGTAGATTGCTTTCTGCCACGTATACTGTGCCAAGTGCATAATGTTATCTCATGTACATATGTTGAAGCTTGTGCTGAAGGCAAGTGACAGCTGACCTAGCACTGTACAGTATAGGGGACATAAAATATGGCCAAATATATAGAGTTCTAACATTAAGACAGGCCAATATGATTGTATACAGACCCCACCCCCTCTTTCAATATCTTTTGAAAAGTAGTGCCTATTATAAACTGTAACTAGTTACAGTAATAAAACCGCTCAGATCATTTATACTAGAAGGTTCCTTAATGTATCAATTAGTAGGTCCTCACATTTCCTTCCACTTTCAGGAGGGTCCTGCCCTATTGTGCACTCTTTTAATCCTGTTGTGAATCTCAAATGAAATGTTTTTGTGGAAAAGACTCAGGGACCCTTTCGCACTTGATGCGGTGCTGGGGGGGGGGGGGGGGGGGGGGGGGGGGGGGGTTGCCGGTTATTGGCCTGCGTTTTGTGCTACACTTGCATCTCCCATTCAAGTGTACGGGAGGCACTTGCAGTACAGCATGCATCAGGGCCTTTGCAGTAACATGCACCATTGTGACACGGGTGTCTCAACAGCCACAAAACATTGGTCCAAGCATCCATAATTTTAATGTCAACACAAAGCTCCAGAAGGGCTTTCACTCGTTGCATGTGCTGAGGTCAGCGCATGGTGGAGCCCTAGCCTTAATGCAAGCACAGAGACAGTATTGAAAGGTACAAGTGCTTCCTATAGAAACCTGTGAACCTTTGGCTTACACAAGCTGCTCTGCATTGTGGTACTGAAGGGCCCTTAGCAAGCTCTGACCCCATGTCTATACCTTTTTCCCCCCTTTGTCCACCAAGCTTTGTGTACAGCATTGGCCAGAAACCGAAGGAGGTACTTTTGATCTAAAGAGGTGCTAGCCGGGTTCACTTTTAGTCTTGCGAAGTTCATTTAAAAAATGGGGAAATTTTGTCTGTGAGCTAAATCAAAATTCTTAAAGTATAGGCAAGCTTCACTCCCCCCGATGTTTTTTTATTGAAAAGAAAAAGTCCTCAAAAACCTACGACTACTTTTTATATTTGTAATTTATAAGAAAATTACCAGCTTTCTGTGATTTAGCCATGTGTTATTGGACAAGGGACTCGGTGCCTGATTCTGCTACTACAGACAGGCAACTCTCATCTTACTGTTTGGTACAGAATTTCCTATTTGGCCAAACCCTTTTAGCTGCTCTATTTAAAAAAAAAAAAAAAGAGAAAAAACCCTAATCTAGTGTCTCAACCTTTGACATCAGAAGAACCTTGTAAGCTCTGGCAGCTTTTTCATTGGATGGCAAATGCATCTGTTGCTTTCAGCTTAGTACTGGACACAAGAGGACACTTTTGAAAACCTGACAGGGTTGCTTTAACCTTGAGGTATGGAAAATTTCCCACTGATGGACATCCCTGTTGTCATGATGCTGGGAATACGAGGACATGGGACACCAGTGTCAGGGGGGCATCACTGGAGGATGTCATGGGCAAACACACATCCCTGCTTCCATCAATGACACTGGGGACAAACAGCCAGGGGCACAGAAGCCAACCAGAAATTATTTGGGGACACCACTGTTGTCCTCAATGGCTCAGGGTTACCACTTTTAGTAATTAAATCAACCCCAGGTTATGCTCCAGTCACTGCTAAAGGAAGTTAGGCTTGATCTAGTCTGTGGATGAAATATTCCCAGATAATAAGCCCGTTAATTGTCCAGCTAAATCTTTTCCGAAAGCCTGCTGATGCCCGTGCAAGCCTCCATCATGTTACTGTGGGCGCAGATGGGCTGCGCCAACATTAACCTGACAGAGGCTCTAACCAGTGGATCTGAGACTGACGGGCTGTCCAGACAGCCCTGTAATAGCCCTTTTGCTGTCAATGGGCGGCTTGTGCAAAATCTGAGTTCAACAGGGGTTTTAACGGATAGTGGAGCCAAGGGCTTATTGCTTATGTCGGTGCCAATTGAGTCCATCTTGGTGCTTTTCCCCCACAACTCATCAATGAAATGTTAAGATGGCTGAAGCAAAAACCACATCAAGCTCCTGCATTGAATGTAACATTCAGAATGCATGGCTGGGGCTACACTTGGGGGTGTTATGGACATGTTTGTGTGATGTGTCGATGGCGCCTGCCTGTGGTTTGGATGCGGTTTGAGTCAGTTTAGGGCATGCTATGTTGGCAATACTGCACCCTATTCGTTCTTATGAACAAACCACCCCAGAAAACCCATCAGGTGTGTTTTGTCCATGTCACATAACAATAAAAAAACCAATGGGCTCATTGCCTGACTGCCATGCCTCAGTGTGACGCCAGCAGGGTGTTGTGAATGTGCCGCATTTGCTGTGCCATGCCCTGGCTCAGGTGATGATGCACCAGTATAGGCTGGAAAGCCACGGGCATCCACACTGCATGGTTTTTGGTCAGCGCAGGTAAAAATCAGTGACTTAAGTGCATGGTTGCTATAAATCTATAAATAATATGATGATGATTCCATGTAAGACCATCATGTCCTTCCATTCTTAAGAGTGAATCTTTTTCAAAATTCTGACTGTCTTAAGAGAAATGATCAGTGGACTGAGGTGTAGATGGCTTTTACTTCCGTAGAGCCGGGGAGGGTGCCCGGAGTGTGGCTTTTTGTCTACGTAATTGTGGTCTGGAATAGCTTCCAGCAGTCTGACCAGCTGTTAGTGCAGCAAGCCTTGTGATGGCATTGTGAATTATTTAGGCCATCAAGACTACTCATGCATTTCTAATGTCATCTACTGCAGAGCTCAGCAGACAGTGTGTTAATGTCTTAACCTTTTCAGGCCTTACCAAGCTCACCCTATTCTTTGTTTCCTCGCAAGGTGTCCTTGCTGGTCACGATAACCGTGTAAGTTGCTTGGGAGTGACAGATGATGGCATGGCTGTGGCGACAGGGTCATGGGACAGCTTCCTCAAGATCTGGAACTAAAGTCTGTGAGTATAATCTGCAGCCATTCCCCTCCTCTCTGTATTAATCTGCAGTGACATGTTTACTTCCTACAAACAAGTGGAGTTAGATGTTTAGTAAACCGTACACATTACTTCTACCCCCTCTACCCTGTTGCTGGTGACTGTCATTTATCATGAAGCCCTTCCCTGTCAGCATTTATAAATAGTGGCCGCTATGAAAGAGCACCAGCATCTAACAAATGTTAATCCTGAGGGGATTTGCCGCTAATTTCACAATGTTATACACCACATTGACTCACAATGTGGATGGAGCCATGGGACATTGGATTTATGCCTTTAGCCCCCCCATACACGCTGCAATCCATGGGTGATTTTGCGGGCAGTCGTCCAGTGTGCACGTTCATGCCAAATGACCGGAAGCAAATTCGTCTGCGGATTCACATTGAGAGACCAATGCCGATCCTCCAGAGCAAAGCAATGCCCAGCACACAAGGGGTGCCAATCCTTTGGGCGACCGGCTGCAGAGTGGAACCTCAAGAATTGAGGGAGGATCGCAGTGTGATTTTTTTAGTTTACATTATGTATAGGTTAAGCTGGCCATAGACATATCAATGCCGTGAGGGTTCACTGCACATGATGCCATCATGCACAGTTGTTCTGAGACCAGCATCCCCATTCAAAGAAATGAGATTAGAAAGAAGTTGGGATATGTCCGTTCTTTGGCCGATCGATTTCTGGACGCATTAGATTTGCTGTGGATCGATTGTCACGAGCGCGCATGGCAGTTGATCTGCAGTTAAATTGGCCACAAATCTACAGCAGGAATCACACGGCTGGATATTTGAGCTGTCCGATCCTCCCTGCAGCAGCGCGATGATGTCATCACGCTGCTGTTAGATATCGGAGAAGTTGGAGACACGGCACTGGTGTCTCTCCAGCTCATCCGATGATTTGCATGGAGACTCCAGGGTCTCCATGCAAAGCGACGGACATCGACCGTGGTTTATGGTCATATCTGATATCCTTGTTTTCGAGCTCAAAAACAGGGATGGCTGCATATGATATGGGCCAGATAGACGGCCATGAGTGTGCATGGCGCTTAAATCGGCCATCAATCTGGCCCATATCTACAAATGTGTACCCTGCTTGACAGTCTATGCTTTAGATATGTTAAAATGCAGAAGGAAATCTAAACATGCATTTGACTTATTACATTTCCCTCCTCTTTCTAGATACGCAGCGGACTTCTCCATGACTGGAAGAGCATTCCAACCTTCGAAATTTTAAATCATAGCATATCCGATCCAACCATACTAACGTGGACACCCACTATCCCTACTCCCATACATCAAAGGGCAGAACCTCTCCTCATTATTATTTTATTTGTTTTCTTTCTGAAACCAAGAGCACAATTATTTGCTATAGGAAGAATTGTTTTGTGGTTCTGAAACCAAGAATTGTGCATTCCTTTTGGGACCATTTCGTTTATTTTTATTTTTTTATTATAATTTTTTTTCCTGTTTCTTCAACCCTTTCCTCACCCTCATTTGTCTTGAAATAATGATACAAAACACTATGCGCAGTACGACATAACCGAGAAGTAGCTGTATTGATTAAGTCCATTTTAATGATTGTTAACCTGAAGGTTCTAGAACAGCGAGTCTGGTTTTTTTGTCAGGGGGGTAAGTTGGATGTAAATGGCAGTTATTGTAAGAACTGCGGCAGTACCGAGATTGTTAAAGCTGAACAGTTAACTTCTTTGTTTTCTTTTGTTTTATCTCTGTGCCCCTTCTATGGTCCATTAAGTGAAGGTGGGATGGGATAGGCCTCTGTGTCAGGGCTTTTTATCGCTATAAACGGTCCCTGGTTTGTCTCGTGACTCTGTTGCAGATGCACAACCTTATGAACATTGAAGAAAGTACTAGCCAGCCACAAGCCCTCCATGTAACGGTCATCCTAGTGTACAAAGAAAAAAATGGCGCTCTAGGCTGCTCCAGTAATTGAGTTACTTTTTGAGCACCAACCGCTCGGGTGAAATGTAGTAACCAATACCTGGAGTGCCTTTTAGGTAACTTCTGTTGGGGAGATCAATGCAACAGGTGCCACTTGAGAGAGTTGGAATGACCACGTACAGTTCGTTCTACCACCGATGCTAGTAAACTGTATGAATGCATCTATGCCACGCCACCACCTCCTCCTGCACACACCACCACCAATATTAGGACTCCTTCAGGGATCGAGAGCATGTTAAGTTGTAGAGCAGTGTCCAGTTCAGCCCTTGCTATTAAGGTATTTTATTTTTTTCCGTGGGTGCGGGGTCATATTTTGATTTTTGATTTTTTTTTTGGGCAAGACTGGCGGCATTTATTTCTGACCTATACGCACCTACGCCGGATGGGACAGCAAGCTCCTGTTTGAGTGATACTTTACTGCTAGATAGGAATCTAGTTGACATGTTGGTGCTGTATAATTACGCCAGTGTTTTTTTTTTCGATTTGTCCTTCACTGTTCCACCCATGTCAAATCCTTTATTCATATAGGCCTGAGCCTAAAACTCGAGTCCCCTCATAAGTTCAGCTAACACTGGGAAGCTATTAATCATTTAAGAAAATCAAAGGGTACCTCGCGAGAACACTACCCTGGTCCCATACAGATAGATTAGGAGCAGCCGTGGACGCAAGTACATGTCTGTACTCTTTGGATATACAGTCAGATGTGTATGAAAATGATGTACAAAATTAATGTTTTTGAAAATAATGATCTTGAACTTTCTAAGTTAAAACTTAATGAAAGCTTTTATTCTTATGTTGGCGGCGGGGAGGGGGAGGGGGGGGTTGTTTGCCATAGGGATGGGTTTTCCTCTTAAGATTGCATGCTGTAGAGTTGCTTAATAATGTGCAAATAGAGAGTCATTTAGATGTTTTTGTTTATTTTTTCCTTTTAATGAAAAATAACCTGTTTAAACGGATAAAAAAAAATGACTATTGCGGTTGTGCTCATTTTTTTTTTTTCTTTTTATAATCACAGCTACTCTCTGTATAAGTTTTCAAAAAGTTCAGTGCAAAAAAAAAATGAGCACTTTGAAGAGTAGCTCGATTTCACTTTTTTTAACAAAAAAAAACATCCTGTTCAAACGATTGCATACAAAAACAAAAAAATCGATTTTTCAGGAAGGGTTGGGAAATGTGAAATTAAACTTTTACCCCTGGTTTAAGTTGATGCTTCTCAGCCTGTTCTTGTAGAAAGAGGATCTTGCATCTGATTTTTGTTCTTCCAGGAATAGCTCCCCCCCTTGCTATTTTTTCCCCCCTCCCTCCCGGGTTTTCTTTTTTTCCTCTTTTTGAATTAATCATTGCCTCTTGACTCTTTTTGTATGCAGAGACCTGAAAACCGATACACAGGAACCGACCCCGTTGTTCCACAGGTCTTTGCGTTGAGAGAAGCGCACTATTAATTTTATTAGCTTCTTCCTAATTGTATATGAACGTTACTCAACCTTAGCCGTAGACGAGTTTTTATTTTTGTTTTGTTGTTTTTTTTTCTCTCCTCCTCTTTCTGTACAAAAAGTGCTGTAATTGTGCGTTAGGCCGGGAACTGGCAGAGAATGAGACGCCCCGCCCACTTCTTGCATAAATTACTCTGTAGAGCTCTCTGCACCCCCTTTCACCTTTTGTATTTAATTTTAAAGTCAGTGTACTACAAGAACGCTGGATGCAAGATAGATACTATATTAAAATGTACTGTTATTTAAGATGTAATAAAGCAGTTTGACATGAGTTTATTCCTTGTCATGGTGTCTTATTCAGTGTAAAGTGTATGTCCTGCATTACTCGAACTTACAAGTGGATCTTCCCGTACTTCTACCCTGTGATGTCCCTTGGTTTATGTAAAGTCTGTCAGACCAGCCAAGAGTCCAGTCTCTAATGACATAGACTTTCCTGCTGAAGTACAAGAGCTTTTTCCATGCATGGTGTGTGAGCAGGTTCATTGGAGGCCAGGCAAGTGGGATTGCTTTGCTGCCATAATAATCTGCATACGTAAGTGTAAAGCTGCCCATACAACTTTAGATCTACCAACTATGTAGTTCCGGGTCCTCTGCGATTGAACACGGGTAGACTTGATTGTTTAGAACCTAGGTGCCCAACCTGCGGCCCTTTAGGTGTTAATTGGCGGCCCCCCTTGGTACTACACATGCTGCTCCCAAAACCTAACTGTAACAACTCACCTGTGAAGTGGTCACGCTGACCCGCTGAATCAACTTTGGCGCTCCTACATCAGTAAAATTGTCAATGTTGATCAGGTAAACCAGTTCTACATATAAGCGCCTCACACAGGGGCAGGAGGGAAGGTTGGTGCTGTCAGGTTTTGACTGCCTGTCTACATCTGGTCCACCGCCTGCTGAGATATGGGGAGAGGGTCTGGATCTATTTTATGTGTGGCCCTTTAGTGATGCCAGGGGCTGCACCTGTGGCCCCCCATATCAACTCAGTTGCCCACCACTGGTTTAGAAAGTCCCTCATATTACATGGTGTTGGTAAAACAAAAGGAAATCTGACAGAAATTTTAAGGTGTATGGGGGCCCTAAATGAGTGGTTCCTAACATTTTTCCCTTAAGGCCCCGCCTGTCCTGTGTCAAAGACAAGCTATGCCCCCCTTTCTGAAAGTTACATAACACTTCCGCTCTCCCTCTTAACTTGCATGCACACAACCCTTCATATCTTCAGCAATTTTTAGATGATACCATGTTAAGGGCTTTGTTCTCGCCAAGTCTGAAGTGAAAAGTCTAGCTCGGGATTACCACTTTGCGCCTTTTTTTGTTTTCTTGCCCATTCTGGGCTGGGCTCTGTGCCCCCCACCCCATCTCTCTGTAAGCAAAGTATGGGAAGTCACCCCCACTCAGACACCAGTGTATGCTTGCCTAGGCACTCCTGTACCCTGAAGTCTTGTTGCTTTTCTGTAAACATTATTTGGGGGGTAACATGGCACAAAAAAAAATTACAGTATGGACTCCATGCTCCAACTGACTAAAAGGGTGTTAAATGGGGTGGGGAAGCTGTCGACTTCCCAGTCCCCGCTCTGACATACACACAGCAGTTGCAGATAGGTCTTCCCTCTGCTACTGCTTTATATGTTGAGCTAAAGCTGTGGATTTCTTTCCCGCTCATTTTGAACTGGCATCCACACAATCCACCCAGCTGCCACCATTGATGGCTCAGTCGGTTGTGTATGCATGTCCTGAACGAGCAGTTTCTCTGAGTGGTTGACAACATGGAGCTTCCAAACAGGAGAAGACCCACGACAGGCGGATCTTTCCTCTGCCTCCCCAGTAAAGCTTAGTTCTTGGTCAAGGAGGCAGAGGGGACTTTGAACTTATGACCACCCGCAGGCCTAATAGTCTAGTCTCTGCTAGTCATGCATTTGCTGTATAAGAGCATCTTATGATCGAAACCTTTCTATATATTTCTACTAGGACATGTATGACTAGTTATTTGTAGTCATCGGTCTTGTAAAATCATAGTCCAGTCAACTAGTTGTGACTAGTCTTCCCGTCGTTTGTGTGTGCCCCCTGACCGGCGTGCACAGAGGCAACTTGTCCACTTTGCTTCCAAAATCGACATGTCTGTTTTTGCCCTAATTTATTCATCTCCAACAATCTCGGTAATGATACCTTGTTCAAGGGCTTTAACCAATTAACTCGCCAAAATGGCCACTTACACATTTGGAAACAAACATTGTAAGCCATTCATGGGGTTATGGGAGGGGGTTGGGATCAATCACTGGAAGAACGCAAGCAATATTGATGACCTGTCCTTTGCTGGTCCGTGCGCCATATAAGAACCGTTTCCAACCTTCCGATCCTCCTTAACCAGGGTGGGTCTTGTGTGTTCTGTGCAGAAGCTTTCTGCTGTGCTTGGCAAACCCAACAATACCATGTTCCTGTCACCAGCTCAATGTTTCCAAGAACAACATTTTACTAAATGCAAATATGTTCTGTGTGATACCAGTTTATTTTACTGCGTTTACCCTTTCTGTATAGAACTCTGGTCTGATGGAAATGCCTGGAAGCCGTGGACTACTGAAAATGTAGTTTTTATCCTCAATGTAAACGTTGTACTAGCAGCATGAGCGCAGGCTTGTTCCAGGTCAGTGAGGTCTGTCCTTTGTAATCGCCCCCACTCACTTGTAACTGCCAATTGTAATAGACCATTTAGGCTGCATGACTACATAGGGAAAAGTATGAAGTAAAAATGCCATATTCTATACTACAGGTACATCTGTTGGCTACATGCAGTGAAATACAGTTAAGCTGGCCATAAATCTTTAAGCTAGCCTCACATGGTCCAATTTTAGCGTTCAATCGACGATTTGAGCGTTAATCTATGTACTGCCCATATAGTACAATCGACGTTCATTGGATGATTTTAGTAAAATCGTCGATTGAAAAGTGATCGGACAAGTTGGAAAATTTTGGTTGATTGAATCGAAACAAAACACTTTCAGAAATGTAGTACGATCCTTGATCAATCATCTCAATGTGCGCTATTAACATATGACTACTTCCTGGGAAAAAATACATTAATCCAATCTACGATTTTAGATTACTTCGATTTAATTTTAGTCGAAATGGTTCAATTATCGTGCTCCCCATGTGGAAAACTTCGATGAAATAACAATCGATGTTTGATTTTTTAAATTAAAGTGCAAAATCGAAGCGGACCTCGATTGAATGATAAATTGTACCATGTGTGGCTAGCTTAATGCCTGGCATACACATGCCGATAAGAGGCCAATTTTTCACCTGACCGACAGGCGTTCGTGCTCGTCGGTCAGCGGAAAAATCGGCCGCTTATCGGTATGTGCCCACAGATCCCTGTCGCCCCACAGCTTGGCCGGCCAGAGAACGGACATGTCCGATAATCTCTGGCCAATGGCATTAGCTTCAATGAAGACCGGCGTGTATGGCAGGCAAAAGTCTTCACTACATTGATATGTTCATTACAGCCTCTCCATTAGCTGTGAAGTCAGACCTTTTGTACAAACACTACCAGACTTTTTTTTGGGTAAAGTGCTTCTAGGAAATATCTAGATGAAATATCAGTTCCTGGAAAGTAACTATACTTTTATGTTAAATCCACAAACACCCCCCCCCCCCCCACCCTTTCTGCAGCGCACCTCAAAGCAGAGTTCATAGTGGGTCTATGGCACCGCCTCATCTGCAACCATCAATGATGCTGAAGAGACTGCCGGAATCGATCTGTGAATTCAAGAGTGTCGCAAGCTTGTCAGTATGCTTGTTCCCAGTTCATTCAATCAAACAAACTGGAGGAACTGGGTTTGTTGCAACCACTAGGGAGGTTAAGGGCTGTCCCCACTTGGGCGGCAAACATTTTTCACCGCTGCCAATCGCGACCATAGACATGAATGGACGCTGTAAAAAATTGTGTTTGGACATGATTTTTAACCGTATCCATTCATTCTCTATGGGGGTGATGAGTCATGGCCAACCGCAGTGGGGACATAGTGACAGTAATAAAACCAGAAGGTGATGTTTGGTGAAGTTTCTGCTGCAGAAGGACTGGACCTGGCGTACAATAAAAAAAAAATGCTAGCCCAGAAAATTTTCAGCAATGCCCAACCATGGACGGTTTTTATTGCCATCATCTTCATAGACGGTGCATCACCTCAGGCTGAGGGAGCTCCCTAACATTGGCAGACCCTTCGCTCTGATATTCCTCCTTTGACGTCACCTTCATCTCTACTTCTACATGGATCCTGAGATTGAAGATCAGCCATCATTTCCCAAGGTTGTTTACAGGGAATTGTTCCTCTAATGCGCAAAAATTCGCGAGACAAAATCCACCACATCAGACCAACCAAATTGGCCCCCTGATTATTATGAGGAATGGCAATATCCACATAGCGCAGGGGGAAGTCTGTATTGCAGAGGGCAAAAGTAGGGATATTGACATGAGGCTTCAGTAAGTGGTTGATTTTTCATTTGGGTCAGTCGCCACCATAAGGTGAGGCTCATGTAAAGCAGCCTGGGGTGGCACCACAGGTGGAGGCATAGTGGCTGGGGTGGCATCGCAGGTGGAGGCATAGTGGCTGGGTTGGCATCGCAGGTGCAGTCATAGTGGCTGGGGTAGCATTG
>CM070038.1:88734378-88759375 GCA_036250615.1 Ptychadena robeensis
CTCTCTCTCTCTCCCTTCTCCTCTCTCTCTCCCCCGCCTTCCTAATGAAAGACAATTCTACCATTAAATGTCAATTCTAAGTTCATACTAACAAGTTGAATTCAACTCCCAGATTCTGGCGTTTCATAGGGGCCCTTCTCCTGACATCTTCTAACAATGTCTCTGGTCTTATGTGTTACTATCTGGGAAATTGATAGACATTACACATGAGACAGACTCGTGGGTTGGGTATTGTCCGGTACACTCATCTCCATACAGAACATGGAGTCTCTATAAGAAGATTTGTTACAATGTCCACCTATACGAATAAATAAGGAAATCTGATCAAATCTTCTAAACTAGACTTTATTAAGCAAATGAGAGCAACTCCCTGAAAGTCAACATGTCCGTATCACGCGCTGCATCATACTGCCAGCTAGATCTGGATATTTCAGAATAAGGATAAGACTCCACTAGTGCATTTAGCGCACATCAAACACACGCTGAGCATGGCCATTGATTTCAATGGCCCAGACTCCACTGGCACATTTCAATGCGCTGTGTGCTTAGCGGCTTACTTGGTTTTGCAGCACAACCGATATGCGTCAACATGTGCAAATGCTCCAATAGAGAATGAATGGATGCGACCAACAATCGTGCCCAAACGCATAAAAAATTGTCCAAAAAAAACAGAATGATTTGATGCACCCAAACGCAAGTAATTGGAGACTTGGCCTATTTGCTTCTTCTCCTAGTTCAGATGGGACTGTGCTGGGACAACAGATTCATTTCGTTGTTAAATTCTCCTCCACAAGTGTTGTCGCTCTGGGGAACTCATGACCGTAAATATTTTTTCTGAAGTTGCCTTACAGCACTCGTACCTGCAAATAATGGAGATTAAATGCTTAAATCAAAAAGCTACATACACACAAGGTTGCTGTTTTAACATTCTAAGTACTGGTACTCCTTTTGGTCTGATCCTGAGATATATACCGTTTAAGCTAGCCACACATGGTTCGATTTTAGCATTCAATCGAAGTTTTTCGATCAAAAAAACGATTGATTGTAAAAAAAAAAATCGATGGGCTGCCTACGTAGTACAATCGACAATCATTGATCAATTTTTGTCAAATTGTCGATTGAAAAGTGATCGGACAGGTTGGAAAATTTTGCTCGATTTTTTTGGCTACTTCCCTTTAACTTCCGATTGAAACTAAAATCATAAGAGGAATTTTGGATTACTTCGATTAACTTTTCAGTAGAAATTGAACAATAATCATACTCCCCATGTGGTGTACATCGATTAAATTGAAATCGATTTTCAATTTTTTTGATCAAACTACAAAATCTAATTGAACCTCGATTAAAAGCTGAATTGAACCATGTGTGGCTAGCTTTACAGTTTGGCTGATTGATGTGGGAACATAGCCAGCCATGGAGCTGACGTGATTTTAATCGTGTGCGACAATCGCGGCTGAACGCCTCCATTTAGTTGAATGAGCTAGTGTGTGTGTGTGTGTGTGTGTATATATATATATATATATATATATATATAGAGAGAGAGATAGATAGATGTGTGTTTGTGTTTTCCATTCTTATTGTTGGTAGAATTTTTTGAATGTTGAATTTTTCTAAGTAGCTTGTAAATCAAAAAAGTGTGGGCACCCCTGTCTATGATTATTTGATGTATATATATATATAGTGATCGGCTTGTCCCTCTTCATTGGAAATATACAGGATGCTGGCAGTATATTACAGCTGGTGGTGTCAGTTCAGGTGGTTTTGTCACTGTTATTCTGCGTTTTCTCCATCTGCGGGTGACGTGAAGTGTAAGCGCCATTGTTGCTTTGTTAGGTGTTTATAATGTGTGTACATAAAGATTTTAAAATAAAGGGCTTCTTAAGCACATCCCATGTTGTCCGCCTGAGCATAGCAGAAAAATTGTTTTATTGGCTGATAAGACTAGGACAAGGAGAATGGTAATGACCCCGGCCTATGGAGTACCAGGTCCCATTGCTCCCTCCTGGGCAGTATTTGGGTTTCTGCATTCGGCTTGCATTTTTATTAAATATGAGACTATGTATAGTAATACAGACTCCATTCATTGTTTATATTCACCTCCTTCCCAGTTAACCTCCCATGTGCGTATATTTATATGCAGTACAGCTGCCTGTTAGTGTTGATCGCAAATATTTTAATCACTTTTTATTGTGAATATCGGCACTTTGAGAATTCACAAGGATATATATATATATATATACTCGTACATGCGCATATTGCGAACGCATGGATGAATGTACAGAAGTTCCGGGTACTGATGGAAAGGATATATATATATATCCTTTCCATCAGTACCCGGAACTTCTGTACATTCATCCATGCGTTCACAATATGCGCATGTACGAGTGCTGATTTGCGCAATGAAGGTAATTATGCCTGTCAATCGTAAATTTACAAATTGTGAATAGGCCAAAAATGTGTTATATTTTGCGAATACATATATTGCCTCTGCTGCTCATAACTACTGCCTGTCTCCCAGTATGAGCTCTGCTGCAGAGGAGATTACAGATGGTTTCTGGTATTGACACTGGTTACATTTACTTATTAATGATGAGCTGCTTTCACCCATTATCTACCATTGTCATATTTATAAGACAGCTATATATATATATATATATATATATATATATATATATATATATATATATATATATATATATATATATATAGGTCTGTATCTGTTACGGCGAAATAATTTGGGAGATAATGGGTTAATGTGTTAGAAACAATTATCTTGTAAAATATCTGAAAATAAAGCACATTTCTTGGTGTGAATGATACAACTGGGATATGACAGCTCGCCCGTCTGCTCGGAACACTTGGCTAGGTCATAGATGTGTGTGCCCGGGAAATGGGAATCCTATCCCCTGCCCGGGCACAGTACCAGGCTGTATACGGCTGACGTCGGCTGTCAGATGTGTGCAATGTACAGGTGTGTGTGTAGAACCAGCACTTACTTCCTGTTGTGTCCTCCAGCCAATCAGCTGCTGATCCTTTTGTGTGATGAGTAACATGTTCCCCCCACCTGACTGATCCAGCCGCTCTCCTCCTCCTACTGGGCTGGTCCACTTTTATGTAATGTAATCTGTCTTAAGAGGCATTGCTGTGGCTTCGGAGCTGGATTCCCGGATTGCTGCGCCCGGCTCCTGACCTGTGCACCTGACTAGTCCCCAGGTCTTTATTACCTGAAACTTTCTTCTTGGAATGGCAGAGTACTTCACCTTCTCGGAGCCAACTCTTACTGTTCTCCGACGACACAGGAACACGTGAAGAGGCTTTCCCTGAGTCCTTAGGGACAGGAGACTGAAATCTATCTGCGGACAGAAATGACTTCCAATTTCTGTAACTTCCAGGCTTACTTCCTCTCCTCCATCCTCGGCTGCATTTTCTTCATTCCCCTCTATGATTTATATATTTTGGACATCCCCATGATGTGGTGCTGCCAGTAACCCCCCGCCTCGGTCAGGCGCCCCCCCAGACGCAGGCTCTCGGACATCTGAACGGTTTATGAAAAGCACCATGAAGATTTTCGACAAAGTAAAGCCCCGCAGCCTGCCCAGGAATAACTGGCAATGGTTAGTAGCCGTCGCTGCGCTCGTTTTGCCTCATCAGCGTGAATGAGTACATGATGTGTGCAAAGTTGTTGAACTGAACCGGTCGGGGGTGGGGGCACACATGGATGTCAGGGCAGCTGGCCAAGCCGGGGATATCGCTGCTCAGCCATTGCTTATTCTGCACTTGTCAAAAACATCTGATTTCACCAGAAATCCAACCGCTGCAAAGGGATGGGCAGCAATGTGTGTATACTTTGTGTGTTTTGTATAACAAGGTGTGGATTGTGTGATTGCTTTATATTACTGCGTCCGATCTATAATCCGATTATGAGCATTGTGCACTGTTATTATGGGGAATCAGGTAGCAATAACAAAAGTCAGTTAATAGAAATATTATCCTAACTTAGAACACTGAACTAGAACACAGCTGTTAGTCGGTTAATTACTGTTCTCATCCAGCGTTGGTTATTTATTAGGGGCTCCTCCAGGGGTTTGCATTCATGTTTTTTGGGGCAAGTACCTATACCTATCCTAGATGTGTTAATAAGAAATATTATTATTATCATTTCTTTATATAGCGCCAACATATTACGCAGCGCTGTACAATACATTAGAGTGGAGATAGAACACACAGGAACAGGTTATGACCCAGGAGGAGTTGAGGACCCGGCCCAGTCAGGCTTACAGTCTAATAATGGCTGCTGTTGACTTATCTGTCATCTGGTTAAATGTGAAGCGTTTTGTCTTATTTAGAATGTTTGAGTTGCAAATGATATCTGCATCTGGGACACAATTTTGTTTATGGTTAGTAGTATCTTTCTCACACATGTGCACTTGTATATTGATATCACACACCGATAAATACTGTACCCACTGTTTGCCAACCATTGTGCAGATCATTGTTGACTGACTGCCACTGCTGCTGTCTGTTCCACACATCAGCTACTCTTTCAGTACATTAAAGCAGGGTACAGACGTGGAGATATGGGTCAAATTGATGGCCGTTTCGAGCGCCGAGCGCGCTCACGGCCATCTATCTGACCCATATGATCTGCCCCCATCGCTGTTTTCTAGCGGGACAAATCAATCCTGCTCGAAAACAGCCTCATCGGACATGACCGTTAATACCGCCGATGTCTCCAGGCCGCGGGTCTCCAGGCAAAGCTCGGCTTAGGAGCAGGAGCCGGGGAGAGACAGTTCTGCTCTCCCCGGCTCCTCCGATATCTGACAGCAGCGTGATGATGTCGTCATGCTGCTGCAGGTCCCCATACACCTTTTAGATTTCTCTGTCAGATTTCCTGTAGATCAGGGGCTTGTCCCCACTTAAGCGATCAGCCACGGCACATACGCGATTTTAATCACGCACGATTGACCACAGGTAAAAAAGTGCCAAATGTAAGAATTAGGAAAAAGCGCGCCACATTGCCCCTGATCGCGCGCCCATAGAGGATTCATCCATGTCTATGGGTGCCTTCAAGGCTGAAAAACCTCATCTGCGCGCAATCATTCTTATCGCGGGTCACACCGGGTCCGCGCCCGATTGCAGCCTTTAGTTGAAGTGGGTACAAGTCCATTCAACTAAATGAAAGCGATCAAAATTGTATCCGCACCAAAGCTGATCGCTCAAGTGGGAATAAGCTACAACACTTTCTAAGGTTAGTTTTAAACAAGGACATGATCTTCACTGGTCGGTTTTCGGGCTATCTCCTGATAGACATGTCATTACCAAAACAACCCGCGAGCTCACAGACACTTGAGACAGGTTGTTTCCCAGGCTGCTGCGGGAGCGCCTGGTCGTTGCAGCAGCCTAACCATACTCACGACCTTCATGTATTAAGAGGGTTCATTCATGTCCCCCTTTTTTTCCTTCTCTATCTGCTCCATAGGCCTCCTCCACTGCCTTTCCCCGCTTAAGAGTCTCACTCCTCTTGCAGCATTTCTAGGTAAAGGGTTACAGTGTCTACAAGTGGGAGTAGATAGGAATCTTTTAAATAAGTCCTGTAGATCTAGAATTTTGTTGTAATTGGTTGGTATAGATTTGATCACATCCCTCCACCCCTCTGGTCGTCTGTCATATGGTTGGGTCACAAAGTTATTCCAAGTCCTCCGATCGGCTTATTACAAATAGCTGCGTGACATGAAGTGTGAGCTCCTTTGTCTCTGGTCTGCACATATCAGGAAGTTAAGTATTTTATTTTAATGAATAAGCTCTGTACATACAGCAGTCGTTCTCTTCTATGGGGGGGTATGAGCGAGCAGCACCCCGCTGTGTCCGTCCCCATAGAGGACTGCGGATGGTGGGGCAAGAAATTTGTTCAGAGATCCATCAACAAACTTGCCCAACAGCTCTACACACCCAAGATATGAGGTGAGGCCGAGGTGATCACCATAGTTCTTCTTGGCCGATTATTATCCTAGGTGTGTTACGCAGCTGAAGACCTGCAGGTAGATACTATTGCATGACCTGAGTAATGTAGTAATATGTCAGCGCTGTATAAATGCGAGATAATAATAATAATAAGTCTGTCTATGGCATGCTGTTCCCTATTGCTCCCTCCTGGTCAGTATTTGCGTTGATAGAAAATACTTTAAACCAATTCACCTCCTTCCCCATAAACCTGCTTCAAGCTGGTTTTGTGTCCCACCAGCTTGTAATGGGGGAGAAGCTGTTCTGATGTGAACACACGCTTACACAGAAACCGCAGTGTCCACAAGGTAGCAGATATGTCATCAATGTGGAAGAAGCATCCCTGAAGTCTCTGGTATTCCCGGTAGTGGGATGCCCCCGTATACGACCAGTTTAGGTACCTATAGTGATGCCCACACAATGGTGTGACAGTCCAGCAATGTGTAGAAAGATCTCATCAGCGCAGTGCTGACCCCCGGGGCTTCAGTTGGACAGGTCAGAAAGTTCTCGGACAAGTTGTGTTTTCTTTTGTGCTGTTTGGCACCAAATCTGCCGTCAGCGCTGCTACAAGTTGGTGTTCAGAGTTTTAAACTGTGCATTGTGAATACATCAATCTCATCACTGTTGTGATACAATGAAAATTTAAGCGAAATGGAAGAATGGTCTAATTTGTTAAATGGATGCTTTTTAATATTTCAAATGCACAAACCAGTTCAGGCTGATGGAATGGTAAATTGGAGGTCATTGTATCACATAGCCATAGCCCTTTATATAAGTTATGAATACAGTCTTTGACACAGTTCATAGTTATTCTTTGTGTGGAGATAACTGTACCGTTCTCATTGACACAGCGCTAGTAGTGCAGGGGTCCTGGGTTCAGTTCCCCTGCTAGAAGTTTCTATGTCCCTCTTTATTTATGTGGGTGTCCTCTTGGCTGCTTCGGTGTCTTTTTGACTTGTGGGTCACAATGGGTTTTTTAATGTGACATAGGGGCCTGCAAGGGCCACCCGGCATAGGGGCCTAAGTCGATAGAGAAGCTTAAACATTCTATTGCAGGCCTCTAGGAAACAATCCAGGAGTTCTCTTCACTCATTGCAGGGAATGAGGGTGCCAGAGAGTCTTGACAACAAGGTGACAAAAGACAGAATGAATAGAATAAAGGGATGGTTTTGGTCCCTGGGCATTAGTTTGCCCATGTCTGGGATAGACTGTCCTTAGCATCTGTATACCTCTATAGGTATGGAATTCAAAATCTTAATTGTCCTTAGAACTAATATGAGTAGATCTATTATGTTTGTATAGTACTACACAATATGCCAGTGCTGTATATTTGTTTTACACATTTATAAGATTAGTGGTTCATGGTTACCATTGACTTATTTATATAATTCTTAAACATTAAGTGGGGAAAATAGGGCCACGTAAACTTCTTCAAACTCTCCCCACCTAATGTACATTGTAAGATTAGAAGTGTTTGTCTAAGCGAATAGGCTGTATATTATTTAAGGAGTTGGCAGTAGTTTCAAATGATCATGTACGCCCTGTAGGCTGATCTGACCACTTTTTTGAAAATTATTCATCTTCTAATATAAGAAATAATATATATCAGAAACCAGATAATTACCAGGTATAGATTGTTATATCTGAACAGTATAATGGCCAAATTTGTACCAATTGTGTGATATTGCCATTGTATGTACTATGATGCTGAACGCATACCTTTGTATATGACAACTGTCATTGAAGGTCACTAGTCATATGAAGCCAATTCTGCCATGTTTAAAAATATATATGATGGAACTATTTATAATCACTACTATTACTACTACTAATTGTGTATATGTGTATATATATATATATATATATATATATATATATATATATATATATATATATATCCACATATGTATATATACATACAGTATCCTCCAGTGTAATCAGTCTTAACTAAAGGATTTGGTGACCAAAGTGGCTCATTGACTGTTCCTTTGTTCCTTGCTTTCTGATTGGCTCCCATAACCTTTCTGCTGATCATCCCACATCATAGGTCCAATAGGACCAAGCCTGGTCTCACTTAGTCCACCACAGACATACCTTGTGTCATTCGTTCTCTGCCTGTCCATTTGGCTTTGGCCTGAATGGCATTGATTCTTATTGTGCCTTCTTTCCGATCCTTTTCATTTGATTTTTATTATTGAGAAGATGTTTAGCATCTATTATACAGCCAAATATATTGACTTTTTCATAAGACAGGCCACCTCGCTGTGCTGCAACTGCCCAAGGCTCTTTGAGAGGGGGAATGGTCAACCAATGAAAATGTATGGTGGATGAAATCTTTAGTTTACTTACCGCACAAGGAGTTAATGCGTATTCTTCTTCTTGTCCGTGACCACCAGTCTAATTCCACTTTTTTTAACGTCCTGGGAGATTATGGGTTAATGGAGACATCCGATTCGCTGCTGTAAACTGCATATATCGTCCTCATCCAGCCTTGCTGTTGGTCTCCGTTGACATGAGAAGCAAAACTGCTAACAGAACATCTTTTTCTTTTTGTCCAGGAATAATAGTCTATTGAACAATAACTTTTGGAAACTAAAAGCTTTTTGTTGTTGTTTTTCCAGGCACATTCAGGACCCAGCGAGCCAGCTACTAACGTGGAACAAACCACCCAAAAGTGTGCTGGTCATCAAGAAAGTCAGAGATGCAAGTTTACTGCAGCCCTTCAAGGATCTCTGCGTGTTCCTTACAGAGGTAAGTGAGATCGCCCTGCCGCCGGGCAGTGGAAAGCCTTATGCATCATCCTTAATGTAGAAGATGTGCATATAGTAATGATATACCTGATGTACCCTTAATGGTAGTTTCTACATATCCTCAGTACTACACAGGGGTTTGTGGTATTTTTCTTCTCCTTCAATTGTTATTTTATGACCCGCTACAATATCATTCGTATATCCAGCATTTCAATGGCTAATAGGCAGAGCAAAGGATGTTATCCATTCCTCCATCAATCTGATCGCTTTCCTAAGAAAGTTGGGCACTTCCACTAAAAATGCTCTCAACTTCTCTCCAATCCAGTCACATCAAGTTCAGAATCATACCAGAACATGAAAATGTAATTGTTCTAGATAGAGCACCAAGACGTTCCTCCTGCCTCCACTAACCTAATTTAATAGACTTGTAGAAACTATACAACTACAAGAGATCCCTCCTGAGTTCTCCTTCTCTAATGCGTTTTACCCAAACACGGAACTATGAAAATATAGAATCCCTATAATGGTCCTCTGATGCTTTTCTACTTGATTTTCTTTGATTAAGCCAGGCTGGTCTGGTGAAATGGGTCAGCAAAAGTGGCCCCACTTGGGGCTTATAGCCGATTTGTTATGAACACCAAATTTTGTTAATAGTGCTAGATAGATCACAAAAAAGTATGCCTACCCCCACTGACCTAATTTAATGGACTACTTGTAGAAACTATACAACTACAAGAAGTCCCACCTGAGACCTACTTGTCTTATGCTCTTCACCCAATCACGCCACTATGAAAATATAGAATCTCTTTAATGCTCCTCTGATGCTTTTCTAATGAAAATGTATAATCTTGTTTATAGTTCTCTTATGCGTTTGACCCAAACACGGAACTACAGAAATTTTTTTATTTTATATATGTATAATCCAATGATAGCAAGATTCTTAACCGAAGACCTTATGACTTCTCTGTGGTGTCAAACCTGAATGGGCCTAGTATTTGAGTAACTTTGATTAAGGCAGACTGGTCAGGTAAAATGGGTCAGCAAAAAAGGTACCACTTGGGGCTTATAGCCGATTTGTCATGAACACCAAATTTTGCAAAGTTCTTAACCTTTAGCACCTCAGTAAATTGATTGATTCTACATTTGTTATCCTTTCCAGAGGGAAGTATGTTGTGCTTGGTAAGCCATTATTGGTGGCTGGGTGAGGTGTCCTGTACTGTGGATGGATTTTCGAGAAGACTGATGGGTTTAGCACGAGGCTGTAGAATTGCATTTCATATTTTTTCTACTATGGATAGATGGGTAAAAGTCCAAGATCCAAGTCCAAACCTCAACCAATACGTTGGCACACCCACTGCCCTGGAATCTCCTTGTGTCTCCGCTTCTTTTGTTGTTCCTGTAGAGACAATAATGTTTGCTAATTATCCTCCACCCAAAGCTACATTATGAGATTAGTGCAGAGTTCTCTGTTGGCTGACTGTTTCCTGTTTCTCATTTAGGAAAAGAATATGATAGTCTATGTGGAGAAGAAAGTATTGGAAGACCCAGCAATCATTAACGATGAGAATTTCGGACCAGTGAAAAAGAAGTTTTGCACTTTTCGAGATGGTGAGAGTGGAATGTTCAAAACGTGTTGTTAAATGTGCCAGGTTGTAAGGCTCCAGTCCCGCTTCCTTCACAAATGTATACCATGGTCTGCATTCATATACGGGGATGTCATGCATTGTTGGAGCAAGTAAACAATTTGTTTAAATGTGGAACAAATGTGAACTTGCAGTGTTGGCCCTGTGTAGACTGGGGGTCAGCGTGATGGGTTCTTGATGCCCAGCCCACGGATGGCTCGCGGTTTGCGAGTATTTTAGGGCTGGTTAAGATCTGCATTGACGTTAAATCCCCCTATTCATTTGTATCGATCGCTGATCAAACTGTGCCCGTGCCAGGATCGGGCAAAACCATCGTCTCTCTGTGTGCCGGCGGCTCTGTAGAAGAGCCGCAGACACACGGAGCCCTTCCGGCCCGATTGCCGGTGAAACAGCTTTTCGTGCCTTAAAAAATGGCGCGAAAAGCTCAAACCGCCCAGAGGGTTAAAATCAACAGTGAGGGCGAAAGGCAGCTCCAAGGCAGCTCCAAGGCAGAAGAACACCCTCGTACATTTTTTTTTTGTTTTGGTGGAAGGTAAAAAAAACAAAAAAAAAAACAAGAATGTTGGTGTTGTGTCTAGCAGATTGTCTTGATTTTCTAGTTGGTTCTGTAGGGCAGCTGGAAATGAAAGCCAACACGTGATTAAATACAGTTGGTGATACTCCATTTTCGTTCTATAGACTGAGTAACCTCCAGACAAAATACATTACTGAGTTATGAGAGTATTCTGTGCGACCCCTGGTTTACCTGCAGCAGTGTACTTATAGTTCTCTGTGCGTGTGTAGGCACGTGAGGTTGATTTGTTTTGGTCTCCGGTCCTGAGACACCTGAGCTGAGAGCTGTATGCAGATACGATGACAAGGAGGAGACGTATAGTGAGCGGAGGGCTGACCTCATTATTCTGCTGCTGTCAGCTGTGTACGGGGCGAAGGGGAAGACACCATTTTATTCTTTGGCTTTGTGTGTATGAAAGCAGCAAATGGGTGTAAATACTAATGCCTATGCCCAGCTTTAGTGATTACACATTTCCTAAATATTGTTGGTCTATTGATCTTTGTTTCTTGGTTATACATTATGGTTATGCAATACATAGCCTTTTTTTTTATGCCAGTACACCAGGCCAGTTTAAAACGCTTAGAATCCACATTCCTTGCATTCTTGAAATCCTTTTGAGGGTATTGGAATTGATAAACAGCTGAATATTTTAGATTTTGGAAACTAACATCTTGATGGTGTGAATTCTCCCCAGTTTCCATATATTGTGTTACTTCCAAACTTAGACACTTTTAAATAAGAGGTTATTTATATTGAACTGACAGTTCATCATTTCATAATGGGTAGAATCTTTGTGTGATAAAATTGGGCCAGAATATAGAATTACAGACATTGCTTTTTTTGTAGTTGATTGACCACTAGCCCTGAAATACGGTCATTTCCATTGAAGGGTATTGGTATGACCAATGTACCTGAGCGCCTCTGGTTTGCTGCGGTGGAGTCTGTACAATGAACAGTGACCTGCACAGATCACTGGCCTCAAACTAAACCATTTCCAGATGAATTAGAACACCAATATCAAACCAGGTATTTGACCCAATGTCAATACATGACCCCACAAATCCTTTATAAATAAATGGGGGCAAACTCTCCAATCCTTTGGAAAGTTGATCAAATAATGGCCAAGGATGGGCCAACACCAATATAATGGCAGTGGTTATCAATGTGGTGCTTACAATGCTATTTATCTGGTGTCCTCCACTCTTCCTTTCTTGCTTAATGTTCTTTACTGTTGTTCTAGATTTTGATGACATCTCCAATCAGATTGACTTCATCATTTGCCTTGGGGGAGATGGGACCTTGCTGTATGCATCATCACTTTTCCAGGTAAGATTAAATATATGAAACAGGTCTCAACCTTCTTGATGATCAACCTGTTGCTTTGTTTCCCTTTTGTTTAGATTTCCCTTTACTTTGCATAGACACAGCATCAAATAAGAGTAAATATCTAAGTATACAAACGACTTTCTAGACCAAAGGGAGGGGCAAACTTTTTGACTTGTGGGCCACAATGGGTTTTTAACCTCCTGGGCAGTTTGGCCGTATTGCGCCATTTTCAACGGCGCAATATAGCTGATCACACAGAGTACGCTGTACTCCGGGAAAGCGACGCCGCTTCATCATAATGGAGGTCTATGGTGCTGCTTCAGCGGCATCAAGAAGTGATGTAGAATAGCTGTGGGCTTGCACAGAACAGACGAGTCTGTCCGATCCTGGCTAGGGTAGCGTTTGTTTTGTTAAGACCACCCAGGAGGTTAGGTTTTACAGGAACGTCTCATCCTCCCAGCCTGGGTGGGAAATTTAAACCGATTGCATTGTTAAATTGCTACATTTCCCTTACCGCAAAAAAAGCAAGAAGTAATATTCATACTGCCAGAGAGGTTAAAATAAAGAAATACATATTTAAAAAAAAATAAAAAGAGGTTTTGGATAGTTAACTTAAACATTCTATTGTACACATGGACAAATTATGGCCTCTAGAAGGAGACCATTACAATCACCCTCCATTCATTATCTCGTTGCAGCGAACAAGCTGAGGGGAACCAGAGGGTCTTGACACAGGGCCGGATTAAAAGACTAAACAGGCCAGATATGGCCAGTAAGACTGGGTCTACACTGTTCTGCCCCAAAAACTGCGTGTGGCGTTATGGACACGTGGGCATGTCCATAGCATCCACCCACGGTTTGGACACTGTGAGAGGTACAGGATAAGCAGGGTGGTAAGCAAACTCCACCAGGGCCCTCCCCTGCTACAGCAATGCAGGCCGGGTCCATTGATACCATTGATGGATACCATGAATACAAAAGCATATGAGCAAAGTTTTGACAATTTAAAACTTTGTGACAACTGTTGGTGGTATTACCAATGTACCTGAGCACCATGCCATCTCCATGAAGCGTGGTTTGCTGTATCTTTGGCCCAGCATCAGTACATGACATCCAAAATTCTCTTATAAATAAATAGGGGCAAACTAGGTTGTATGGTCTAAAGCAGGGTACACACATGCAGGTGGCCATACACAGGTCAGTTTTTAAATCACTGTTTGCAGTGAACTTTGCAAAAGACCTGACACTTGCAGGAGGTTTGATCTTCTGCGATGTCCCCATTAGATTTTTAGTTGCTCCTCCTGCTGCCCTGTGTGCCATTGCTGCCACATGAAGGGCTGGGCAGTAGAGGCATGGGCAGCAGAACTGGTGAAGGTGTGCCATGCCTTGATATCTTTCTGTATGTGTCCTCTATATAATAGTTGGTCTTCTCTTTGCAGGACAGTGTCCCTCCAGTGATGGCATTTCACTTGGGATCACTGGGGTTTCTCACCCCTTTCAGCTTTGACAACTTCCAGACGCAAGTCACTCAGGTTATAGAAGGTAAGAGGTCAACCTACGGGCAGCCAAACTCTTCTTCAGCGGGCAAAGCCTGGCGCTCCTCTATTGTCTCACCAGTTAATGATCGCTCAGTGAATAGTGTGTGCTGCTATTGGCATGTTCCTTTGTGTGAAAGCAATTTGCAAAGCGGGCTGAAAAGAAGGCTGGTTACCTCGGCTGATCTCTGTTTGGGACAAGTTGGCAGTCAGTAAACAGGCTTCATCTTTTGTGTACATGAGAAAACATAACGAGGGAAAAGTAAACTTAATGAGAACATATCCTCATCGGAATCAGCGTTCACCGTGTCTGTAGAGGCTCATGCTTGTGTCTGTGCTGTTTACCTGACCCCACTTGTTAATGTGAATTCTAGGATTCAGGATTGTTTGTTGCTTAGCCTAAAGACAGACATACACGGCTCGATTCCCCTGCGATTAAGATCGATCTCAACATGCCTATGCCAGAATCCGCCAAGTGACCGCACAACTATCGTTCAGGGAATCGTGCACCACCTGGGGGAATTGATCCTTGGCCGAGGGTCCCCATTCAAATTAATGGTGATCGAATCGAAATACCAACATGTCGGATCCCTGTTCGATGTATTTTTCTCAAGGTGGGCTGCATTTGACTCCCGAACAATCAATCGCCACAAACGCACATGGGACACATGCAGCGATTGATCGTTCGAGAATGGAATGAAACAACAAGCCATGTATGACTGGCTTAAGCAGCCAATAATTAAGCCCAAACACGGTCACTCGGGGGGGGGGGGGGGGGGGTGTCCCAAGACTTTAACTACCATCTTAAAGCAGCCATACAGGCATCGATTCATGTGCGATCAACGAACGATCATTCGCATTACAGTGACTCAAAAATTGACAAACGATCGTTCACCGTATTGATGCACACCACTTTGGGTGGCGATCTCTGGCCAATACTCCCCATCCAAAGTAATAGCGATCTAACAGGGATTTACCAACATATTGGATCCCTTTTTGACTGTCATTTTCTTGGAACCCTGTTGATCACTCCAGGTGGGCCGCATTCGATTGGCGCGTAATCGGTTGCCCGAAACGTGCACGGTGATCAATCGGGATTGGATAGCAGAAGTGTTGTTGCGGTGTGTCATTTCTGTGTTCCAAATACGAAAGTGACACTCCATGACATCACATCTGACATCAGGTAAGTGTAATGTTCCCTCCCTTCTATTTTCCCACCCCCTTGTGCAGGGGTGGTAAGTTAGGATGGAGAGTAATCCCCCCTCCCTCAAAGGGGACATTACTTTCCCTTTTCACTTCCTACCTGGCTTGTGGGCAACAGCGCTGCTGCTTGTTAGTTGCAACTCTGATGCTTTAAATAAACACGGCAACCCCTGTGAAATGGTTGCTCGACCCCCAGGTTGAGAACCGCTTCTTTCACAGCAGAGAGATGGTAAGGGAACATCATGGGGAGGCTTGGGGTTGGGGGGCTTCGCAACAACACTGCCATATTGCCCTTATTAGGAAAAGTGAAAGCGTAACTTTAAAGCAACTCGGGAACTCCCAAAACCTGTAATTTGACTTCCAGAGTCTGAGAACTGTGCTTTATCAGCCAGACAATGTTTGCATTTTACTTTCTGCTTGGCTGCTATTCCTCAGCCTCTCATTCCAGGCAAGTCTCCTCTCCCGCAACCCAGTAGAAGCTTTTTCTTTTTTAGGGGGTTGTCTCCAAATACATATTTCATCAGATGGGGTGTATGGTGGGGGATAATGTGCCACACCCATTGTTGAGGTTGACACCCATATGTATATATTTACATATTTCCTCACCTGCCAAGTTTTTATTGTGACTCTCTATTAGGAAGATTCACCTGTCTAGTTGTACTGGGCATCATGGCCGCCGTAAAAGAAAGTAAGGGAGAAATCCTACTGTTGTGCCTCTGAGATGAGAAGTCTCCCAGTGGTACACAGTTATAAACATTCATCTGGCAGAGGTGTTTTCCCCATCATACCCTATTCAAAACTAAAACTACTTTTAGATAAATATTGTACATTCGTATAGGATTTGTAGATATACACAGGGGTGCACATAACTTTTTTTAGTGAGTTCCTCAGATGAGTACCAGGAGATGGTGTTTGGTACTCACTCCATATGTAGGGTGGTCTTCCTCACTGTCTCCCTCACTGTCCTCTGCATCAGCCTCCTGCATGATACATTCTGCTGCAGATGGACCTCCCTGTTCCTGATTGATCTTCCGATTAGCTGTCTCCATCCACAGGTCACCAGCTGGATTTGGGTCACATGTAACTCTCACAGTACAACACCCAGATCTCATACCTCAGTAGTACAGCCCTAACATTTTCTGGGTTAGTGGCCCCTGAGACTACCTGAAATCCAAATGTCAAACTTTCAGTCATATTGCAGCTGTCACACTTGTCTCTTGTCAGCTTTTACTCTTAAATATGTCTACTCTGCTCTTCTAAGGGTGTTGGAGATCTGGGGGATGAAAGTCCATCTTTTTTTGGGGGTTATTAATTTACATTTCCAATGTCACACCCCTAACTGCAACCTTTCATAGTTATTCATGTTTCCCTGTGGTTATCCAAGTGACCTAAATTGTATACATGTAACATTTAGCTGCGTCCGCCCAGACACGGAGCGCCTCCAAGTTAGTACGCATATGAACTGTGTAACAATAATGCCGGTACGCAGAGCTAGTTTTTGCTAGCTAGTTTTAAGTACCAGAGTACCACTTATGTGCACCTCTGGCTATACATCTGTTTTTCTCTGACACTACGTTAATATCATCTTACAGGCAATGCAGCCTTGGTCCTCCGAAGCAGGTTAAAGGTGAAGGTGGCCAAGGAATACAAGGAGAAGTCCTTGGTGCAGAATGGAGTGGAAGAGAATGGCCTGATTGTCAACAAACCTGAGAAGGAGCTCGCCAAACAAACCAAGCATCAGGTGTGTTCCTGGTATTTTACTTTCTATTCCATTTTTATGTGAAAGAATAAGTCCACAAAATAATGAGCGGTCATAGACTTGAAGGTCTTTTGAGTGGACCCAAGTAGATTTGGTCAGTTGCTGACGGACAGAAGATGCTTAAGGTTCAATTTGTCTGGTTGAGCATGTTGGCAGATTTCAATCGATCATACAAATACCTGATGGGTTGTCTTGGTATTTGGATGGATTTGTATGCAATGGTATTATGTAACACGTGCACAGGGCTTTGGAAAATAATTGATCGGTTTTGAGTCAATCACATTATGTGGTGATACAGTCGATCAAAGTTAGCTGGACAGTCAATATTAAAATCGTACCAAATGAATTGAAGATTGTCTATGGCTAGCTTTAGGCTATGTCCCCACTTTAGCGATCTAATCTACTTGCGGGGAGGTCATCACTAGCGATTTTTTTGGGCAAGCAATCTGGCACGTTTTCAGGCGCGACCATAATCGGCCTCTGATCGCGCCCATAGAGAATGAATGGTGACACATAAAAAAATCAATTGAGCCGCGATTTTTGAGTGCGTCCATTCATCTCTTTGGGCGCGACCACCCGTAGCCCGCGATCAAAAATGTGGTGACCGTGTTTATGCATAGAGTGATAGAACAAGCAGGGAGTGATCAGCCACAATCGTCGCGGCGAAGTGGGGACATAGCCTTGGGGATACTTTGTACTCAGTTTTTCTCCCCCCATCCTCATAGCAGATAGCAGTGACACAATCGTTGGAAGAGCTGGTAGAGTCTAATTGAAATGTTCCTGTACAACCAGTAGAGCTTATATAAAGCCGCGTGGATGTTTGCATAGTCCAGCAGCAGCTGACGATGGGAGAATGTGCTGATGTACTTTGCTATGTATGGCTGTGTGTGGTCAGAAGTGCAGAAAAAGGATGACAGGGCTTCAGCCAATTAAGTAAGTGTTGTCACCCTGTAAACGAAGGTGAATTCACTTTCTGTAAGGATCATTAGAATTGGACCTTACAAGACTCTGTGAAACATCAGATTTAGCTTAATTAGTATAATGTTGTAATATTGAATCTGTGTCAAATACTTTTATGTCTCCTATGGGCCATCTCTTCCTGTATCAACAGAAGTCATCTGTCCCCCATCACCTTCCAAGCCCCCCCCCCCAACATCTCACTTACAGTAAATAACACATCTCCCCTACTCCACAAACCCTCTGCCTTTGTGTCACCTTGGACTCTGCGCTCTCCTTTACTCTCCACATACAGAACCTTGCTAGATTCTGCAACTTCCATCTCCACAACATCTCCAAGACCCCCCCAGGGACATCTACTCCTCCTGTGTCATAACCTGTACCTGTGTGTTATCTTGTGTTGTGTCTCAACTCTAATGTAATGTACAGCGCTGCGTAATATGTTGGCGCTATATAAATAAATGATAATAATAATTTTAAAATAAATGCCTGCTGTGGTCACATGGTGTGTAATGTGTGATTTTGCAGGTCCTAAATGAAGTTGTGGTGGACAGAGGTCCTTCTTCTTATCTCTCAAATGTAGACGTCTTCCTAGATGGGCACCTTATCACTACAGTTCAGGGAGATGGTGAGTACATAGATGTCTTGGCAGGCCAGACCGATAACACAGACAAATGGCTGTTTGTTTAATATGATGGTGTATAAGTCATTGAGATGTATTGATCCGAGTAAAAAAAAAGTTCATGAATTAAAGATTTACTTTAATGCATCTAAGCAAACTTCATCTAGTAAGTTAAATCTGCCAAATAATCATTAACTTGGTTAATTTGTAAACTTGTTTTATTTGACTCTATATTAATGTCGTCCCAGTAAGCCAGTGTGTAAGGTAGGGAATCATATGGCAGTGCAATGATATCTGTAATCACTGTGTGTGGTCTTCTCTTCTCCAGGGGTCATTGTGTCTACACCAACAGGCAGCACCGCATATGCAGCCGCCGCAGGAGCCTCCATGATTCACCCCAACGTACCTGCCATTATGATCACCCCTATCTGTCCCCACTCTCTTTCCTTCCGACCAATTGTGGTTCCTGCAGGAGTGGAAATTAAAGTAAGTTTTTGATTTTCTTCTTTGTGTTTTACTGCAAGGTTTGATTGTTTTGTACAGCGGAACAACGCAGCAAAGCACAACACACAAACATTTTCGTTCGATCCCTTCTTAGGGGGGGGGGGGGGGGGGGGGGTTCCACAGCGTATTGTTATTCGGTACCCACGGCACGTTTAACGTAGGGGTCCCGACGGATCACATACACTTTACCTGCTCGGCGAATGCTGTGTTCAGACATCTGCTGATGCAGATATTCCACTACGTTAACCCCTGCATCGTTGGAACGGCTCAGCACCGTGAGAACACAGCACCCGCCGAGCAGGTCAAGTGTATGTGCTCCGACACAACCTCCCGCCAAGCACTGCGCTTAGTGTAGGGGGTCCCTACTGATGTGGAAACATAGTCTAAATGTAAAAAATGTATACCATACAATGCCCATTAATCTATATACCCAGCCTTCATCTGTACCTGAAGGAATAACTTGCACAGAAAGTTTGTCACTTCTTCCACCTTCTATAAGTATGAAATCCCATTACAAAAAAATCATATATTGAAGATTACTAGCCATTAGACAATGTGGGTATTATTTTCATATTTAGAGTTTATTTCTGCCTATTGATCCTGCCATTGACACACATCCTGTTACAAATCAGTATGGATTGAAAATGTTATGTGCGGCCCTTTAGTGATGCCGAGGGTTGCACTTGTGGCCCCCCATATCAACTCTGTTGCCCACCACTGATCTAGGCAATTCATATAATGGAGATGGAATGAGATCAGTGGATATACCTGTTATAATGTAAAGCAGAGCTGTCTGGCTGTCTATTTCTCTAATGAATATAAAGAGTCAGAGAATAACTGTTGATCCCGAAACATGAACTTTTTTGATCCAACTTGGCCTCAGACCCTGTCCAACTCCAATCTCCGAGGGGCCACAACTCGGAGATTGGAGTTGGACAGGGTCTGATGCCAAGTTGGATCAAAAAGGTTCATTAACAAGTTCCAGGAGAAACTCAATATTGTTTTCTTCTTCTTCTTTTAGATCATGCTATCTCCTGAGGCACGGAACACAGCTTGGGTCTCATTTGATGGGAGAAAGAGACAGGAAATATGCCACGGAGACAGGTGAGAATCACTTTAACTGGTGAAAAACTTTGGTTAGCCTCACTGATGTGTAAAACCAAGGAGTGCCAGTATGGCGGCTGGTATGGTTCCTCATTGTGATTTTATTACTTTTTAATATATTTAATGAAAAGTGTTATATAATAAAGGTCCGTGTCCAAGAGTGATTTAAAAGTCCATGGACACTTTCCCCAGACAATTCCTGGTACTCCTCTTCCCACCTCTGCAGCCCCCCTACCAGCTGCACTTACCATGCTTCTGTCCTCCAACTCTGGGCGTAGAGATGTACGTGTCCCAGCACACTCAGGGCAGAGAGCGCTCATTATAACATTACTGGAACACACCGCTATGCAGCCTGGTTGTTCTCTGCCCCTCCGCCCTTCCACTGTGGCAGTAGTGTGTGCCGCTGGCAGGCAGTTAGGCAGATCTGCCATGGGCCAAGAATATTTGCTTTGACACCTATGCTCTAGATCAGTGGTTCTCAATCCTTGTAGATTTGCAACCCCGGAAGTGACATAGCAAAGTTTGCTGGTACCACTTTCATATTCCAAATCCCGTAAGGAACACTCCCCTACCTCCTATTTTCCCTCCCACCTTGTGCACATGGGTCCAAGTAGATCGTTCGTAAGGTTGAAAACAAGCTCTCAGAGGGCAATCCAGGAAAGGGAGAACGGGGAACGAGGAGGCCACAGTGTCAAGGTGCAGCTGATCCGTGTCCCCATCCACTCTGTTCACCAAATCGGTTTGGTGAACAGAGTAGACAGGGACATGGATGAGCTGCACCTTGACACAATATATATCTTTTGAACAGAACGCAACATTTGCATATACGTCTAACAACCCATATACGCTAATCATTGGTGAACACAGGTGACCAACAAGGCATCCTGTGGCCTCCTCGTTCCCCTCTGAGGGCTTGTTTTTAACCTTACGAACGATCTACTTGGCCCTCTAACAACCTTTTGCACATACATATATCATTTTCGAAGAAGGGCACCCCTTGATAAAGTGGCTACAAAACGTGCGTCGGGGTGGGTTCGCCCTGTATAGAGCCCATGCCCATGATTCCTTCATATATCATGTTGAATTGATTGTCCTGCCATAAAATTGCTAATTATGCTGTAACCGTGTTTGTACGTATCTGCTTGTTTTAATATGTAAATTAAATTATTAAATACACGTTTTTCTGATGATGTAATTTAATTGATGTGGCCCTAAAAGTCCCCTTGGCCCTGAGTAAGTCAGAGGGAATGCCCTTGGTGTTAACTTCACCTAAAACAATTTCTACATAGAGGTTGCCTTTGTTACTGGGTTGCTGGTTTCAGAGAGGAGACCTCTCCGGAAGCTAAGGATTATTTCAATATATAATAAAACAAATGTATTTTCCTGTCTTGCAGTATTAGCATCACTACCTCTTGTTACCCCGTGCCCTCCATCTGCTTCCGGGATCCCATCAATGATTGGTTCGACAGCTTGGCCGAGTGTCTGCACTGGAACGTCCGCAAGAAACAGAACCAGTTCACAGGCGAGGAGGAGGAGTTCTAGCCTTGTCGCCCCTCAGAGACTTACGTGAACAAGGACAGTTTCCACTTGCAGTCATCTTTTTTTCTCCTTCACTTCCGGACAGTAGACCAAAGCAGACGCGCGTTTTTATGAGCTACCAGCTGCAAAGTTCTGGTCAACTGACAACCAGCTTCCTGTGTTTAGCATTCTCTCTTAAAATTTTAAGACAGAAGTTTATATTTGTGTTTCTTAATACTGAAACTTGCAAATAAAATCAAAGAACTTTTTTGCTGCTTGCAATGTATAGGGCGGGATTCTTGAAAAAATGGAGGTCTGATTCCTGCAGCAACCAATCAGAAGCTATCTTTGTAAGATAGAGGGAAAACATAAAGCTTCAGGAATACAACTATAACACGTCTGTAAAGATGCCCATACACAGGTCAATTTCTGTTTGAGGACTGATCACGGCATGATGCAATGGATTTCCGAATGATCTTCTGCAAATCGATGCACCCCCCCCCCCCCCCCCCCCCCCCCCCCCCCCATCCAAAGTAATGGCGATCAAACAGGCATTTACCAACATGTTGGTTCCCTGTTCAATCAACATTTCTTCAAGCGAGATCGATCGAACAAGGGTTTTCGTGGTCATTTCCTGAACGATCTATCACAAAAACGGCTGTGAACACACATGGCTATCTATTGTTCGGGAATTTAATGAAAACACCTGTGTATGGGTAATTTTACCTGCCAGAAGATTTATAAATCTGTTCTCCTAACCTGAGTGTAGGTAAACCTTACATCTCGCCTCGGATTCATTCTCAGCAGATACGTTCATCACTCTCCTGCCAGCTAGCTTCCAGTTGTAGACCGTAGCTTTCCCCTGTCCTGTATCTCTGCTGTGCAGGGAATTACAGGAAGATAATGTATAGATTAATTTGAGAACTTCTAAAATTCTAAATGTATTTAAATATCTTTTTTTATATCCACCTATCTGGAGTTAAAAGGCCAGACTAATTCAATGTAGAATTGGTATCTTGTTTGCGAATGGTGGCTGGCAAGTTGAATTAACAGCCGGCTTCCTACATCTGTCTGGTACTCAAGTGGTGACTACGCTAGATCTGCCATCAAAGGAGAACAAAGGTGACCCCACTGCATAGGAACCCAATGCCCCTATAGCTGCCATTGGTGGGATCACATGAGGAACAAATCTTGCCGCTCGAGTTCCAAAGACAATAAGGGAAGCCAATGCGTTTACTCAACCCGCCAGCGGACGCCTTACATATCTCACTGGTTGCTGCAGGTATCACTTCCAGTTCATTTCATCAATCGGCCCCCCACTGCCCTGGGACGAGCAGGTTGTTGCTTACAGCAAACGTTGGTTATGTAGAGTTGTTTACATTTTATAAATAATTGTCTCATAGAGAAATTCTATAAAATATTTCTTCTTTCTCCAGAGGTTATTTTGAGAAATTTGTAATTTACATACTCAGTGTTTAATGAAAAAAATACTTGCCCTCTGCGTCACTCACCCAGGGCCGTTTCTATGCAGAATATGCATGCGCATAAGGCCCCGCGGATTCTGGGGGCTTGAAGCATAGGACCTCCGAAAGGCTAGAGACGGCACTGATTGCCTTTACCCGCGTAGGGTTGGTATATCCAAACTCTGCAATACTGATACATTTGATACTGTCAGACTGGGAATTAGAAGATCTGTGCGGTCCCTTGAGGCGGTCATTGTGGCCAATGGGAAACATGGAGATTTTGCTGTTTACCACAGGGGAGCTGTGAGTGTAATTTTGTAGATAGATGTTTTATATTAGCATGCTGAAAACTTTTATTAGCACATTCCGTAGACGCCGCTCTCTGAAATTCCTCCATGGCGACATGCTGAATCTATTTGCCCTTTGACGGGCGACAGGTTTGAAAGATAATTCTGATGAGAGGTTACCGCTGGATCATACAGTATCAAACACGTCAGGAATGTAGAATGCTGCCCTAGAATCAGCTCAGGGGCAGAACCTTTGTCGTCTTAAGCTGCCCATACACCTTTAGATCGCTTTGTCAGATATCCTTTAGATCTACCAAAAATGGTGTAGTATATAGGGTCCTCTGCCATTGAACACAGGTAGACTTGATGGTTTAGAAAGTCCCTCATATTACATGGTTTTCGTAAAACAAAAGGTGATCTAAAGGTAATCTGACAGAGAAAGGTGTATGGGAACACTAAGAATGTCAGGTCTCCTAATTGTTTCTCATGCAGGAGAGGATGATAAAGATAATCCTGTGTCTGTTTTGGAGATAGGATACAAGAGGACGGAAGAGAGAGACATGGTCTTATAATGGTCTTACCAAAGTCATATTCAGGCTGCCCACCCATCACTGGCTGCCCACCCACCACTGGCTGCCCACCCGTCACTGACTGCCCACCCGTCACTGACTGCCCACCCATCACTGGCTGCCCACCCACCACTGACAGCCCACCCATTACTGTCTGCTAACCCACCACTGACTGCCCACCCATCACAGGCCTGATGTGATCTGTGTGACCTGGCTGCATGCAATTTTACATCAACTTTTGTTATATGGGATTAGAATCGTATTTCCAAATACTTCTTCAGTGGTCCTGAAACTTTCTAAACAGGACTGTTGGGAGAGCAGACTATGTATGCGCACACATAAACATACACATGTACCGGGACGGGCACACACATCACACACCCCCATGTAATACACATATCGCATCCATCACCCATCCCCCCACCTCTGCTGCCAAAATACATTACACACGCCCCACTTCTGTACATAGCAATGCACCAGAGATCCCGGTGTGTACTGTAGCGGTACGTCACTTGTAAATCAGGAGCTGCCTCCTCTGAGTTCCTGGAGCAGAAGGGTGTTGGCAGCCAAGGACTTGATTGACAAGTGCAGCACCTGTAAGAGTTATCCTTGCTGCCATGTTTCCAGTTAGGCGTTTGCCCATGGTTTTGAATCGTGTTGAAGTGCCCGCAGGTGATTTCTACCACCCAGCAGTCTCCAGCGATTTAAACTGTGGGCACGGACGGAGTGAGGGGTGTGGCAAGATGTCCTGTCCCTCCCGTGCCACTTCCTGCCTGATCGCTCCCATAGACAGTGATTGGGTGGGGTTAAAGAATCCATGAATGGAGACACGATTTTTAACCTCTATGGCCACGATTGCTTGTACATGTCCCACGACCACTGGCGATCCACGATCCAAAATGTGGTAAGCCAAGTTTCAGATTGCGGCCGACCACAGCTGTGGAGGTGGCCCCATTAAAATGTATGGGTGCGATCTCTGCCCTGTGATTATAATTGCGGAAGATCGCCCAAGTGGATACAAGCCCTAATGTTGGTGGCTCTGTGTGGGCACTGTACAAAATTGCATGGAGAGCTGTAATTTGAGGATCCCTGCTTTAGTTGGTGCCACATATACATCTGCTGTTTTACAAGCCTTACATTATGGAAAGACCTTCCAATCACTATGTATTCTATCAGGGAGGACCCGGCACTACATAGCAGTGAT
>CM070038.1:88759475-88770430 GCA_036250615.1 Ptychadena robeensis
CAATCACTATGTATTCTATCAGGGAGGACCAGACACTTCATAGCAGTGATATATACCTTCGGCTGGGAAACTGAAGCCCCCTTTGGCAACACCAATGACGTGGAAGGGGTTGTTCCAGAACCCTGGAAATGCTGCTGCTGTATAGACTTTAGCCGGTATGGCAGGTTTTATGATCCTGGTTTGTTCTCAAACAAACTCAAAACTGGGTTTGTCTCAACCGCTAGGGAGGCTAATATCGAAGTTCCCGATATCTGTTTAATTGACTTATCAAACGGTTGGACACAAATATTTCCATTATTTTGTGGAAGACTATTAACTAACAGTTGGATTGCCTTCAAAAGAAACCTCATCAGAGAGAACCCCAGGGCGCCTTTGTGTAGCTGTCCATAGAAAACGTTCCTCTTCAGGTCACGGTGACCCAGTTTCCAGAACTGTCTTAGTTGTCTTAGCAGGTTAGGGTCTGTGACTTGCCAGATCTCGGCTGTTATAGAATATAGATATTCAGAACATATGTCTGATATGATGGGGCCCCAGTAAAGACGGTAAAACTTAACCGAAAACCATTTTATATTATAGGAATAGAATCTCTTTCCTGCTGTCTGTATCCTCACTGGGGAGATTTCTCTTCATTGCCAGTACTAGGTTGATGGCAGAAGGCTCATAAATTGAGGAAATCCCACCTTGAGATTTGCCACCAGTGGTGGTTTTAGTCATGGGCAACATGGGCGGTTGCCAAGGGCTGCATCCTGGACATGAAAAAAAATGTTTGTCTGCACCCGCTCATACTGCTGCCCTGACTTTATCCAGGGGGGAAGCTCAGTTGTGGGGGTGGTGATTGAACCCCTTCCAACACTGCTACCTCCTCCTTAGGCACTGCTTACATAACACCCCTGTCAGTCATTGCTACCACCCCCTATCTTACACTACCTCTGGGTTGGGGGGTGGGAAGAGGGGGACAGGCTAGGACCTGGTTGCCACCAGCCATAGGAGTCCTGGAAGATATCTCCAGTAGAAGACAACTGGAACGTTTACAATCTCTTCTGATTTCTGTCCTGGTGGAAGTGGTCAGCTTTACCATTTCACGGATGACAGCTTTTAATCCTTCTTCCCCCATTCCAGTGGTTCCCAAACTTTCCCTGCAGGGTCGCCCTTTCCTTGATATGAACATTACAGAGCCCCCACCCCATTCAATCTATGCAGTTTCATATTGAGATCCATTTCATAATAGCCGTGTTCATATTGCCGTATTGTGTACTAGTACTCATGTGAAATGGCCCTCAAACTTTATTTGAATAAAACTCATACAACTTTATTTGGTTTTCACACCAATCATACAGAAACATTCATCATTTACATAGAGACCCACACATTACACTCATGCATATGTATAAATCATTCACATAGAGACACACACTATACTCATACAGAGACATGAATCATTCACATAGAGACACACACACTATACTCAGGCAGAAACATGAATCATTCACATAGAGACACACACTACACTCATACAGAGACATGAATCATTCACATAGAGACACACACACTACACTCATGCAGAGACATGAATCATTCACATAGACACACACTACACTCATGCAGAGACATTCATCATTCACATAGAGACACACACATTGATGCAGAGACGTGAATCATTCACATTGTACTCTCATTGCTTCTCCCACACTCCTTGCCCAGCAGCGGCTGCTCCCCAACCCTGCAGCAGTGTTCTGCTTGGGAGACGTGAAGATAACCTGTCCAACCGAAGTGTCAGATTCCCGTTGTTGCTCTGGAGTTTGTGTCACCCAATACTCTCTGACAACGCTGCGTGTATGTGCCAGATCTGATAGCAAACTGGTTTATACATATACTATTCCGGTAATATCGTTCCCTGATGTGTTTTACCACCATGAAGTGGGATTGGTGACGGCACCTACTGAAGAACCGCAGACACAGGTTAAGGTAGTACGGGGTCCTAAGCAACAGAATGGCTTCTTTGTGCTGGAATGGTCAGTTGGAGCATGAAGGCTGTAAGTGGCCCTCCTGGACAGCCACTTGGCTCTAGGTAACTGCATTGTGGATAGGCGGAGCGCTATGGGATTGTGAATTGCATTGGTCATCTCCATATTTTTGATCTGCTACTTTGCTTTTAAAATAAAAGTATTTCTGTCCTTACAAATATCCATTGCAATGCACTTTGACTGTCGTACTTATGGGTAGCCACACACAGGTCGATTTGTCAGCGATCAATTGCAGATCGATTGCTGATCCAATTTTTCCAGGCGATCAGGATACATAGTGATAGAATACATAGTGATTGGAAGGTATATATCACTGCTATGTAGTGCCGGGTCCTCCCTGATAGAATACATAGTGATTGGAAGGTATATATCACTGCTATGTACTGCCAGGTCCTCCCTGATAGAATACATAGTGATTGGAAGATATATATCACTGCGATGTAGTGCCGGGTCCTCCCTGATAGAATACATAGTGATTGGAAGGTCTATATCACTGCTATGTAGTGCCGGGTCCTCCCTGATAGAATACATAGTGCTTGGAAAGTATATATCACTGCTATGAAGTGCTGGGTCCTCCCTGATAGAATACATAGTGATTGGAAGGTTTAGAAAGGTCCTCATATTACATGGGTTTGGTGGAATACACATTGATTGTACAGAAATTGTATAGTAAGGTGTATGGGGGGAGCTACTGCTATGGGACGTATCAGCCACTCCTGCAATCTCTCACAACAAGGTCTGGGAATATTCCCACGGAAGCCACCAATGAGGATCTTCTAATAGTAAAACTAGCAAAAACTCTTTTTAGAAGTCTGCAGCCAAATAATTTTCTGACCACGTGTCCCTTTCTAGCGCCATGTGAACCAGCGGTGACATATAATGAGTATTTTTTATTCATGTGAAATGTTTCATAGCTTACATTAGAGCAGCGGTTCCCAACCCTTCTAAGAGCTTGTCCCCACTGGCCAAGTTGGCTGTGGGGTGGTGCGTTCCCGCAAGCCGCGCGTGGTTAGCTACATGTCAATGCAGCTGCAAGCGGCCACGCAAGTGGGGACAAGCTCATTGAAAAAAAATGGAAGCAGCTGCCAGCAGCTCAGAACCCCACTGCCAACTTCGCCTGTGGGGACAAGCCCTAATGGTGCGACCCTTTAAACCTTATGGAGGGGAAGTCCTCATACATGCAGTAAAGGATATGTCCACCTATAACGTATAGTTGGTTGGGGCAGGTGGACCTTGCTCCTCGTACAGAATGAAGTTGGGAGTCTAGGTGGGCCTATCCTTCCCACCCAGTGGGTGCTGTGCAATTGTTGGTGACGATGTCCATGTAGTACAGATGGTGTCAGCCAACTCCTCACTGCTTTCCTGCCATGTCATACTGCGCGTTCCTGCATAACCTGTACAGACTGATTTTGTTCAGACATTTTTCTACTCTGGAACTTCACTTTTGGTGCAGTGAATTCGCTATAAAAATTGTTAAACCCCAAATGGTGTCTGTGGTCATTTACATAACTAATCATGCGCTGATTTCTATGTCCGAGGGTGATAACTGCTCATATAAGCACTCCTCTGAAAATAAGAACAAGGACAGAGACGCACAACCTAGTACAGCAAAGTAAGGTACTGTAAATGGTTAAATAATATGGAATGGAATAAAATGAAACAAAACTACAGACAAGATACTCACATTAAGGGAGGTTTACAAGGATTGATCTCTGAGGGCCGTGTGCTTTCCAGTATGACCTCACTTCCTGGTTGGGGATGAGATCACTTCCTGCTTACAGATGCTGGAGGGCTCCCTTGTAAACCTCCCTTAATGTCAGTATCTTGTCTGTTGTTTTGTTTCATTTTATTCCGTTCCATATTATTTAACCATTTACAGTACCTTACCTTGTTGAACTAGGTTGTGCGCCTCTGTCCTTGTTCTTATTTGTCTGTTACAGGGGGCCACACTCCTCCATTTTGAGAGCTGCACACCTACACACAACTTAAACACCAATCCCTCATACTGACTCTGACACTCTGCGATCTTTGCTCAGACCCCATACACCCACTGAGGGCCTTACTGGCCACTGAAATCACTGTAGCTGTGTAATCACTGGTGAAGGTTGTGCGCAACTATTTATTATCTTTCTTAGTCAAGCCTCCAAAAATAAGACCTACCCTGCAGCTGTGTGCACCTAAATACAGGGGCTTAAGGGCGGCAAATGTCAGCAGCTCAGAAAGCGACCACAAGTCCCTGTGTTCGGGTACACATAGTGTGCAGTGCCAGGTGAATGCCTCCACCAGGAAAATAATAAGAAAAAAAATTTAAGCCAGAGTAGCTGGAAAAAAAAATAAAACTTAGAAGGCAGAGACATCTTGTTGCTAATCTGCATATTACACCGAACCAATTGCTTAGTAAAAATAAGACCCACGAACCCAAAAATAAGCCCTAGTGCATTGTTTTTTCATCTAAAATGAACCTCCCTAGAAGTCAGCCCCTTCCGCAGCATTTTTAACAGCAAGGTGCGGGCAATGTACCCTGTACTCAGCTTGCAGTTGCCGCCCCTGTCCACATGGGCTGAGTAACTGACACCCTTTTTATAATAATGGAGGACTATGGCGCCAAAGAGGCGGTCCCAGCTGTGGCTGGGTAGAGAATTGCCCCAGCTTTCCAGGGTATTATTTTTTTTTGATCCCGGATAGTTTGTTCCTTGAAAACCAAACTCCGGATGAACTGGGTTCGTCTCAACCCCCAGGGATAATATAAGAAAGTATTTTATTTTAGCATAGTCCACAGAAGAGCAAGGAGCCTCCGCTGCTACTGAAGATCTTGGCTGCTTTCTTACCACCGTGAATATTCTGCAGGCAGGAGGATTGCAAAGGGAGCCACGGCAAGTAGGCTAAAGAGCCGCGGGTTGTCCACCCCTGGTCTGCATACTGCCCGGGAGTCAGTGGGGTGGGTTAGCAAGTCATCTAAGCTTTATGGAAACTGCTTGAGATGGTTACAAGTCCATCTGGTCATTTCTAGAAAAGCATTAGATGTTCTAATACCATACATTGCTCAAATTCGTAGAAGACCCAGAACATCCCAGGTTATTGTAGGAGCCATTATCTGCCTCTTCTCCTCTTTGCTGATTGGTGCCCATCACTGCGGTCATGTCATTTTCCATCTTCAGTCCTCGCCAGAGTCGTAGCACACCATTACCTCTATTACAGGTCGTTAGATCCTGACCAATGCTATAAATATCTTCTGATAGAATCAGCCGATTGTCTGTCCATGGCTTTCGCTGGAACAGAATATGTTCACATCGAGGATTGGTCATCAGATATTACCGCTCAGCGTGTGTAGAGATAGTACGGGGATCGTTGTGAATAGGAGACGGTTAGCAGCATGGACAGGAGGGATATCAGCAGCGGGGTCTGTGTAAGCTGCATTCGTAGGATAATCAGATCCCAGTGCTGAGAAAGGGCACGCTCCCTACACAGTGAAGCACTTCAGCCTTTTTCCACTCTGCTGTCTGACGCTCCGTGCGGCCTCTGACAGCTTCCCCGCCTCCGAGTTTCTGTGTGTGAGTTGGGCAGCTGGATCACAACTCACATACTGTGCAGAAAGAAGAGCTGCCCACAGGCATCTCTCTCAGCCACTGTATGGGAGTTAAGGTACCCATACACGGTCCCCATCCAAAAGAATGGCGATACCTTTAAGCTGGCCATACACGGGTCGATTCCTGTGCGTTGCATCACAACAAATAAATACGCACCACCCCTGGCAATCGATCCCTGGCTGAGAACTTCAATGGGGACCATTGGTCCCTGTCCAAAGTAATGACAATCGAACAGGGATTACTGACATGTTGGATCCCTGTTCGCTTGATTTCTCTCTGGCACGGGAACGATCACTCCTGGGTGGCTGCGCTCAATTCCCGAATGATCTTTACTGAAGGATCGCTGTGAACGCGCACAGGAAAATGTAAAGGTTTAGGGACTGCCCCCCAGACACTAGTCCAGTGGTGGCCAACTGAGTTGATATGGAGGGCCACAAATGCGGCCCTCAGCATCACTAAAGGAAGGCACATAACCTTTATTAGCAGTCTAGGTTGAAAATGTTACGTGCCTCTTTTCTTAGGTTATGTCACACCCCCCCCCCTCGTTCTTTGGTGAAATAGAGGGAGCATAGGCACTCACCAGTCTGCTGGTGCCCCACCAACACTACAGGGGAAGAGTAGAGGGACTCTACGCTGATTGGCTTTTATGTGCGCATATCACATAAGTTTATTGCCTCTGCTCCTCTTCCCACGCTAAAAGTTCCTGGGCGAAGACCTGTCAGCTGGGGATCGCCGGACAGATGAGTTCTTGTGGCCTATGCAATAACAGTAAGGTTTCGTGGAAGGACCAAAAGGCGCCGCCAAAGAACACCCAAAGGGCAGCATGCGGCCCCCGGGCCACAAGTTGGGCACTAGTCTATTCACCTTTGGTTTCTGTCATCTCTCGTCTCGGTTCCCAAGATCTGTGTTGCGATTGGTCTCCTGCACATGTTCTATAGTGATCACCCAGTACAGACAGACGACGCCGATAAATGTAACCGTATTGACATTTTATTAAAAATAAACAGATTGTATAAAAAGTTCTACACATACATCCCAATACAACATATATCCGTCTGTAACAGCTCAGGCATGGAGATTATGGAGCAGCGCAAGCTTAGTGCAATGGCGTCATAGCCAACACTTGTCGATGAGACAACTTACACGTAAAAAATACAAAATCTCAGGAAAGGACAGAACGATCGAAAATTAAAATGAATAATTACAGAATTACAACCGATTATAGAAATTCCAGGAGAAATGACCCCCAGCGTAATATTTATATAGTGGCTTCCTCCTCGTATGATGAGGTGACCATACATCAAATATATCCTTTTTATCCGATTGGTCGACCTTTAGTCCAGTGAACGTGGGCAGGAGCAAAATGAGGGTTACAACGAATCATCCGGGAGAGAAGAAAGTCACTTCTGTGCTACTGCAAAAAGTATAAATATCCATTCTTGTCACTTACTAACCACCCCGTGTCATTGCTAGAGAGACTTCCTCTCACTTCCTGTAAGGTCAATGGAACAGGAAGTAACTGGATTTTGTCTCATGGAGCTATTCCTACCAATATAATCGCGATTTGTCAAGACGCAATTTTAAACCGCACACAACAACCCGCGATCGCCTGGGACTGAGCACGCGATGCAATGAAAAAAATAAACGAATCCAAGCCAGATCGCACCCATAGAGAATGAATGGGCGTGATTTTTTTATCGCGTCCATTCATATCTATGGCTGCAATTTAGGCTTTGTTTTCATTGAAGCGTTCCCGTGCGGTTACAGCCGCACAGTTGTAACTGTGCGGCAGCCGCGCGGCTGAACGCATGCTTAAAGTTGTCGCGCGTTTTCACAATGCGATTTTTTTTTGTATTGCAGATGTGGATGCGGTTGGGGCGCGGATGCGTTTCAAAACGCTGCAGCTAGCGTTCAGAAACGCGCCCTAAACCGCATCCGCACCCGAACTCGCACAACCGCACCAGTGGAACTATACTGAAGTTTCCAATGGATGTGGTTGTGTGCGGGGGCGGACGCGGCTGCAACCGCATGGGAACGCTACAATGGAAACAAGCCCTTACTGTTGCACCGTGACAAATCGCACTAGTACGAACAAACTCTTATAGAATAACATTCAGAATCCCAAGCATACTGTAAAGCTGGGCATACACGGGTCGATGCCTGTTTAATGGACCACAGCGGGGTGACATTGTGCCATCGATCCCTCTTGAAGAAAGGGTTTTTCCGTTCGATTCCCGTTCAACTGACCCTTGATCGACCGCTGCAAACGGTGATGGATTCGTGTGTGGGTGCCTTAAGAAGCATGAACATAATCAGGCCTATTTTAGGGCCCCCCCCCAAATGGTCCGCGCATCAGACATGAGATGGCATGTGCTGTTTTGCGCAAATAAAAATGCTATAAACCAAACAGACACGTCATAGCCCAGTAAGTAAAAAATATGAGGAGAGTGGCCGGAGTTCTGCTTTAACCAGCTTTATATTGAAAGGATATCACTGCTGCTTCTCCCCTGTGCTTGTAGGGGCAGCCTGGCTCTGGCACATCATTCCAACACGTTTGCCCTTAGCTGCCCAGTAGAAGCCCTTGTTTAAATTCTGTTCCTTTTGCTAGTTGTGAGGCAAATGTTGGGGATTTTTTTATAAAATGTTTTGATATTAGCCAGCAACAAGACAAAAAAGCTTTACAAATCACATATATCAAATAAGGATCAGTTACACCGCTCTCTCGATTGTATGCAGTGGCGGTTAAATGCATGGACAATATGGGCGGCATCAGATGCCACCCCCCACCGCGCCCGGGGAGAGCAGAGTTGAGGTAGTGACAGTCCAAAATTCTGTCTGTGACCTACCAGAACTATCCCTGTTCCCCCCCCCCCCCCCCCCCCCCCCCCGATTGTATGAGAAGAAGAAACATTACCACAAACCGATGGTAAATCCAAGATTTGGGGTTTTTTGCTGGAATATAAGAGGATATATTACAGGGAGAGACTTTCTCAAATTTTCTGGAGGAGTGTGAGCTCCTAAGCCAGTGGTGGCGAACCTATGGCACACACAGCCCTCTCTGTGGGCATCCGGGCTGTTAGTCAGCACAGAGGCAGATAAGGGGGAGAGGAGAGAACTGCAGTACTCAGCTGCTTATTGGCTCCCTGGGCTGTCCATTCTCTTCTTCCTCTTCCAAATACACACAGTACCCCTCACCCTCCCATAGACTGCTGATTTCTTTGTCAGAGGGCATTATACAAAATCAGCAGGGAATACTTATTTACCTCACTGTATGTAGTGCGTGTCTGTATTTCAGGGGAAATGACCATGTTGGCACTTTGTGGTAAATAAGCGGGTCTTGGGTTTGAGTTTGGGCACTCGGCCTCTAAAAGGTTTGCCATCGCTGTCCTAGGCACTATGCATTTGATTTCTGACCACAACCAACACCTATATAAGATTGTAAATCCTTCCGATATCCTTCCGATAAAAATTGAAATCCAATGAAAGGTGTGGGCCATACACGGACTGGGGAGGAGATGGATGGCTGGATTATGGTGATCATGGTCCTCCTGCCAGGAAATTAGGAGGTTCCTTTGTAACACTTGGCAATTAGACAACAAACTAGAAACATGAAATAAACTTGAGGCACAAGAACTGTAATGTGTTTGCTCCACTCTGGAGTGTAAAACCACCAGGCAACTTCTTATATTCATTGGGCAACCTATTTGGTGAGATTGTGTTACCTTTGTTGGGGTCATTAATGTAATAGACAACGATGGGCAGCATCTGATAAACAATAGTTTTCAAGAGATAAGATGCCACAGGCTTATGTCAACCCATTAGGCATAAAACTTTTGGGCTCAGGATCAAAGACTGTGTCTTTGTATAATTATGTATCACCATTTACGAATGTCTGCGGATTGTAGTGAAGCAGATGGCACATGATGCTACCTGGACAGGACAGCTGCAGACTACAGCTTATTACACAAAGGCAGACTTGCTCTGCCACTTGGCCATCTGCAGCAAGGAAGTTCCAAATAATTCGCATCAGAATCTGCCCATGTGTACTAGGCCTACGTCACCTCCAGGGCTGAGCACTGGCAAGTCTAATCCCACAGAGGCCGTGACAACCTGTCTTTGGTCTGAAATGAGTCTACAAAAACTGTGATCCTCTTATAAACTGACTTTTTGCCCATGGGCCACAAGGTGTGTGTAAATTCGGTGACATCCCCTAGCAGTGCTGACACTGGAAGGTCTAAGCCGGAGGAGTGGAAAGGGAAATACTGTACAGCTTGGCCATGAAATGCAGAACCCGTCCCTTCTGCTCCACAGCGCAGCGCACAGCTCCAGGTGACTGTCTGCCAGGCAGCGCAGGAGTCCATCCTTACAGGTCACTGGAAAAATGGCTTTAGGAAATACGCCTGGTGCTTCTCAGGAATCAATCCTTCCATAGGAAGAAAACACTGCAAGACAAAAGAATGCACAAACTAAGATACAAATAAACAACATCAGCATAATAGGTATTACATTTTTCAGACTATAAGTCACACCTGAGGAGAAGACTCCCCAGTTTTTAAGAACAGGAAAACAAGAAAAAAAAATATTTCAAAGCAATTGGGGAAAATCCCCATGCAATATCAATTTCAGCCACAAGATGTCCCTAGTGAACACTTGCCGTCAATGTACAGATAAGGGGTAGGGGGAAGAGGGGGCGGAGGGGTGTGCTGCGTGCTTTTGATCTCTCCACTCTATGGTCCACAGGCTCAAAAAGCTGTGGCCCCTGTGCGTACGGCAGGGACACCAAACAAACATCCTTTTAATGCACCTTCGGACCATAAGATGCACCTTCATTTCCCCTCACTTTTGGGGGGAAAATGTGTCTTATGGTCCAAAAAATACAGTATTCATTCTGCTTTTCACTGACCACCACAGATGGTCGTGAAAACGTAAACACCCTGAACATGGTATCCTCACCAATATCGTTGGAAGTGTAGAAAAGGGTTGTGGGAACTAGTGCATTAACAACTAACGATTTTGCAAAGTCGACTCATCGGTCACTAAAGTTGCGGTCAAGCAGACTAGTTGTGACATCGCTCAGACCTAATCACCTCCCCATCCCTCCCGGCAATACTGACAGAGAGAGAAGGTCTTGTGCTGACAGCTGATCAGACACAGCAAGGTCTTGTGCTTCTCTGTGTGTGTTCGGACTAGCATGCGGTCTCTGCTTTTGATTGGCAGTTTTCATGGGAAGGGGGAAACAAATTTTTCGCCTAGGCAGGGTATTAGCAAGATATAGGTACAGGAAATATATATACAGTGGAGGAAATAATTATTTGACCCCTCACTGATTTTGTTAGTTTGTCCA
>CM070038.1:88775374-88787758 GCA_036250615.1 Ptychadena robeensis
AAAGGAAATTGTATGGAGTGATCTAAAAGGTGTATGGAGGGCTTAAGTATCCGGCTTGAACCTTGAATATTGGATAATAGGTGGATTGACCCTTCACATTCTACTTGACTCTAAAAGGACAAATACAAAGTGTAGACTGTCCAATAGAACGTATCTCACATTTAAAAAGGGACAGATCACCATTAGCAGTTTCCAGACTATTGACTGGAAAGTGTCATAAGCAGCATGCGGCCAGTATGCAGCCCGTGCACTCCTACAAGGCAAGGACTTGAATCTATACAGACAGCGCTGAATTATTGATGGGCCAGCACATTATCACGCCATTAAACATCAGAGGAAGCGGCTGTGTCAATTCATAGCCGTTTCTTTCCATTTTAACCTGCGCCTCCGACACAACGCTGACCCGTAATGGTCTTCCTCCAACTTCCTCGGCCTTTAACATAAAGCCTGATAGAACCTTCCGGCAATTTATGGCACCTCAGGCGCATCACATTGTACCCCGCCGGTCGCTAATGCGGGGATATACGAAGATGTTTTGAATACAAATCTAATAGAGGTGCTTTATCTACACTAAACGATGAGATACACTCAGAGCCGCAATTTCAAGATGGAAAATGAATTATTGGAAACCTAGGAGGTCCAATAGAAATGTTTATTGGAATCAGAGCTGATTTCCAGGCAAAATCATTATTAACCCTTTTATCGGGTCCACCTCTCACTTTCTAGGTTAAAGGCGTGTTTATGTTTGGTGATGGTTGAGAAACCCTGACTAGCTGGTTTGTGGGTTATCCCTCCTGGCGGTATTCCTGAGTGCGTAGTAGGCTATGTTTCCACTGCATTTTGCGATCCGTCTGGACCCCCTACGTTCAGCACAGTGCTTGGTGGGGTCCCGACAGATCACATACACTTTACCTGCCCTACGTTACCCCCTGCATCGGCGGAACGGCTCAGTGCCGTGAGAACAGAGCATCCGCTGGGCAGATCAAGTGTATGTGTTTCGTTGGGACCCCCGCCAAGCACTTCGCTGAATGTAGGGGTCTCGATGGATCACAAAACGCAGTAGAAACATAGCCTTAGGGTAAACTATTGCTGCAAAAAGTAGAAACCTCTGCATCCTCCAGCAGGGGATCACTTCATCCACGGCAGGGCCGCCATCAGAAATATCAGGGCCCCATACTAGGAAATCTTTCGGGGCCCCCTACCCCTTATTGCAGCATCAGAGCTGATGTCAGGCCACCAGGACAGAACCCCAGTTGCCATACCGATGCCGCAACAGCAGGCATGGCACCATGCAGTGGACTGCCAGGGATCTTGAATATGGTCTCATTACCAACATTGATGGGAAGGGTTGCAGAAACAAAAAAGAATTGCACATGTCGTTTTTGCAAAAATTTAGTTCAAAGTCAAGTTGACATTTTGACTTGACTTTTAAATGACATGTGCTAGAACAATACTTTTTGTTTTTTAAATGTTACAACGGTTCCCTACAACTCCAGCAGTGGTGATGATTCCATGTTCAGGGGCTTTACTCACAAAATCAGTTGACATTTTGTGAATATCTCATATTTCAATTTTGATTATATATATATTATATATATGTGTGTGTATAAATATACATACACACAGTTGAGGCCAAAATGATTAGCCCCCTTATGAGGGAGAATATGCAGACTGGGTCTTCCAACAAGACAATGACCCCAAGCATACATTTGAAACAGTCCAACAGTTGCTCAGGGATACGAAAACCAAGATCACAGAGAGGCCTGCACAAGCCCAGACCTCAATCCTATTGAGAATCTGTGGCAGGTGGCCACAGTAAATGTCCATGCTGGAAAACCATGCAACTTGGAGCAGCAAGAACAAATTGCAATGGAAGAATGAGCCAAAATCCCTCAGGAGACCTGTGCCGACCTAGTAAAAAACTACCCTAGAGAGATTGTTGTCAGTTGTGGCTCAGAAAGGGGACACTTCTGACTATTAATGGCCAGGGGGGCTAATCATTTTTCCCCCTTTCTTGTTTCAACTCAGTGTATCAATAAAATATCCGGATGAAAATGGTTAGCAAGCTTTTAGCAAGGTGGTAATGAGAATGGAAGGCAAAAGCTCCACCTGCTATGTGAATGGTATTGTATGGTATTGTACTGTTGGATATGCACATATGACATAGTGTAACCATACAAATAATAAAACAGTAAATGCTACAAATGCAGTGAACAGTGAAGACTCAGAGAACATATATTATGGATGCATTCCAGAGAGGGGAGAGTCACAGAACATTGGCCTGAAGCAAACCTAGACCCAGACAATATACTGCATTTTTTGGATTCCATTCTTTCACCCTCAAAATGGAGGGGAAATAGTGCCCGAGTCTTATGGTCCGAAAGCACAACCCCATGGCCGCTCTCATCTGACAGCTCTCCTGAGCAGCCAAAGCCAGATCCCTCATCTGTACTGTACTATTTCTACCACCAGAGCCCTGCTGATAGAAGCAGTACATCAGAGTTACATAACCTGTTTCCCCGAAAGTAAGACCTACCCTCAAAGACCTAGCTGCTATCCCCCCCAGTGCTTCTAATATAAGCCCTTCCTCGAAAATAAGACCTACTATGTCCCAGAGAAAGCTTCCATATTTAGAAAAGACATGGCAGGAGGCGTTTTGTCACCTCTTCTAAACCCAGAAATAAGCCCTAGTGCATTTTTCACACCTAAAATTTAGACAGGGCGTTACTCTCCCTGATAAGACAGTGTCTTATATTCGGGGAAACAGGGTATAAGGAAACTTTCAGACAGCAGCCTCAATATATATGTCTGCCTGTTAGTTACGATCACCATTCCATTCTTCTGCCTGTAGTGTGCTCTCTAGTGACACCATTTTTTGTGGCTGAAATTGAGTACTGCAGGAGATTTTGTTTTCCAACTGACTAGAACATTTAACTTTTTTCTGCTCTAAAAACAGGGTGCGTCTTATGGTGCGTCTCTGGCTTATAGTCCGAAAAAAACGGTACCTGTACAACTTGGATGGGTTCAATGCTGACTGATCATTCCTGCAGAGCCGTGAAGAAAAATATCCATCAAAAAGTTTCTGTGCACTCTTCTCTGAACATGTTGAAGTCAATGGGTGTGCATGTTATTAATGACCGACAATGGGCAGTTTACTTATGGTATATTTAAACCCCAGATCCTTGGTTAAATTAACCCATACCTTGGGGTACCCCATGGTCAGTGTATGGGCTTGTTTGGTAACAGTACACATGCAATTACTAATTGTATTCCTTATTACTCTTGCATCTTTTGCAGGAACAATCGCCCCTTACCGCAGGGCTGCAGGTCATAAATTGCATGTGATGATGTCAATTGACCAGGCAGCAGTTGGCTTTGGGGGGAGCTAGTCTATGTAAAAGTAAATAATAGGACAAGTGCTAGCTCTCTTTCCTCCTCTGAACCAAATCAATCTACAGGAAGGGCAGCTCCAGCTACAGGAGTAAATTCATCCCTGGGCCACTTGGACTTTAAACATTCCATACACACACTCTGTGTGTAACCACAACTGGTCACTTACCAACTCAGTGACTTTACCAACAGATCAGACATTCAGAGATGTGTAAACAGATGTTTTGTCAGATTTGACATGGCTTATGCTAGGCATACACATGCCGATAAGCGGCCGATTTTTAACCTGACCGACGGGCGTGCACGCTCACGGCGTCGGTCAGGTTAAAAATCGGCCGCTAATCGGCATGTGCCCACATGGGGCGACAGATCCCTGTGGCCCCACAGCTCGGCCGGCCAGAGAACGGACATGTCCGATCTTCTCTGGCCGATGCAAGCCGATGCCATAAGCTGCAATGAAGACGGCGTCTTCATGCAGCTTGTGGCCGGCACACAAAGGGTGCCCGGCCGATAGAAGGGGCCCCACAATGCAACGGGATGCTAACGTGATGACGTCATCACGTTAGCATCTCGGCATACATCGGAACAGGTCTGTCTGACCTGCTCAGTGTGTGTATGCCGAGCATAACAGGAACGACAAGTCCACATTCTTCTCATATTATTCTAAACTTGTACATCTCACTCGCCTGATCAGTCGTGCAGCACTCAAATGAATAAACAGGGTTTTTCTTCAAAATGTCAGAGTAGGCAAGAATGAATACTTGTATGAATACAAGATATCTAGTACTGCAATCTGTCTGGTAAACAAAGCTAAAAGGTGTGTAAGTAAACCTGGGGCAATCACCAGGATTAGCAGAATTATTACATGTCAAAAAGGTTTTTTTAGGACATAAAGATGACGGGAGCATCAAATCATTAAAATAAAAGAGGGGCCCCTTCTACAAAAACAACAGGTTTAAAGTTGGCTTCAGGGAGAATGAGCATTCTCTAGAATCCATTATATTAGGAAGCCAGCAAAAGTGTGGGTGATATATAGATTACCATCAATCATGTACAGACTACAGCTGTAGACATGAGATGGTGGTCCAGCCTGAGATCTCATGCATGTTCTGGCCAATCACATGGAGCCCCCCATACACATCTAGATTTTCTGTTCAATCAACTTAAAAAGATAAATTTTTGGGAGTCAGGGAAATTGGTGATTGATTGTATGTTTGCCAACTGTAGTAACAGATATTTTATACTTTTTTGGGATTGACTGAAAGTGTAATGAATTTCAATACAACCTTCAACATTTTCCAGTATGCCCAATCCTTTTTCAATCCATTTTTTCCAATTTTAATTGTTTTAGGTTGATCTAACCATGTGGGCTGCCATAGATTTTCAATCAATAAAAAAATTGATTGAATTAAGTTGATGTGTGTATGGGGGCCTATACAGTGTATGTACAGTGCTTTCCCATTACAGATCATATCTGCTGATCTAGAGGGGAATTTTGTTAAAATACGATATTATCTTCAAAGTGCTGTATTTTTTGGCTTTTAAGACACACATAGGGGGGGGGGAGGCATACAAAGCTCAGACTCTACATAGACAGAGATCAGTTCTCCATCTATGTAGAGTACTGCTCCATATGGCAGCTTCCCCGCCTCCTTTAACTCCTGCACTGCCAGGCGGACACACAGATTTCTGTCTGGAAGAGTCAAGTCCCCACACACAAATAAGAGGCTTCAGTTAATGATGCATCTCATCAGCCAGAGCGTCCTACAGGCTGAAAAAAATAGTAAATGTGTGGCCAGGCTACATCATCTACCTATCTGTAACAGTTAATCCATTACATATCTCTGTAGTTGCAGGTACCTTGGAGAAATTCATCTTTCACAACAGATGAACTGAATTCAAGCTATTGCCTCAGCAAATCAGCTTCTCTTTCTCCAGCTCCATGTTCTTATCAAAGACCAGACAGCTGGAGGTAGAGAAGAGAGCTGCGATGCTTAGACCACGTCTAATGAGAACCATTGAATTGCTCCACAACACCTGTGGTTACAGTGGTCAGTGAAGGATTGTTCTGAGACAGTTTACTATATGTTCAGTGTATATACAGAACTCGCAATGTAATGCTTTTCCGATACCTTTCAATCTCAATTTCCTTTAGAACACCAACAACTATGTGGTCTGACTTCCCTGATTGGATACAAATTGATTGGATGGTTTAGTGAGGCCCCCATATTACATAGTTTTGGTAAAACTGTATTGTATTGTGTATGATTACCATAACACTTTAGAACATTTTAAAAATACTTTAGAACTTGCTCACATCCTTGTCATGGTACAGTACGCTATGGTACAGTAGGCCATTGCTCAATGACCACACAAGTGGATTTGTGTCCATTACCTGTGCCTGTAGGTCGAAGGTCAGCAGTGAGAAGCAGAGGTTTAGCATGTTGTATTGAACCTGAAGACTCTCCAGTGCGCCGCCTACCCGGAAAGCCATCATATTCTGCCCCAGCACCAGACTCAGAGCGCAGACCACGTGGAACAGACCGACAAGAAGGATCACGATGAATCGCGGCTGGAGAGGGGAAACCAGAAACAAATGGATATTTCACAATGTTGTGCTTTCAAGGCAGAGTCTATCCCTCAGCTTCAATGAATTGGTGGCATAAAGAAGTGGCTGAAAATATATAACCAGATCTGGGCAAATATTATATGAATAAGGCCATGTCCCCACTTGGTTGACTTGCTGCAATTCTAATCGTGGCGTGGAGACCAGCAATCTTAGAATCGCACCATGGCCAATCGTGGATGTGGGGAAAAGCCCCATTAAATACATGGCAGCGATCACCCGCAATAGTCGCAATTGCACCGTGGGTGATTGCTCATGTGGTGACAAGCCTTAAATTCAGACAGCAGGGCATTTTGACACCGCGTGGCATGGATTATAACCGGAAAAACAAGCGCAGGGCTAGTGTGAAAGGTGCAAAGGGTTCCCTAGCGTTATCCCTAGCCGTGCTGCATTGCGGTAATGACTTGAAAGACTTGATCTCCCGTCTGCTTTAACCATAGCTGTCTGTACTCCATTGGGGAGGATTTTCTTCATTTCCTTTACTTGGGTCACCACAGAAAGTTCAAAGTAACTTCTCTAAAGTGAAATGAAGACCCCTTAGACCAGTGGTTCTCAATCTTTTTAAGAGAAGTGACGCTAAAAGTGTATTTGGAATGCAGAAGTGTCAAAGCAAAGTGTCACTTTTGCATTCCAAATACTGCAAGTGACACTTGGCATTCTTACTTCTGGCACAATCAGGTAAATGTAATGCCCCCCCCCCTATTTTTTTACACCGCTTGTGCAGATTATGTGCAGGGTGGGAAGTTAGGAGAAAGACTAAAGACCCCCACACATGTAACGAGTGGGGGCCCACAGAGCAGCACAGATCAGCTATGGAGTGCAGCGTGAAGATGTCATCATGCTGCTCTCTATCGCTGACAGCATCGGCGGGCACCCTTTGTGTGTCGGCCGTTTGTTTCAATGGAGACGCCGGTCTCCATTGAAACTAATGGCATCGGCCAGAGAATATCGGACATGTCCGTTCTCTGGCCGGCCGAGCTGTAGGGTGACAGGGAACTGTCGCCCCATGTGGGCACCCCTGATCTGCCGCTGCATGTGTGGCAGCCTTAAGGCTCCCTTGCTGCTAAAGTTATGAGGGAAGGGGTGTTGTTCTTCCTCTTAACTTCCCACCCCCCTTGTGGGCATCAGTCCTGCTGCTTTAAGTGAATGCAGCAACCCCTGTGAAATGGATGGCTGTTCGACCCCAGTAGAAGCTACGACCCACAGGTTTAGAACCGCTGCCTTGGACATTCTGGTGACAAGTGGAAACTTTCAGATTTAACATAACTTTCCACGTTTGTGATTATGGGGAGCAGGACAGGAGACGTTGAACCTTCCCAGAAGGAAAAAGCCAATAAAAAACTAACCTAGATTGTCCCTTTTAGGTTTAACAATAAAAATTATGTTTTTTGGCCTTTAGATAAGTGCAGCTAATATGAGATGAATTCTGATTGGCTGCCAGGAGTCCTCATGTAGTGTTCATTGCGCCGTTTAACTGAAAACCTATTTTATATCTCATGTACACAAAACTCCATCTGTTGCCAGAACTCATTGTGTAGATAACAATGGATAATCAAGAGCCAGATTGCTTTGGCTGCCTGATTGGGCCGGGTTCTCACCTCCTCCTGTGTCATAACCTGAACCTTATGGCATCTCAGCACATTTATTGTACAGCGATGCGTAATATGTTGGCGCTATATAAATCTCACCTGTATATCCGGCTTGGCATCTTTGGCGAGAACACTGAAGTTGATGATGGAGCGAATCATTTCCAGTAGAATGGAGAATATGAAGGCGAAGAGTTCCTGGCGATTCTCTTGCAGGATTCCTCGCATCACATAATAGATGCAGAACACTGAGAAACACATCGACATTTAGAGTTAGCTGCTACAATTTTTATTCTTCACATACAAAATGGATTTCTGTATATTCTCTATGCTTGCTCAGACATGAGCTCACAATGGGGAATAAATATATAGTCAGGTCCATAAATATTTGGACAGATAATTTTTGGGGGGGATTTTGGGTGTGTATATTACCATAATTAATTTTAAATGAAACAACTTGGACTCAGTTGAACTGGAGATGTTCCTTTCAATTCAGAGGGTTGAATAAAAAGATTGTATAGAGATTTGAGCCTTTTCTTTATACACAATCATGTCATTTCAGGGGCTTAAAAGTAATTGGACACTTAAAGTGGACCTACCACCAGAAATCTATGTTATTATGAATGGCACTAGAAGTGCCAATAATAGAGAGGAATGCAGTAAAAAACCTCAAAAACCTTCCTGTAATGAGCAATTTAAGAAAATTACCCCACAGCTCCCCTCACTTCCTGGTTCGCTGAAGGCAACACATGAAACTGGGGGTGCAATATTGTGGGTGGCCACTGGGGGGGGCGTTCAGTGATCTTCTATTGCAATTTTTAAAAGCAGATCACTGCTTCCTGTGACGTCCTGCCTATTTCTGCCTACAATGAACCAGGAAGTGAGAAGAGCTGCCGAATTATCTTCTTAAATTGCTCATTACAGGTAAGTTGTTTTTCCCCCCACTGCATTCCTCCCTATTATTGGTACTTCTAGTGCCATTCATGAAAACATAGATTTCCGGATGGTAGGTCCGCTTTAACTTAAAGGCTATTTTATGGGCAGGAGTGGGAAATTCCATTGAAGTATCATTGCCAATTAAGCAGATAAAAGGCTTAGAGTTGATTTGTGTTGGTAGTGGGGAGGGGTACTGGTATATGAAATATTTTGGTATGGACAACATGCGGACAGGAGGAGCTCTTCAAGCCACCCTTAAGCTGCAAAAACCAATTGGAGAAACTGCTACAATATAAGGAGTGGCAAAATCTACAGTTTGGTGCATACTGAGATAAAAAAAACACACTGGTGAACTCAACAACACAAAAAGATCTGGACGCCCACAGAAGACCACAGTGGTGGGTGATCACAGAATTATTTCCATGGTAAAGAGAAACAACAACCAACCAACTGAGCAACACCCTCCAGGAGGTTGGTCTATCAATATCCAAGTCTACCATAAAGAGAAGACTGCATGAAAGTAAGTAGAGAGGATGGACTGTAAGGTGCAAGACACTCATAAGCCTCAAGAATAGAACGACTGGCCTGGACTTTGAAACATCCAAAATCATAAGCCCCCCTGGCCATTAACGTCAATAATGTCCCCTTTCTGAGACAGAACTGACAACAATCTCTTAAAGTAGTTCTTTACTAGGTTGGCACGGGTCTCCAGAGGGATTTTGCCCCATTCCTCCATTGCAAATTGTTCTAGCTTCTAGTTTGCATGGACATTCACTTTGAGCACCCGCCACAGATTTTCAGTAGGATTGAGGTCTGTGCTTTGTGCAGGCCACTCCAGGGTCTTAGTTTTAGTATCCTTTCGATGTATGCTTGCTTGGGGTCATTGTCTTGTTGGAAGACCCAGTGACAAAATAAGCCTAGACTACGAGCAGACTTCTGCAGGAATGGTTCAGATGATCTGCTGGTAAGCAATGAAGCAAGTTTTGCATTTGGTAGATTGGGTATGAGCCCTAAAGGCAGTGTTTCTTAACCTGTGCGTCAGGACTAGTGATGGATGTTCGCCCTTCTTCTCGCCGGCGAGCAGTGCGGGTGACCCGCTCCGTTCGCCGGCAAGAAGAAGATCACTATTCTTCCTCCGGCAGGATCAGAACCTGTGTGATCGTGCCGGAGGAAGAATCTTTTCACTAGAAGACCGGGCATAAAGCCGGTCTCCTAGTGAAAAAACCATCTCGGAGCAGGAAGTGACGTCAGTGACGTCACATCCGGCTCCCTTACCCAGGAACTATGCATTCCAGGGTGCGTTCCAGGGACCGGATGTGACGTCACTGACGTCACATCCGGTTTTTCCGATTCAAATTCCGCGCCTAGAGGCGGGGAATTTGAATCTGTCCGCGAACAGGCGGACGGCGGATGTCTTTAGAAGTCCGACCCGCCCGTTCGCGGACAGTCCTGGCCGATGTTCGGCCATCACTAGTCAGGACCCCTCAGGGGTCAAACTACTATTTCACAGGGGTCGCCACATTGACTGAAAGCATCAGAAGTGCTGTGCTAATTCTCACAAGCTGGAAGTTAGGAGGAAAAGAAACGCTAACTAGTGAGGGAAAGAGGGCGTTACTTTCCTTTCTAAGGCTATGTCTCCACAGCGTTATTTGATCAGTCAAGACCCCCTATGTTAAGTGCAGTGCTTGGTGGGGGTCCCAACGGATCACATACACATACCTGCTCACCGGATCTTCTGGTCTCGCGGCGCTGAGCCAATCCGCCAATGCAGGGGTTAACGTAGTGCAGTAGGTTAACCCCCACATAGGCGGAGGTCTGAACAGAGCATCCGTCGGGCAGGTACAGTGTATGTGATCCGTTGAGACCCCGCCAAGCACTGTGCTTAATGTAGGGGGTCCCGACGGATCACAAAACGAAGTGGAAACATAGCCCTGATCTTACTGGTCTTTGGAACGGTGAAGTGACACTCCACACCGGCACTTCCACGTTTCAAATACAAAAAGTGACACTTCACAACAATACTTCCGGGGTTGCAGATCTAAAAAGGTTGAGAACCACTGCCTTTAGGGGTTGATCTATGCCCTTCACTCCCAGCATATCCTCAGTCTTCCAGCTTTCATAACACTGGGCATCACTTACCCTAAACTAAAAGACATCTACTGGCACAAAGGATTTGCCTGTGCAGGCACCACCACTGCTTTTTTTTATTACCTGCATGTGGCATGTAGTTGGGCTGTAATATATTGTAACGCCTGCAATACACCCACCGAGCTGCGGCTGAATTTGCCGCAGACCGATGGGCGTGCGCACTTGCGGCCGTCGGTCAGCGGCAAAATCAGCCACCATTCGGGGGTGCCCACATGGGGCGACAGATCCCTGTCGCCCCCACGGCTTGGCCGGCCAGAGAACGGACATGTCCGATATCCTCTGGCCGATGCAAGCCGATGCCGTTAACTTCATTGAAGACCGGCATCTTCATTAAAGCTCACGGCCGGCACACAAAGGGTGCCCACCGATTCTGTCAGCTCGGGACTGCAGCATGAGGACGTCATCACGCTGCTTTCCAGAGCTGATCGGACCTGCTCTGTCGGCCCCCACTCGGTGCGTGTGTGGGGGCCTTAATGAAATCCCAGTCTGGCCTTGGAACTCTTTAGAGCAACAGATAGAAAAGGAAGGTTTAGCTTGCACTGCAAACAAAAATGGGCCAACGTGTTCAGAAAACTTTGCTTAAGGCACTCTCAGACTCTCGGCACATCACAGATCGGATTTCCTAATAATAAAATTCCTGAGCTGATTTAGATATTTCTCAATCATCATCTCCGAAACTAAATACCATCGAGACAGTAAGCCCTTCACCATTAAGTGGCAATTCACCATTACACTTCTTAATACCCAATACATGAAATACTTGTTTGTTTTTAAGTTGCCCACACGACATACTCTAATAATATAGATCTCCCATAAAGAGATTAGAAATCCTAAGTATCAAGCAAAGTACAAATTTCCATAATCTCTTATAACTGATTCGATTATAAGACTGTTCTTGTTTTAGAAGTGCATCACCAATAGATGCCAAGAGGCGCACTTACTTGCCCACCAGTGTATTCACCTTATATCACACCAATGCTGTGATTGGTGGAGCTTTGATGAGGGACTATTGCTGGCCTGGAGAGCATTGGTGTGAAATAAGATCTGGTATAAAATGAGCTTATTGTGCATGGCAAGACCAGTGAATGCCCGCTCAGGTCAATGCATTGTGACACAGGAGGTCCATTCTCAAGGCTACAGAGCAAGGTCCTGATGAAGCAGAGTTAATGTAGACGAGGTGGAAATTTACCCTGTAAAGGGAACATCATTTAGGAAAACACTGTTGATTTGCCCTGGATGGGCAAAGGAACATATATGAAAAAGTGAACACTAACCACTAAAAACATTTTATAGGTTTCTTAACCAAAACAGGATGCTTACAGTCTCTACCAGGTAATTACTGTCTCCCTGATTGGATGATTACTTCTCACTTTTTACAAAGTCAGAATGTATTGGGAATCCCTTTGCTTTGTGCCTACCTTTACCAAGAATACCCAATTGGCACACTGACATAAAGCATAGTATTTTACCAGAACACAAATGGTTAAGGCCTTGTATTGCTGTTGTATCCTGAATGTAGTCAAAGGCAGCAATTAAAACCTGTGCTATCTACTTCAGCGAAAATAAAAGAGGTTTTAGTTGTATTCATGTAGAGCCTAGGTGCCCAACGTGCGGCCCGGGGCCATTGTTTGGCGGCCTCCCTTGGTCCTCCACATGTGGCCCCCAAAACCTAACTGTAGCAACTCACCTGTGAAGTGG
>CM070038.1:88798328-88808788 GCA_036250615.1 Ptychadena robeensis
GTTGCTGCCATCCATGTGATGGGGATATGCTCTGCACCCTAGAAGTGTTCCTGCCACCCATATGATAGGGATATGCTCTGCACCCTAGAAGTGGTCCTGCCACCCATGTAATGGGAATATGCTGTGCACCCTAGAAAAGGGTTCAGCCACCTTTGTGACCCCCTCCCGGGACAACCCCGATATATCAAAATACCTGTCATCCTCCATGATGAGAGGAGATCCGCTCCCAGCAGATCAGACGCCTCAGCCCGGCCACACGTCACTTCCACGGGCACCAGCCTGCGCTCCCCCGGACCAGCGCTCTGTGACCGGATCGTGTGTGTGCACGGCGCTGGCCTGTTAGCGGGGCTCCCGGTGCATCATGGGACTTGTAGTCTCCGCTGTCTGGGTGGCCGGTGTATGAGAGGAATGGTGGAGAGGCTCTCTGACTGCCTCACCCAGCCCCAGATATGAGGAAGTGAGACAAATAATGACTCTCCATCTATATGAGGGAGTGTCACTGTGCCCGGCCAGGATGGCACCAGGAACTACAATAAATATTACCCTGGAATGTATAGTGCTCTGAATAAACTATATTTGGAGTCTATAGGATGAGTGGAATATTAATAAAGCTTCCTTCCAAAAGGGTTACCCAGAAAACCAAACTTTAGCGCCCTTTTACACTAGACGCGCTGTGGTGTGGTGCAGTACATTTACGCAAAGTATCCATAGAAAACATACGTACCTCTGTGTTTGCATTTACCGTAACATGTAATGCATAAACACCCTGACGCTTGCAGTTTTGCAAGAGCAGTGCATAGTAAAACATGTTTTCATCAGTAACGGACATGATAGCGTTACCACTAGCACGTCCATTAGGCAGCATTCACGTGCAAGCTTTCTGGGGTACAGCCACCAGCAGTCCAGAAAGCGAACCACCCCCCCATGTTCGGGCGCCTGCACATAGTCCCCATTCTACCATATTGGGCAGACACAGAAAAAAGAGCCAAGGTGACGCCTCATGTCGCGTCTTCCTGCCTTCATCTCTTTTCTAGCCCTGGACGCTGGAAACGCCAATGCCCTGTTACCATCAAAAAAACGCCACAGCACATATAATCTTTAAGGGCCTTTAAGGTGACTGCCACCTCAATCATCAACATAAAAATAAAATACGCAGCGCTTGCTCTGCTATGTACCTGTAGATCCCCCTCTGCACCCCTGGACCTCCATTCTCAGAGGGGGCACATGCTAAGGTGCGCAAACACGGTCCCTTTTTCTGTTCATTCTACTACAAAATTTAACTGTTCGTTTCGATACGTTGAAAATCGACCAAAAGTGATGGATATTGAACATAAAATGGTCAGTGATCGGACATGTTGATAAATATCAGGCGATAGTACAAGTATCTGACGGGTTTTCTAGGTATCTTGATGGATTTGTATGTGATGGTACTATGCATGCGCACAGGGCTTAGGAAAGAATCGGTGGTACAATCCATAGTTTTTGGACTGACCTTCCATATCTCAATTGTACCAACTGATCAAATCTAAAGGTAGCAACGCCTGCATCAATTTTCCGTTCCATTGTTGTGGACGATTGTTCAGTAATCGATTCATGCCAATCTTGAGCGATCGATCAAAAAAAAAATCGAAGTAGAAAACGGTTGAAAGGCGATCTCACATGTTTTTTTGGGAGTTGATCGCTGTTTCTTTGGATAGGGACCCTCGATTGGTTAAGGCAAAAATCGAGCAGAAAACGGTTCCCCAAGGTGGTGTGCACTGTGATCGTTTTTGCGATTGCATGTTTGTTAGGATTGCATCGTACAACAATCGCAGTGAAATTATAACGTGTATGGCTAGCTTAAGCATAGGCTATGTTTCCATTATACATCAGGACCCCCTCCGCTAAGCGTATTGCTTGGTGGGAGGTCCCGACGGAGCACATTAACTTACCTACTCGGCGGATGCTCTGTCTTCACTGCGCCTAGCCGTTCCGCCAATGCAAGGCTGAACATAGTCGAGTACGTTGAGCCTCTGCATCGGCGTCTAAACACAGCATCCGCTGAGCAGATGAAGTCTATGTGCTACGTCAGGATTCCCACCAAGTCCTGACGTATAGTGCAAACAAGCCCTAAAAGTCTACGTCTATATGGCTACATGTAGATATGTCCTCGCTCCTTTATCCACCACTCTCATCTATACCAGATGCTTCCAGCACAGGGCCTGAATCTCTACAGTCCCCCGATTCTTCATATTCCTCTGCTGTGACCTGTGAGGGGTAACCCCATCAGTTTGCAGAGTCATGGGCAGACAGGAGAGACAGGTAAGTGTAAAGGCCCCCATACACGTGTCGGATTCGCACCGGATTCCGGCACGATCGATTCCGGGCGCGTGCACGCCAAACGATCGTGCCGGAATCGCATGCAGCCCACCTTGTCCAATCGATCTTTCTCATCCGATTCTGCCCAGATCAGGGGGAGTTGCCATTTGTGAGGTGGAATCGCACACGGAATCGTCCCGGAATCCGTTGGACAAGGTGGTATGCTGCGATGGATACTCTTAATTGGCCGATTGATCACACCTGCGATTCCCGGCAGAATCGCCGGAATCGATCGGATGATGAATCGATTGGACATGGAATCCGACACGTGTATGGCTAGCTTAAAGAAATGCAGGAAATGGAGGGTAGGTTGGGAGAGGGGATGCTGTATAGCCCCAAGAAGTTCTAAATCCAGGTACTCTGTGCACAGAAAGCTTCTATTACAGAGCCAAATCCTTCTACATTCAAGTCTCCTAAGGGCAGAGGTTCCCAAACTTTCCCTGCAGGGCCCCCCCCTTTTCTATTTAGGAACATTATCAAGCCCCCCCCCCCTCCCTATTAAGAATGATGGCCTACGCCCCCTGGAATACCTTTGCGCCCCCCAGCTTGGGAGCTTGTCATAGGGCTTTTTTTTATCACATTAGCAATCAGCCCCGTCATGACGCGTTTTTAATCGCGGGGCAGTGTTCGCTAGGCAAGTGATCAGGAGTGATCTGGCGCGTTTCCAGACGTGATTGTGAATGGATGGGGACACGTTCAAAAATACATTTTGATTGCGTCCATTCATGTCTATAGCCGCACCTTGGCTGCCTTCTCTAGGTGCGCACCCCTAGAATACCTCCAGGGTGCATCTGACAGTTTGGGGACCACGGCCATAAAGCATCGGTTTCAGCTGGGAGAACTACAAGGCCCCACTGATCAGCGGTGCACTCCAGTGACATCACAGTGAGCACCCGCCACCAGGAACATGCTGGCATACATAGTGCTCTACTCCCAGAGTGGGAGGATGGAGGCATGGTGAGTGCAGCTGGCAGAGCTAAGGGGTAACAGGAGGGGAAAGTGGGACAGTGACCCAGCCAGGGGGTCATCAGGCTATGTACAGTGTTTGTGTAGTCTATGTGTGCCCCCATCCGTGTGTAAAGTGTGTGCGAAGTCCAGGTGTGTAAAGCCCCTGGGCTACAAGTGCTCCAATGTAATTATAATTTTCAATATCAGGATCGGCTTGTCACTTTGTCTACGCTTTGACAAAAGTCTGACATCCCTGCCACAGAGGTTTCCATGGCTAAATAATCTTGAAGAAAGGGCTAAGATGAATTGCTCCACAATGCTTACAGCTTTAGAGGTTAATTCTAGCACCAGGGCTTTACACATCCTAAGGTCCCCATATATGGGTCGGTTTGAACAATCGATCGCTGTGCGTGTTTGTGTGATCGATTGTTTAGGAAACAACACGGCCACCCTTTCCCGCTCGAAGAAAGCTTGATCGAACAGGGAACCAACATGTTGGTAAATCACTGCTCCATTGCCATTACTTTGGATGGGGACTGGGGTCTTCATCACAAGTATCAAACAGGAATCGATTGCGCAAAGTGGTGCACACCAATTCGCCTTTCAATCGACGACCACTCAACCAAAGCGTGTTGGCGTAATCATGACATCACCACGCTGGGCTTGTGCGTTCATTGATCGAGTGGGTATTGACCTATGTATGGACAACACTTCATTTCTATGGAGAAGTGAGCATTCTTATCACATTTCTTTCAGAGCTGGGCCCCACAAGTGCGACCAAGTGCTGGACGTGGCAAAAACAAACACCAACACATCTCCTGTTGAAAGACTCCTTTTTGCCAACTTTATTTTCAACTTTTATTTAAAAAAAACAATGTCATATATTGCAGGCAGACAAAGATGATGTAAAATAAATTAACCTGTTTGAAGTACGATGAGTAGCTGCACAAAATAAATTACCCGAATAACTACACAAATGCAAATAGAAAACTGATGAAGCTGCACAATTTCCTGGATGTAAAATAGGGATTCGGTTACAACACTACCATGAGTAGAGACATAGAAATCGATGAATTACTATCACATGCAGTCACATCTCTGGGATATACTAAGTTGTTAGTAAAGAGGAAGGTAGACAACAAAAAACCTAAGAGTGCCACCACCTTTCCAGTAAGTACCTTTGCCCCCTGAGACCATCCAACGTAGACTAGAAGTACCTTAATACCAGACTTTTCAGAAAGTATGTAGCAAGGGCCACATGGCACCATCTGTGGTCAGAATCAGAGTCTTCTACTGTTGATGGCATCATATTTATAAATAAGAAACTGTAGATTATGTGGAAATAGTTGGCTAAGAGTAACTGGTTTTAACCTCCTCAGTGTTCATGACGAGCCCATCTCATCCAGAGTTTGTGTGAAGAACAAACTCTGGATGAGCTGGGCTCCCATGAAAGCCGCATATCCCCGGAAAGCTACGGCGATGCTGCTTCCAGCCGCAGCATTTCCAGGGCTCTGCAGCTTCACTGATCGCGTCGCGGTGACGTGGAAGGGGGCGAGGGTGAGCAGTGCCATAGACCGCCATGTTAATGGAGGGGCTTCTGCTTTCCAGCCCTCCCAGCTGGTGTCATGAATGACACTGGCTGTGTGGAGAGGGGAGAGGGGAAATGGCAGGCAGTGTACCTCGTACACTGCTGCCATTGCCTGTACCACACTGTTAAAAACGGTGCAGTACAGGCGGTGCGCTAGGGAGGTTAAGGAAGTTTCACTTTAAAGGAATAGTTCCCATGTCAGTAGTGAACATGTCAGATAAGACCTATTAATTAACATATAAAATCACCTATCACATATGCAGGTTAAAAAGCAGAACCCCTTAAAACCAATAGACAGACAGCCACGTTCCATACAGCCGAAATTCATGTTCCCTACACACATTTGCAGGACATAGGGACATTAAAAGGCCCTTCCAAGCCCTTATACCCTGCAAATGTGTGTTAAGAACATTCATTTCTGCTGTATAGTATATTGATTTGGGATGGTGGCATCACAAATACAATTACAAATACACCATATTTTTTGGACTATAAGTCGCACCTGACTATAAGACGCACCCAGTTCTTAGAGCAGGAAAACCAGATATAAATATTTGAAGTGTTAAAATCAGTTGGATCAATGCAATACCACCACTAGTAGCAGTACTATCACGGCGCACATGCCATCTTCCTCCCCATTTAGGGGAAGAGGGGGGCTGGGGGGAATGGCAGCAGAGTCTCTACTCTCCCTCTATGGCTGTGTTCATGGAAGCTGCAGAGTGATTGCAGCTTCCACACATATGGAGAGAAAGTTCATCTATCTGTCTTCATTGCTTATACCAGCAGGGCTCTGCTGGTATAAGCAATACAGTTCAGATGTAAAGCTGGCCATACACCTTCAGATCTCTCTGTCAGATATCCTTTAGATCTACCAACAACTATGTAGTGGAGGATCCTCTGCAATTGAACACAGGTAGACTTGATGGGTTAGAAAGTCCCTCATATTACATGGTTTTGGTCAAACAAAAGGAGATCTAAATGAATATAAGTGCATCTTATAGTCCAAAAAATATGATATGTGATACCTTAGACAGCCATATTCTCCTTGGTTATGATTTGTTTAACCATGGGCACAAATATATGGCATTAGAACAGCGGTTCTCGCCCTGTTTTTTGGGGCCCCCCTGGGGGTTGAACAGCTATTAAAAGTTCAGTGAAACCATCAGCTAATGCCCACAGGTGGGGTAGGAAGAGAGAAACACCCCCTTCCTGCTAACGTAGGAGGAGTTACTCTCCCTTCTAACTTTACACCCCACATATTTGCACAAGTGCAGTGGGATAATATAAGTGAGGGGATAATACCAGAAGTGATGTAGTGGAGTTTCACTTCCGTTTCCTAGAAGTGACATTTCACAACATCACTTACAGGGTCGCAGATCTAAAAAGGTTGAGAACCACTGCATGAGACACTGAGCTCTGAACTGTGGGTAGGATGTTTGGAGTCTGCAAGATAAAAAAAATCAATATATGGCAAGGTTCTATCACCTCCTACTCTTCTTTCAGTACCAGAAGTGATGTTGCACCACGATGGGATTTGGATCTTGGGAAGGTAGACATCAACAGATGATTATCTTCCCAAGTCACCTTGTACCAGGCAGCCTGGCGAAGGGTCACTGGAGGTGCGGAGCGTTGCCAGCTTTAGATTGGTGACGTTTGCCTGACCAGAAGAGTCTCGCTCTGACACCTAAAAGCCTGGATGCTGCATGGTGGCAAGGGAGTGAGGAAGAGGGGAAGGTAAGTATATGCTTTTTTCAAGTTTAGGGATTGGTTTGCCCGGATGAAGACTACACGAGGAATCTATATATTTTTGCAGTAAAGAACCGCTTCAAAATGAATAGATTTGCCTTTTCCACATCAATTTTTAGACCTGAGTCACATAACCAAAGTGCTTGGTGCCAATAAAATCTACAATAAACAGAAAACACTGATTCGTCTGGAAAGCTTTTGTCCAACCTATACTAAACTCAAAGTCCATGGATGCAATACAGAGCCATATTTTTTCATAGGATCACCCAACACCATCCGTCAGTTCCCTTATTTCCCAAACATAAATCTCTTCCTCTTTTAAAACAAAACAAGTAAAACGAATTGTTTAAGAACATGGGCCCATCATTTGATAATGTTTTTGTTGTATTTCTTAAATCACCAGAATTTAACAGTCTGCTAGAAGACTTGATCAATGAATCTTGGTTGCGGAAAAACTTTTTAAGTCGTGTCCATCCTTTGATATCTTGATCATGTCACTGTTTCTGTAACAGGAGGCCAGCTAAAGGGCAGAATTTGTTGGTAGAGAAGTCCTACTACACAAACTATTAGTTCTTGTTCTCACATAATACTGTCGGCAATATTTCAGTCTTTATTGCATCAGATGATAAATTGTACCATTATTTGGAGCAGCAATACACGCACAAGGTGTCATCTTTCCCTCTAGCAACAACTGGAAGGGGAACTAAAGCTGCTGAGGGACTTTGGTTTTCAGTCACCAGCCAGAGTCTGAAATACAAGAGTAAGCAAAATGTACAACTTCCTAAAAAGTTGGCTTATCTCCAGCACGACAAGATAAGATCATTGTGATCATGGGATGCCATCTTTGCGCTGGCAGCACTGTGATGGTGGCACTCCCCAGTCGTAGATATAGGACAGCCTCAGCTTGACCTCCTCTTTGCATAGTTTGCCCTCTTTGGCCAGTGTTTGGTGCTTCTCCAACATATCTTCAATGCTTTGCTTGTGAGTGACAATATATTTATTATTGCAACCTCTCGACTTGTATTCTGTGTCAAAACGGGGGTCGTGGACCCTTTTGACATCCACAGGAGCCAACCAGGCCCCCAGGGATACGTCCTCGCTTTGCCAATAGGCCAAGTAGTCTTTGCTGATGCTGAGATAGTGGACCAGGTCCCAGGAGAGGATGTAGCCCCCTCCCAGAGCATATGGCAGGTAGTAGTCGCACAACAACCAGGTACTCTCCTTCCACTTCCCTGCAGATTTAACTCTTCCACGACCTGAGAAGAAGCCCCAGTAGAGGCGATGCGGCTCTTTGGCCCTCAGCTCCTCCAGCAACACATCCAAGCGGGCGAACGTGTCGTCGTCCGCCTTCAGTACAAACTTGTAGTCAACGTGGCGGTCCAGCCACGTGTACATGAGCAGCAGCTTGGCTGTCAGGTTGTCATAGGAGTCCCGCAACTCGGGCAACAGCAGGAGGTCACCATGGCGGCGCTGCTCCATCTCCAGCGAAGCGGCCTCATCCTCTCCTAAGTTTGCAGTCCCAATGACAAAGCGGCACCACAGATCACCACCCTCCTCGCCGCCCCCGCGGGAAGCCGCTGACAGCCAGGTGCTGCGGATGATGCTCCTCCGCTCGGTGTACTTAGGCCCGCTGGCGATCAGGACGGCCAGGAACGCAGTGGCACTCTTCTCAGGCAGGGGCTCACCAAACCCCCGTGGAGGGGGTATGCGGTAATTGCCATGTAGCTGGGCTTGATGGTGTGGGAGACCCTGGGCCCCCAAAGGTTTCATGTTCTCTGTGGTACATTTAGCCAGGTACACCAGCACCATACCGAAAAAGGCCAAGACCACCAGGCCTAGGGCCGTCTTATGGCGGCACACCAGCCGCAGCACGTTCATGTCGGACACCGAATTCCTCTCGGAGTTTAGCCGGTCATTCCCCCGCCAACCGGATCAGATTTCCCGCGCTAAGGAGCCAGCTGTGAGGCGGGTCATGTGACCGGCGCTGGCCAGGTCCCGGGATCTCATTAAACGCAGCAGCCGGTTTTATGTAGCCCGGTATCAGCGATCCCCAGATACGTCCGACATCACCGGGAAGCAGGCTTAATCGGCTATGGAGAAGACCATCCGGGTGGCGACCCCGCTGCATTGTGGGAAGTGTAGTTTTTTCAGCTTCCAGGCATTACTAGCTGAGAGAGAGATTGTCGAGGGAAGTTGGTCACTATGACAACAGATACCCTCTATGTAATTTCAGCATTACAATACAGAGATATTCCTACCATTACCCCCCCCCCCCATAGAACAGAAAATTATTAAAACTGCACCTTCCCTGTTGTATGTCTTCCAAAGGGGAAATTTCCTTTACTTGCTGTCCTTAAGACATAAAAGGATGCTAAAGGAAATCTAAAATGAGTCCACTTTTAGCAGACCCCAACAGACAAATTTCTCTTACTCCTGGGGACAACTATTATATGTGGCATTGCCTCCTTAAAGTGTCTGCCTGCCCCCTACAAGTAATGGGGGGATCTGACTCTTAAAACTCTTTTCATCATTACATGTATGTGGTATACATAATTGGAGATGTTCTTTGGGTGGTAATTTATATTAACTGTTGGAGGTCAGATTTTCTATAGCCCACCCACCCTCCCCCCATTTTTTTTATCTATACTGTAATCAATAGACTTCCATAAATGAAACCACCCAGCTGCTGCCTGATTTCCTGCATACCACCATGCAAGTGAATATTTAGTCTCCAGTAATAACAAGCTGCTGGAAAGCTTTAACAGCTTTCCATAGAATCACACTCTCTTTAAATTTGGCGTTAGAAGGGTCACACTTGAGGCGACCTATATAAAATGTGTTGAGTAACCCCCCCTCCTCCAAATCTTTAGTTTCTGCCCTTGGATTAGATGTACCGCTCTCCTGCAAGAAAATAAATTGGGGGATAAAACTACAGAGTTCCTATGCCCCAAAACACAGATCATTTTGCCCCCTATTGATGTTTTTGGCCATGCAGAATTATTTTTACACTTCAGCACATGATTCCGTAGCCATGATTCAGAGCCAAGTCTTTAAGCTTTTCATCACATTCATTTGGATTACATCTGCAAACTTCTCCTCTTCCTGACTCCAAACACAGAAATCAGTGATTACGCTTTGTTAAGGTAGGAAAGTGTCTCTTTGATCAGTTTGGAGAAGTTGGCGGAATAACTAGACTCATTTCCTTAGAAAAGCAGCTGCATATCATTTCTTTGGCCAGCGTTCCGTCAAACCACACTTTCCTATCTGTTTCATCTCGCTGGAATCAGCGGAAACCTCAGACAAATCAATTATTGTTTTTATTTTAATTGGGAACACCAAAGGGTTTGATGAGTTTAATGTTTTAAAGGGTCAGTACATCCAAAAAAAAAAGTTTTTATTTTTTTGGCAAATACAGGCGATATATGAATATTTGGTTCCTTGGCTACACACATACCGTGGCCTTTAGGTGGGATCTCAGTCTTCTTGTTGGACACATTCTATATTTTATTTTTACTCATAGTTGAATATGAGGTACAGGCAGGGCTTTTTTTCTGGGGGAATGCACCGGAACGGAGTTCCGCCACCTATTTTAAGTCTGGCCCCTAAAATAAGGGCACTGGCTGCAGTGCGTCGTGGGTGGGGCCCCCCTGTGTGTGTTGTTTAGTGGGGGGGAGTGTTGGCCATTCAGCACAGGTTACGGGCGCACCACGGGCGGGCGATTTTGTGCCTCCCCTCTTTCCCTCCCTCGCATTAGGCAGCAAGGGAGGGGCGGCGCCTTCCCATTGTTTATGGGTGGTGGCCCTATGACAGGGCGTCTCCT
>CM070038.1:88816746-88826834 GCA_036250615.1 Ptychadena robeensis
TATAGCTGTGTAATCACTGCTGAAGGTTGCGCGCAACTACCCATTATGTTTCTTAGTTTGTCCATATGTAAAACTGCCCATCTCCTCTGCATGTCGACATCCGAATGTGTCAGTGTGGCAGGTTGGTCGAAGCTCATCCACCCTCCATCAGCTCTACTACCTCTCGCTCCCGCCAGGGAGAGAGAAGAAATAGAGGAGACTCGGCAGGGGGAGTGCTCGTCCAGGGTGCCTGTCGCCCTAGGACCGCCCCTGCATATGAGGGCCTTTTTTTAACTTTCCAATCACTATGCATATTATCAGTGAGGATCCGGCACTACATAGTTGTTGGTAGATCTAAAGGAAATTGTATGGAGTGATCTTATGAGTGCCTACAACGAGCTGCGGCCGAGCAGGTAAAATCGGCCGCAGATCGCGGGTGCCCACATGGGGCGACAGCTCGGTAAATCTCTGGCCGATGTCATTAGTTTAGCACAAAAGGGTGTCCGCTGATGCTGTGAGCAATGGAGAGCAGCATGATGACATCATCACATTGCTCTCCACAGCTCATCTGTCAGTCCCCACTCAATACGTGTGTGGGGACCCTAAGAGTTTGACATAACTGTAAGACGATGGACTGGGAAGTACCCTTAAGACAACATTGTAATCGAAACAAACTTAAGGCTAGGCAGATAAATAAAACTCGGCAAACCCAAGTCATAACAATAAAAATGAATCACACAATTTTATCTTAGAAGTTATGGAAAAAAATACAATTAAACTTTGCTGATTGTTGGCTGAAGAACTTGGTTGTGATGCATTCTCAATAAAGGTCACTAGATGGCGCCATGACACGGCTATGAGCCATACTGTCTTCTATAGTAGAGTAATGGTGGCAACCACCAAACCCCAGACAGACCACCACTTTCTACCTGCGTACAGTAAGCAGAGGCCCCAGATTCTTTATCTGTATGTAAGCAATACATTCCCAACACTAGCTGAAAAAATGGGAATTCTCACATAAAAAAGTTGTCTTTTAGACACTTTAATCCTGACTCTCAACAAAGAGCCTGGCCAGATTTTTATTAAAAGAAGTAGCTGCTAAAACTATTTAAATATACCAGATCCTGTAACTAAACTAATTGATCAATAAGGTTCTTTAAAAGGAGAGGCCTTGTTTTATTCCCTTCAATAATTCCCAAAGAATATACAATTACACGGAACTGAACTTGTTGTCACGGCTTTGTTTCCGAACATCCTATTTTTATGTAAGAGTCTACAATGTTGGGTAATCTCGCTTTGATCAGTGACCTGAACGCAAGATCAGTGTTTAATAAAAGCTTAACCGACTGCTTCAACATATAAGCCATCAACAGATAATACAATCACTTTGTAATTCTATCCGCTGGTTCTGCTTGTAAGCACATCAATCACAATCCGCTCCATAGATTTAGCTTTGAGTTGCACGGTCCTTGAACTTAGACCCTCGTGGAAATTGAAAACATATTTTACCTGTTTATGTGATCGTTACCAAGTCCTAAATTGCTTTAGAAGGATTTATACTAAGTGCAAAATAAATTCACTTCTGGTCCTATTTAAGCTGTACATTGCAGGAAATAATGACCTCTCCTAAGTTGTAATAACAAGTTAAAATCAGAAAGCCCCAAGCTCATTTCCATGGAAGTGGATGTAAGGGATATGCTTGTGTTCCTCTGAAATATACAATCAGGGTGAGACAAGGGGGCCAGCTAGGTTTTTATTATAACATTATATTTTTTATTTAGACGGTCATAGATGTGCATGATTTGTGGCAGTCGGACCTTGTAGTGACTGATGGGTTAAATCAACCTGAAACTGGCATTTAAATGGTAATCTCTTATTTACTGTTTAATGCAAACCATGTGAATCTAACAGCTTAATGGTTTTGTTTTTTCTTTAGCTTTGGAAAAATACAGTATTGCTGGTACTACCAGCCACACAGTGTTGCTGTATTTCTTCACGGTGACAAAGCTTATCCAAACACCCAGTGGTGTCCATTGCATCAAGCACCAATCAATTATTGTCCTTTGCAGGCCATGCAGTACCTGCCTTGCTCCATATGTCCATAGAGAGGACCCATGGTAGATATGAGCCATGTCAACAGTCAGGGGAGGGCTGGCAGCCTTAGTCCTGGGGGGCAAATCGAGTCAAGTGGCCCATTGCACCACCGATTCAGCTCACCATCCATGCCCACCTTTTCCTTGTTTTATAATGGATATTGACGTTATGAAGTAAGCCAAATATGATACAATCAGCCCCCAGCAGCCTCTCTTCTTCTTCCCCAAGCAGCCTCAGCCTCTCTCCATCAGCAGCCACTCTCCTTCTGCCCCCAACAGCCTCTCTCCTTCTGCCCCCAGCAGCCTTAGCCTCTCTCCATCACCCCCAGCAGCCTCTCTCCTTATGCCCCCAGCAGCCTCAGCCTCTCTCCATCACCCCCCAGCAGCCTCAGCCTCTCTCCATCACCCCCCAGCAGCTCCCAGCCTCTTAGTCATTCATTCTCATCTCATATGCATGGTGAAGATGAACAGAAGCTGGTGCTGGGAGTGGGACGAAGAGGGGCATGTACAGTAAGTCCCTCCCTCCTTACGTTTCCACTTCCTGACTTGAAGAAGCTCTGTGGGGCCAGGGTGCGATGGTGATGAATGACAGTTGTGGCGGGCCTGCGTGGAGGGATCTGAGCCGCGCTAACAGCTGGTGCCGGTAACAGCTGCTTTTCCAGCGCTGGTTTAGGGTGTCCTGGGGGTAGCCTGGGGGGCAACTACCTCCCTGCCCCCCTTTCCAGCCCTCCCCTGTCAACAGTGAAGTATCATTTCAGGCAGACTTTGCCCAATTTGCCAGGTCTTTGGCTTGTCTACACTGTTACAACTATATGCCTTGCCTTATATTAGAAATAATAGGTGTGCATTTAGAATCTGTTGGAACCATGGGTGATCAGTGTTATATGTATATTACATATAAAGGTTTTGGTGAGATTTTTAGGCGTCAGTTTTATTAATACTGTGTAATATTGGGCAGGTGCTTTAATATGTAATACTTTATTTAATTATTACATATAAAAGTTTAAGGTTTGTTTTTGAAAGTGTATTTTTTTAATATTAGGAATGAGAAAGGGGTCAATATGACCCCTATATTCATACAATATTATATGTAATTTGTTTAATTGTTACATATAAAAGTTATGAGCATCAAAAACAAATCTATTGAAGTACCTAGAAAACTCATCAGATACTTGCACAATCGATGAAAATTTACTGACATTTCTGATCACGGCTAGATCAGTTTTATGTTCGGTTTCAACCACTTTTTTTCCAGCAGTTGATCATGGATGTCAATTGCAAATAATGTAAGCTCAGATAAAGTGTAAGGTATTATCATTTTATAGTATTTTTTAGGGCGGATGGAGGTGCAGTGAATTATGCTGGAAGGGGGCTGTGGGGTTGGCAGAGCTGGGAAGTGGGGTAACAGGATGGGTCTGGGGGTAAGGCAAAGTGGGACAGAGAGTGTCCCAGGCAGGGGGTCATCGGGTTATGTACAGTGTGTATGCACACATTGTGCACACAGGGATGGGGGCACACAGACTTCACGCACTGTACAATAGGTGTAGTCCATGTGTGTCAAACTATGGCCAAAATTATATTGTAAAATAAATATTAAGGCCCAATATTTGGCCCAATACTTTGGTTACATTTTTTGACACCGCTGATCTAGTTGCTCATTCTCTTAAAGCTGTGCTCCATATTGGTCTTAATTAAGCAACTCCCACTTTAGAGAGTGCTACATATTCAGTATGTTTTTTACATGTCAGGGCATACTTCTTACTCAAGTGTGAGATATGTTTTCATGTTTTAATGAGACAGCAGCTGGCATTATTAAGGAGCTTTGTATCAATGGGCCCCGCCCAATGTTTACTTTTGGCTTTGGGTTAGGTGTTGTATGACACTGTTATTGTAAGTGGGGTGCATTGAAAACCCAACACTTTAATACATGACTCTAACAGGTTCCGGACTAAGGGATTGAGGTTTCTTCTATTTTCAGGTATTCGGAATAGCTTTCTGCAATCTCATATTTGACCTGCAGATGGCGCACTTGCTATTTGCACATCACATCTTGTCCTAGGTCATTCCATACACTGGATTTCAGAAGTCTCAGTATACAAGGATTTTACCTGGATACCATAACTTTCTGGAATTGCGTCTACATAACGTGTAAAGCCCCCCATACACCTTCAGATTCCTCCATACAACTTTCATGAGATCTACCAACAACTATGTAGTATAGTGACCTCCCTGATAGAATACATAGTGATTGGAAGGTGTAGAAAGGTCCTCCTATTACATGGTTTTGGTAGAAGAAAAGTTGGTTGTACAGAAGTTGCATGGTAATTGTATGTGGTGTATGGGGGGCTTTAGATTTTAAAAATGATTTGGACTTTATACATTAAAGCCCCTTGCTCTTCATAGATATCCAAGATGCGGCTTTAATAGTAGTTTTTAAGGTTAGCTGGATATGGGCAAATGGAAATGTGAAAACTTTATCAAATTATAAACTTTTACTTCAAACTGAAATTCTGCCAAGGTGGTAGAAATTAAATTCCCCTGATCTGTCTCACTACCTAACCCTTTCATCACTGGGAGTCCCTGAGCCCTTATCCACACGAGCAAGCATCACCTGCAGATTTTCAATACTAAGACACATGTGGGAAACACTAGATATGGTGTGAATCTGGCTACTCTCTCATTACCGAACTAATGACTTCCGTCTCACGTCTCCCCCGTGCCATTATAGGGCAGTGTACCCAGCCAACAGATACCCGGATTGGTACCCTTCCTCCCCATATTTTTCTCTCATATTTTCATTGTTTACCCAGTGAACCACATATATACGAGGTGAGTGATTTTCTCTTCTCCCACGAACCACAATGGTTCCCATTACCAAACCATTACTTTGACACCCCTTATGTACTATTACTCTCTCCTCTCCTCATCTCCCAGCACTATCAATCTTTTGCTGTATTTTCCTGACGAAGCGAGTCAATCGTGAAACGCGTTGAGAAGCAATTGTAACGTTAAAGATTCACGCGGTGAACTATATTGTTTACGTAAAAGGACGTTTATTAAATATGGACTTTGTTTTCATACATGTTTTTGCTACTTTATAACTACCTCAATGCCTAAAAAATCCCTTTCACCTACTAACACATAACCATGTGCGAGTAGGAAATTTTGAAGTTTAGTCTTCCTCTTTCTATATATTTTGTTGGGATGATGGCACATATACAGGGACTTTGTGAGGCTAATTTTCTTATAAAAAAGGTGGTAGAAATTAATTAATGTTGTTATAGAGGGATTCGTACCCCTGATATCCGGGTGCAAACAATTTTCTTTTGTATTGGATGTTATGTAAGGGACGATGACGCATAAACATATTTATACATTAATTATAACCAATTGGGTAGCACACTTTTCTTTTTGACCAGGAGATCAAACTTTTTGAAAAATCTAATTCTGCAGAATTTGACCATCTCTAATGGTTAGAAAGGTTATTTGTAGCTTAGAGCCATAGCCATCAGATTCCACATCACTGAAGGTTAGTCTGTAAAGCCATCAGTTGGTTTACACTATTCCACATATTGATGTTTGCCTAGTTGATAAAGCTTGCATTGTGTAAATGTTCACAAAGTAACATCTGGTATATAGATTTCTTTCTCCTTTCATCATGCACCTTTCAGGGACGCCATATATACATGCTCATGAACGTATGGCCTAGCTTTAAATTAGGTCAGAGAAGTAGAGCCATGGCTAGCATGTGTACCGGCAATCATATGACTGGATTGGACAGAGAGAGTCTAACACCCCTGGACTACACGCACACACTGGGATGTGGGGACACATGGACTACAGGTAAACTGTACAGTGCATACAGTGTGTGTAGTTGATGTGTGCCTCCTTTCCTGTGTGTACAGTTCATGTATTTTACCTTCCCCAAGACCCATCCTGGTAGCACTCTCCCCAGCTCTGTTTTCCCTGCAGCACCCCTACCAGCAGCACACACTACACCTCTGTCTTCCAATGCTGGAAGTAGAAAACTTCCCACCATACTCTTGGGAGGTCACTGGAATGCACTGCTGGGCAGCAAGGACTCATAGGCTAGTCAATTATTTTGCGATCCATTTTTCTTGCAAATGTCGATATAATTTGAAAAAAAATAATTTTTTTAAGAAATCGATTCTTGTGAAATCGATTCCTTCATAGGAATCAATTCCATTTGTATGATAGACCAAATCGATCGATTTTATGTTCGATGTTGATTACTTTTGGTCGATGGGCAGGAATTGATTTCCATTAGATAAACTTAAAAATAGATAATTTAAGTCCACCTTAAAGTCTACTATTAGAGTGTGAGTGCAGCGTTTAGGTGTTTTCTCAGGAAGGCCGATCTAGCTGAGCCAAGAATACTTGCTTGGCAGGCCAAATTTGGCCTCCATGCCAGAGTTTGACACTTATGCCCTACACCAAACTGCCAGGTGAGATGTAGAGATTGAGATAGTAAGGACCCATCCCTACAACATCCTTTCAGGTGACACAGATAAATTGAGATAGTAAGGATCGATCCCTACGGCATCCTACCCGGTGACACTGATAGATTGAGATAGTATGGATCGATACCTACAGCATCCTACCCGGTGACACTGATAGATTGACATAGTATGGATCGATCCCTACAGTATACTTCCAGGTGAAAAAGCAACTAGTAAGATTAAAGGCACAGTTTTCCTTTTAGTCACCCTGGGATGTATTGTAATCAGCAGATTTAAACTGGAATTTCAGTTGAACTTTGAATATTCTCCCCACGTACCATTGGGACAGTTAGAGACACTGCAATGTTTACAGATAGTGTAATATTCTAATAACTTTATGCCGTGAGGCTGTTTTAGTTATACATTTAGATAAAGAGAAGTTTATTCCCTCCTACTGTTTTCCCACAGCATAGAGAACAAAAGGGACATTGTTGTTTTGTTTATAGATAGTGGTTTAACTGTTCAAAGAACATCTAAAGCCTTCTTGTTAATGTTTGGCAAGAGTTGGGAAGTGTTAAAATGTTTCTCTAGAGAGAGTGAAGGTCTGACTCTGGAACAGGTGTCCCCATCCAAAGGTTTTCCTTCCAAGTGTAAAAAGTTGGATTTTCCAAGATTCTGCAATGGTGAACAATGTCACTGGGACAAACAAATGTGTTAGAACTAAATTAAAGCTCAAGGTTTAACCCTTTTCCATTATAAAGCTTTTGTTATTATATAAAGTTTATATACAGCCAGATAGATATTCAATAGTACAGTCAGTTCTGTTTTGTAATGTGCCTACGTGGAGTTGAGTCTGTAGGCCATGTCTGAACCTGTTCCTCATATTGATGAGATTCTCTAAGCTCACTATGGACCTTTGGAAGGTGACAGATGTCAAATTGCAATAAAAGTTAATTTATTAATCTCTAAAAGTGATGATGCAATTTGGCATGGTTAGAATATCGCATTGTATGGTATAGGAGAGTTCATCTTTTAAAATAACTTTTGTGCCAGCAGTTGGCAAACTCATTTCCTTTCAACAGTTAGGGCTTCGGGACCCTCCACATACTGCACTCAACGTAGGGTTCCCGACGGATCACAAAACGTAGTGGAAACATGCCCTAACACAACAGTTTTTTGGGACAAAAAGTGTTGATTAATTATGCCACTGGCCTGTGGTAAATAAATGGTAAATAGCAAATGTATGGATGGACAGGGTGTTACCAAAGAAAAATCTGCAATAGCACAATGCTATGTTTGTTGTTTACTAAAGTGGTGATCACCTGATATAATAAACATTTGTTGATGATCGCCACTAGTTTTAGAAGATGGTGAGATATATGTTAAGTGGAGATTGTTAGTTCATTATCTCCATTTACACTATTCTTCCTTATAAGACGCACTTTTTGCCCTCTAAAATTGGGGGGGAAAGTGCATAAGACTATATGGCCACAGGTGGTTGTGTATTCTGTGCGACCCCTCTGCCTCTGAGGCAGAAGAGGGTAAAGGTCTCAAAAGGAAGATCCACCTGAAAGTTGATAGGCTGAATGCTTTGTCAGCGTAGCCTGGAGATTTGTATGTCAGCTTGAGCTCTGGCTCAAAACTCTGGCTCTACATAGACAGAGATCAGTTCTCTGCCTATGTAGAGCTCTGCTGCGTATGACAGAGTGCCTCTATAACTCCCACACTGTCTGATGGACAAACAGAACTCCATCTGGACTGCTGGCGTGTCTTATTAGCCCAAAAATGCATTACTTCCATAGGCTACAATTGGGTTTAGTGGTATATGATGCAGACACCTTGATTTCTACATTTAAATGAAGCAGTGGAACATGGCCACCAGAAGCTTCCACCACTACCTGGTATAATAGCTGGTAAGATTCCCCACATAGTGTATTTTGAGGCATTCCTATCTAATAAGAATTACACGTTATATACTGTATTTTTCAGACTATAAGAAACACAGGACCATAAGATGCATCCAGTTTTTTTGGAGCAAGAAAACCAGATTTTTTTTATATATAAGTGTTCACATCAATTGGGTTAATGCAATGAATTAAGTGAATACAATATCAAATTCAACCACTAGATGTCACTAGCAGCAGTACTAGCACAGCACAACGTCATCATTCTCACTGACTGGGAGGAGGGGGCCGGTGGAGGAAACAGCTGCAGAGTCTCTCCTCTCCCTCTCTGGCTGTGCCTGTGTCCGTGGAAGCTGCAGAATGATTGCAGTTCCCACGGACACAAAGAGAGGGATAGATGGCAGTTCATCTATCTCTCTCTTTATTGCTTATATCAGCAGGGCTCTGCTGGCATAAGCAATACAATTCAGATGGGAGATCCCACACCAGCCGGCATCTCATCTGACAGCTCCCCGGCTAATCTCCTAGCCGGGAGAGCTAGCGGGAAGCCAAGGCAAGCCACTTGGCCGCGGGTGTCGCGCATTCGGACCATAAGACGCAGGCACTTTCCCCCCTGATTTTAGGGGTGAAAAAGTGCGTCTTATGGTCTGAAAAATAAGGTATTCTTTTTCACAGGTTTTACTTAGATTTGTTACAGGTAATTATTGTGTTTTTACAGTCATTTCTATCAATATTTAGACATCCCCAAAAAATTATGTTTCAAAAACACAACATCATGAGCACATTAATAATAGCATCAAATACGTGTGCTGACATGTTTCAAAACCATTCGTCACTGTAATTTTCCGGGCTGCTGCTAAATTGTACAAGCGCTCACGTGTCATTTTGATAATAACAGGTCTATTGGCAAATGAGCCCCAACTCATTTATTTGGTATTTGAGCTTGAAAGGAGTTGATGGACAATAATCACCATCGTATCACCATCACCATTAGATCACTCCATTTACAAACATGGAAATACAAAAATTGGGGATCAGATTATGAAACATTTTGTATACTATATTTATATTATCTATAGCAGTGGTGGGCAACAGAGTTGATATGGAGGGCCACACGTGTGGCCCTCAGCATCACTAAAGGGCCGCACATAACATTTTCCATCTATACTGACTTGTAGAAAAATTTTAAAATAAAGAAATCACAGCAGGTATAGCTAGAAGACATAATTTTTCATTTTTAAATAACAAAACTGGTTTAAAATCATACTTCAAGCTTTAGGGAACACTGTAGTATGGTAATGCACATTTTGTGTCATGTGGTTTTAGCATGCTCAGTTGGAGCCTGAGCAAGCCTCTTGACTCTCCTCCTCTTTCTACACTAAGAAGATCCCGGACAAGGATGTATCGGTGAGGGATTGGAGGACAGGTGATTTCTTATGCCCTTTTATTATTATCATTATTTATTAATATAGCGCCAACATATTACTCGGTGCTGTACAATACATAAGAGTGGAGATACAACACAGGATAATACATACAGGTAGAGGTTATGACACAGGAGGAGCAGAGGACCCTGCCCGGTCGGGCTAACAATCTAATAGGTTGGGGAACAAAGTATACAATAGGTGTGTGTGTGTGTGGGGGGGGGGGGG
>CM070038.1:88831751-88842076 GCA_036250615.1 Ptychadena robeensis
ATATTGGGCAAAATCATTGGCCTTGATATTTCTTGAAAAAATTGTCTACAATTGATGACTCAGATTTAATGACAGACTACAGCATACCTGTCAAGTATTATGTTTTGGCCGGGAAAGTCAAATTTGTTACGTGATTTTCCCGTCCAAATAGCGATTTAAAATTACTTTCCTTTACTCTCCCTCTTAAGTTCCCACCCCGCACATTATCTGCACAAGCGGGGTGGGATTTTAGGAGGGAGAGTAACGCCCCCTTGCTTCTAAGTTAGCCTGCTACTAAATTGGAGGAAGGGGAAGTATCACTCAACCTCAGTACTTCCTTATTTACAATACTGGAAGTGACGTCATTGACATCACTTCCTGTCATTTTTCCCTTAATCAGTAACAGGTATGGAGTACAGAAACATCTGTGGCATTCATTTTTAATTACAAAGTTTTTTAGTTTTTTTTTTAAAAAGAACCCTGACCTGTGAAATGTGACACTACACTTTCTCCCAAGATAATCACAAATGGTCAAGTGGCGATGCCCAATGTCTGTGTAAGGTACTTACCCGGCCTGTGGTCCTGCATCATCCTCAGTGACCCCAGGGATCATATGCAGTCTCAGGGTAGCCTGTGCAGCAGGCAGCATGTCTGAGGCATGTCTCCTTGATCTGGCGGAGGGATCCATTCTGGATGACTTGCTGTTTGGCCAAACTGCATCCCCAGAGGCCAGCCGTCACTGACGTCACATCCGGTTTTTCCGATTCAAATTCCCCGCCTAGAGGTGGGGAATTTGAATGTGTCCGCCAACAGGGCGGACGGCGGACTTCTTTAAAAGTTCGACCTGCCCTGTTCGTGGACACTCCAGGCCGGTGTTCGCCCATCTCTACTTGGTGTGCCGCATATATTGACCCACCTTCATGTAATGCACATTAGGGAGATAAAACTTTTACCTATGGTGAATTCTTCACCAGTGGCAGGACCAGTAGATAAATGCAGTTATATTGTATGTACACCCGTCATTTTGAAGATGGCAGACCAAATATAGTTACCACTGCAGTCATAGACTTGAGGTCTGCTCATTTGCTGCTTTATAAATAGGTCCTTTTGACTTGAATTTTTTGCTTTGCCTGTTAGGTAGATGGTTCTGTTCCAGTTTTCTGCTTTTTTTATGATGATTCGTAGAATTCATACAGAAAAACAGTTTTATTCAGCTAGACACCGTACTAGTGTGTGATATACGAGTTGAAGCTATCAAGGTAGTGACTGACATCATAACCCAAAAATGTAATTATGCTATTTTAATTAGAGTTCATTAAATAGTGTAGGGGGGGAGGGGGTACAAGCACGTTAATTACTTTAATAAAGTGCCTTGTGAACAAAACCAGTTCTTGTCTCTGTCTGGATCCAGAGACAGGAATAAGGTAACATGCCATGTTATGAGTTTTGGAGACTTTATACAGTCTGTCCTCTCCCAACCTGTCTCCCTCCCCGGGCTCAGTGCTGCCTTTCTCTCCCAGGGTACAGGAGCAAGTGCGTCATGTCTGTCCTTGTCGTATCACTGCGACGCGTGTGATTGGGTTAACCATTTCCCGTCTGGAAGTACCGCTGAGCTATTTTTATTTTCAGCCTTGGCTGGTTCTCTACAGTTTCACAGAGTAATATGCACAATGTGCAGTCTGTAATACACATACAGTACAGTCTTATATTAACAAATTGATTAAGCTTTTAACATGTTTTGCTTTAAGCTCAATTAAAGTCTTAAGGTGGACATACACAGGTCGATTTCCCACACGATTCCTGGCCGATCGATCACCAGGTGCGTGCACGCCGATCGATCGGTGAGGAATCGAGTGCAGCCCACCTTGACCGATCGACCCTGCCCGATCGACATGGCCCCCAAATCGGAACGGCCAGAGAACCAACCTGTTGGTGTTTTCTGATCGATTGAGCACACATCAAGGGGCGTTGACATTTGTGAATCGATCGACTGGTAACAGAATCGTCCAGGAATCGGTGGCCTAAGGTGGTAGGCACAGACTTGTATGGTCGAGCAATCAACGCCTGTGGCTTCACCGGAATCGATCGGATGGTTGATCAATCGCTCAGGAATTGACATGTGTATGGCTAGCTTTAGTTTAAATCAGATTATTCAGTATCAAAACAAAAGTCGGGTAACGTTTTGCAGTAGGGTTTTGGTCTTAAGACTTTAGGTCTTTGTGTGGAAGCAGTGATATCTCTGCAAAGGTCTGACACCGCTTCCCCCTCTGAGATACAGTGACACACATGTTCCTAGCTAATTGATGAACTCAAGTTTGTGCTCATCAGGTGACTCTATATGGAGATCGAAGAGAGGGTCCTTCTCTACAGTTTGGGGTAGAATCTGATGACTATCTAATGAAGAATCACTTCAGAAGTGATCAAGGTAATCAATGGGATCAACTAATCAGATTGTTTTCCCTGATTTTCTAGTCAGGATCATGTCTTATATAAAACATTGACAATTTAAATTGATCATTTGAAAATCGATTCCTTTGTACCTGAATCGATTGACCCAGATTAATGGAAATCGAATCGAGTAGTGATCAGACTCTCACTCAAGTATCTGAATGGTTTCAAGCCCATCGAGCAAAAGTTGATGGGTTTATGGGGTACCTTTAGGCTGAGCCTACACATTTGTTTACCCACATTTGCCCCCTGCTTCCACCTATAGGAAATCACTTGCTAGCCTATAATGAACAAATGTGCCCAATTGGTTTTCAGGGGTAGTTTGTTTATTTAAATTAGTAGAGCATGGTACACCAACATAGCGATTACCCCGCCCTAAACACACCAAAAACAGAGTCTGGATAGTGGGCAAAATCATCTATCCAACAATCCATCATTAAAAATGCCTGAAGAGATGATCAAATTTTTCGACTTGCTGACTTTGTAAGTTGATTGCAAAGCCACAGAACATGGTATCATCACCAAAATTGCTGTAGATGTAGAGAAGGGCTGCGGGGGAAAGAAATTTTGCTCTAGAATGTAAAATGTTTGCATAAATTAAGTTCAAAGTCAAAGTTGGAATGTCAACTCTCCTAAATTCCATTCCCCCCAAAAAATCCCAAAAATCTCTACTTGATTTGAACTTAACTTATGCAAAAAATATTAGCGTTAGAGCAATGCTTTCTTTTCATTTTAAGTATACCTGGACACTTCTCTACACCTCCAACAAGAGGTGGTTGAATTCTCAAAAATTGCTTGCTGGGTCATCACCCTAAAGGGGGGGGGGGGGACTGCACTGCATCCACCAAGTCATGGTCTCTAGAATCATCCAACCAAACAAGGGCTTCAATAGGTGAGCTACAGTTAGGAGAAGGCACACAATGACTAAGGTAACAGGTGAGTTCTGGAAGGAGGGCAGACACTTAGATTGGTCAGGCAGACACAATAAAGCCCCCCATACACGTCTAGATTTTCTGTTTAATCAACTTAAAAAGATCAATTTAAGGAGATCTACTTATAAATACAGAGCTTTGAACATAGCTGCTTACTAAAGAGAAGGAGCTATAAGACCTGTGATGCATCCATTAGCTGGTTTAATGTAAAATACTGTAGGGTTTCAAAGTATAACCGCACTTATTAAAAACCTTCCACTGACCTAAACCCAACAAAGATTTGCGTCAGTGAGCTGCATCCATGCCGCCCAAGGATGCAACAAGAGTCTTTTGCCAGTTTTAATCACACTTAATGCATCAAATTTACTGGCAGATTTTTGACACATCATTTGACCCTTGTTGATTTTGTTGTGTCAAAGCAAATGACATGCCTGTGGAGACAGGCCCATTGCGAAGGGCTGTGGCTGCCTTTTGTTGAAATCCCTGTCGAAGTCCGTCAATGCAATGGAAATTGGGCTGAAGGATCATGGTGGTCCACAATAAGCCCACATCCTTGAGGGTTGCTTCTATCATCTCAGGAAGTATGGATCTCTACAAAATGGCAGTATCATTAGAATAAAGGTGTTTAAAAGAAAGAAGGGAAAGCATCAATGGTGCCAAAACAAATGTTAACAGAATGATCCCTACATTCTTAAATGATTGGTTTCATACTTGGGGCAGGTTTGAATCTGTGTCAATAGGTCTTTGACATGACATGGAAACGTATGTCAATGGCTCAGTGTGCTTTATCATATACAATGCACACACCTTCCTATGTAAACACACACAATGGATTTCATGCTTGCCAAGGATCAGATTTGGAAGTTTAAATATTAATGGATGTTTCATATGCAGTAATTAAATATATTCTTTAATTACTATGATTAAAATTGAACCCCAGGCAAAGATAAAAGGTGTGTGCTGTAAAGAGTACTCGCTGTAGGCATTATTAGTGTCACGCACAAATCTTCTTTGACCTGTTAGGTAGTGTTGATTGTGAATATTCAAATCACAAATATTTATTGCGAACATCGGCACTGCGAGAATTCACAAAGATCTCATATATAATGCTATATGTTTGTAAACGAGAATATTCAATTTTTTTTTACATCAGTACCCAGGACTACCGTGCATTGTCTTCACATTATGCATGTACAATTGGCGATGTATGCAATGAAGGAAATAATGACTGGAGATCCCAAATTCTTGAATTTATGATTTTTTTGCGCATTTTAGGCGAAATATATGCAATATTTTGTGAAAACGTATATATTACCTATGCTGCTCATCACTACTGTTAGGTGGTTTTCAGTCCTGGAGTCCACTCAACACCAATGACTTAAGCTTCAATTCCTTAAGTATATTGTATCTTGAGGCATAAACAATAACTTACAAATACTTTGATAAAGTTGCCCTTTGAATGTCTTGCTAAAATTGTAAATCCAACATCCTAGATCCATTCTGTGGGGGCCAAAGAAAACTGCAGAACTGCTATTGAAAACTTTCTTAAGCTGGGCAGTGACGGCTCGATTTCTTAATAGATTTGTGCACAATTGAGTGCTGTGCATGTTTACGGAGCTCGATTGTGCTCAAATCTATAAAACATTTGAGCCATCCAGGCTTCCTTCGAGTGGGATCAATCAAACAATCGAAGGCTGAAGGCCATGTCTCCACTAGAGATGGTCGCATTTTTCGACTAGCTGAATTTGTGAGCTGATTGCAAAGCCTCTGAACATGATATCATCACCAAAATTGCTGGAGATGTAGATAAGGAAACATTGGGAAAAAAAAGTTTTCAAAAAGTTCAAAATCAAAGTTGAAATTCTGATTTTCGCATTTTTGACTTGACTTTTAACCTCATTTGTAGGTTAACACAAAAATTCTGTACAACCAACTTTTCTTCTACCAAAACCATGTAATATGAGGACCTTTCTACACCTTCCAATCACTATGTATTCTATCAGGGAGGTCACTATACTACATAGTTGTTGGTAGGTCTCATGAAAGTTGTATGGAGGAGTCTGCCTGTCTATGGGGGGCTTTAGAGACACACCTTTTTTGTAGTATACCTCCAACCCTTCTCTACATCTCCAGCAAGTTTGGTGATGATACCATGCTCAGGGACTTTGCAATTAACTCATCATGTGGTTGTGACTGCGTTGACGCGTTACTGATGCGTTGAAATGCATTTGTTTGATGCAGCAGCAGGAAAATTAAAAAGATTGCATCAGTTTTCAGTCTGCTGAACACATTGAAATAAGCATGCCCAATGCATTCTAAAGGGAAGTGTTTCATGTCAATGTAAACGTGGGGCTCCACTCTGTTATTTAAGTGAGTCAACACGACGAATCTTTTCTTTGACATAGTGGAGACATGGCCAAGTTTTCTGCACCAGAACAGGAAAGGTTCTCTTAAAATATAACTAATGCTGAAGGACATGATCAATTTGATCAGCTGATTAGGATAATCCTTGATTCAATGGTCAGGATTTTTTAATCATCTCCCATTTCTTTTTTCATTGCAAGGTAAATAGGATCTACCAATCAGAGCAGTACCAATAAATGAGTTGACCAGTTTGATCATGTGATACCCCATCAGTTCTCTTGCAGGAGAACTATTGCCAATAGGCGTGTAAGGAGACATGAATATACAACATCTTCATAGGAGTTATTATATGTCACCAGTGATGATTCAGCATGGCTAAAGGTGGCCATACACGGTTCGATATTTCTGCTCGCCGTAAGGTGATCAATTTTTAAGCTGATTTTTCCACACACCTGGTACCTGTTGGTAAATTTCAGTCAATTTTACAAGTATCTGATGCTTTTTCTAGGTATTTTGATCGATTTGTGTGTGATAGTAGTAGTTGATTGTTTGTTGGGCTGCACTCACAGACCAAAACGTCTTCCAAAAATGTGCTTAGATTTATTGAAATTTAAAACCAGCGATTTAAAATTAAAATACATACATCATGTCACCCCCAGGTTCAAGCCAGAGCCCCCTCTGATGCATTTCCCTCTAAATATAGCGCTTATTCATAGAGGTGTGTGATAGTACTATGGGGCATGTGCTCCATAGTACAATTGTGGAATTGATCGTGTTTAAATCTATCACACTGTGTGGTGGTGCGATCGATCAATGTTAGACTAGCAATTGATATTTGAATCGCACAATACGATCGATCTCAGATCAATTATGCAAAAGTCGACCTTTGTATGGCTAGCTTAAATGGTTACCCACTGATCACAGAGTTTGTATGTGTTAGGACCATGGACAGACAAATATAGGGGTTGAGAGGGTGGATTTTACCATATGTGCTTTTGCTTGGAGTTTACCTTAGTTCCATAGGCATCAAGAGGAAGGTGGGGGGCAAATAACTGCACAGTACAACTTTGGGAGTTGGAAAAGTTTACAGAGGTCAAAATCCTGCCTCATGACTCCCCTAGAGGATCAGTCACTACCTGACTGGAAACATTTGTATACGGCTGCCTGGCTTTAAGTCTTTAATCCCCTCTTTATCAGGCCTTTTGCTAGAAAGTGCAACCTCAAGCATCCTTGTTATCGGTGCTTTCCTCTAAAAATAAATACACATTAGAATATCACTCAGCTCTAATGCATTTGACATAAAGGGAAAATAATCCCAGTCATATGTATGCACATAGAAGGTGATGTAAAAATCTTTACATGCCCTCAAGGAAGAAATGAGGAATTGGAACTGATTAGTCCATCAAAAATACAGACCAGCCTCTGTGCAACGCCATACACCCTGGTGACACGTGAAAACAAATAAAACATTTGGAATGCACAGCGTCATTTTGTACGCACTCAACTTCACATGCAACAGGGGTACCTTTGACTCTACAACATTCTTTTTCTTATTGGTCATCAGAATGTTTTGGGGGTACGCAAATTCTTCTGGTATAAGACAACCCTGGTGATGTCCACTAGACTTGTGAGATTGTTTTAGTAGTCCCTCATTTTACATGTACTGTAATGCACCACTCCACATTAAAAACAATGCAGGGTTCCGCATCTCCCTTGCCCCGGTGCTTTGCAGAGATGTGATTTTTTTTTTGTGTTTTTTTTTGGGTGTGTTTTTTTTACGCACTTGGCCAATATAAAGGTGGTACATTATTGCTGCGTTACTATAACATGCCCCCTTTAGACATCCTAGACATGAGCTAAACAGGCCAGCACTCCCCACTGGACACCCAATGGAGACAAGGCGTTAGATCAGGGGTGGGCAAACTAAGGCCCAAGGGCCGGATACGGCCTGTTTAGCTTTCACTTCCGGACGTTTTTTTTACCTTGTTGAAAAGATGCTCCCCTCCGCTTGTTCTCTATAATGAGCGCACATAAAGCCTAGAGGTGTCCAAAAGTTGCAGTGGTGATCATGACACTGTGGGCGCATCCTCATGGCGACAACACACAGTGTCTAGGAATTATCTAACCTCATTGCAATGATTGAAAATTTTTTGTCAGTGCAGGAGATGTAAAAAGAAAACAACATCCCTGTCACACATCGCCAATCACACATCACAAGCTATCATTAGTGATGCTGGCGATGCATGGAATTGGCACACCTATGACCAGTCGGCAATCACAGGCTCTTGGTCCAGCCCCTTTATCAAATTTAAGAAGCCAATGTGGCCCTTGAGTCAAAAAATTAGCCCACCCCTGCCTTAGATTATAGCAGTCTTTTCTACTCCAGTGTCATAATCTAAACCTGAATGTTAGCTTGTGTTGTCTATATTTAATGTACAAAAATATAGGTCTGAGCTGAGTGTGTAGTTTGTTCTCAAAGCATGTAAGTACCAACCCCTGCTCTCTTATCGGAAGTCTTATATAATATTGGAAGATAATCGCTCAAGGATGAGCTTTAAGCTGGGGTTTTCATTCGGTACAAAAATATTCCTTAAAGTCATATTTTATTAATACAAAATCAAATAGACAAGTTAAAAAATATATATATGTTAAGGGGATACATACAGTTGTTCATTCACAGTACTCGGTAAACTGTATCCTTATTGCCCCCTTATATATGCACATCGACAAAAATTGGCTGGTCAACAGGGCAAAGCGATATGCAGATATAAGGGGCAATATTGGTACTGTTTACCAAGTACTGTGAATAAACAACTGTAACTGTATATATTCCCTTAACATATATACATTTTTTACTTATCTATTTGATTTTGTATTTTCTATTAAGGAATATGTATGGTGATTTTTGTACCGAATGAAAACCCCATTTTTTAGCTCATCCTTGAACAATTATCTTCCAGTATTACATTTAATGTACAGCACTGTGTAACCCCCAGGTGCCCAACCTGTGGCTCGGGGGCCACATGCGGCCCTTTGGGCTTTCTTTGGCGCCCCCCTCAGTCCTCCACTTGCGGCCCCTGAAACCTAATTGTTATGGCATAGGAACACACCTGTCTGCTGATCCTCCACTGACAGGTCCTCGTCCAGGATCTTCATAGAGTGGATAGAGGAGGAGAGGCGATAAACTTACTTGATAGGAGTACGTAGCAAGTCCCTCACCTCTCCTCCTCTAGGATCAGTAGACTGGTGAGTGCCTATGCTGCCACTATTCCACCATTGAACAGGGGTGCACATAACCTCTGACTATGTATAGGACACAAAATGTGCATTACCACACTACAGTGTTTCTTAATGCTTAAGGTACCATTTAAAACAAGTTTTATTTATAAAATTATGTCTTCTAGCTATGCCTGCTGACATTTTGTCATTATATAAAGCTTAAACAAGTCAGAATAGATTTAAAATGTTATGTGCGGCCCTTTAGTGAGGCTGAGGGCTGCACTTGTGGCCCTCCATATTAACATTGTTGGCCACCACTGGTGTAACCTCATAAAATAATAATATTGAATGGGTTTTGCATAGTTTTCTTCGTTTCAGATTTTTAAATCATATGGGTGCACTGATGCTACAAACCTATCCTCTCTTTTACTTTTTGCCTCCATTTTTCAGGACATGCACATGGCCCCAGGTGTATAGTATTACCTACCAAGAACTGCCAACTGAGGTAAGCTTACCTAAGATTTCATCTGTGGGTTTTAACTTTTCCTGGGATAAAAAAAGAGACATGAAAAAGAATAATAGACAGAAAAATAACGATCAACCACATAATGCACACGAAATTTACTTTGGCCAACCCGCTATTTTCCTTGCGGTTTCCCTGAGCTTACCAGGGCATACTGGGTTAATTCTACGCTGCCAGGCGTGAGATAGAAATACATTCATCAAGCAGAGATAGAGCAAGGTTTTATGAACACAAAGCTTTGCTTTCCTCCCCCTTCTAAACACACAGCTAGAGACCTGAAGTCTGAGGGCTCTTATTGTTTGATAGTTCTCCTGCCTCGCTCATTAATCTCTGCCTCGTGCCTGAGACATGAGAAGGGAGCCTAGATTAACATAAAACTGTGTAAACATGGCTCAGATGAGAGTCAGGAGGGAGATCTGGAGCTCTCAGGACAGCCAGACCCACAAAGAACCAAAGCAGAAGAAGAATTGAGATATAGCCTAGAATGTGGAGAAATGTAGAACCTAGCTATGATATAAGTACACGCCAGTTAAGGTATGTGTTTATTCAGAAGTCATGCAAGGTATTTTATATATAAATAATGCTAGTATCATTAAAATGTACATTTGTAACAATTTCCCATAATACACAAAAATTATTATTATTAACTTTATATAGCACCAACATATTATGCAGCGCTGTACATGAAAAACAAAATGCAATTTAAGATAACACACAGGTACAGGTTATGACACAGGAGGAGTAGAGGCAGGGCCGCCGTCCGAAAACTTGTGGCCCCACACTGGAAAATGTTCTGCCCCCCAACAATGATGTAAAAAAAAAAATACTGAGCATGTTGTTAGGGGAGGGGGGGGGGGGGG
>CM070038.1:88844668-88855545 GCA_036250615.1 Ptychadena robeensis
TAGGGCATAGCAACTCACCTGTGAAGTGATCACACGCTGACCCAGCTTTCCTAATCAACTCTGGCACTTCTACATCAGTAAAATTGTCAATGTTGATCAGGGAAACCAGGTCATATGAGCGCTGCACCCAGGGGCAGGAGGGGAGGTGGTTGCTGTCCGGTTTTTTAACACTTCAAAACATTTATTTGCTGTCGGGTTTTTACTGCCTGACGGGATCTGGTCCACCGCCTGCTGAGATAGGTTGACAGAGGGAAGGTCTGTATCGATGTTATATGCGGCCCTTTAGTGATGCAGAGGGCCGCACTTGTGGCCCTACATATCTGTTGCCCACCACTGTCCTAGACTATCCTTTGTGCAGCCAGTAATACACATCCTGCCTTAAGGTGGCTGCATGCTACCCATTGTGTCTATGGAGGAGAAATGTAGCCACTCTTAGACAGCAGCATTATTAAAGCGTTTTTTTACTGTAAACAAATGTAATCATAACATACACATTTTACTTAGCTGTCAGCTGTCTTGATCCAGGCTAAAGGCCCCCATACACGTTTCAATTTCCCTACGTTCAATGTCAGATTCGATCGAAATGTTTGATCGATGTTGGTTCGATTGATCGAAGTACGATCAAACTATCACCCACATGGAGAAACCGATATTTGAACGATGTTGGTTTGGTCGATCAAAAGCATATTTGAAGGAAGTCGATCGTAGCCACACCAAAATGTCTGCCAAAGGATATATAAATATGCTAGTTATTTAAATCTAACTTAAATTGGTCGGGCACAACAAAATAACATCGATGTATACTTGATCGATCAAAATTTCCCAAAATGTCCAATCACTTTTCGATCGAGTTTTTGGTCAATTTCCAATTTCCAAAATTGGTTGGTTGTGGTTGATCCAACTGGAAAATCGAAACGTGTATGGGGGCCTTAAGCCATCCACACATCAAAAAACAACATATCCACTCCTGTCCCACTCGCCAAACACTAAAGACCCTCAAACACGTTTCGATTTTCCCGTTCGACCAACCAACCAAGTCGATCAATCAAAAATCTATGCCACATAGTTCGATCGAAATTTACCAAAAAACTATCGAAAATTGATCGGACATGGAATGCTATTTTGTTTAGAAAAATTTGGTTAGATTTAAATAATAAGCATACCTAGACATTTGGCAGACATTTTGGTGTGTTTATGATCGACTACCTTCGATTATGCTTTTGATCGTTCGAACCAACATCGTAGGGAAATTGAAACATGTATGGGGGCCTGAAGATGGCCCATCTCATTGTATACACAATGTCCCTTGATTCTTCACCCCTCCTGATAGGCTGTCCAGCACAAGGAGACTTAGTAATATAGGAGTAACTGTGACGTCTACCTTCCCAAGTGTCCTTGTGCTTGGCAGCCCGCACCATTGGAGCGGCATCATGCTGCTTATGGCATCCTGACCACCTAAAGTTAGTAGGTCCACTTTAATCTATGGAGTAGAAAATGTTTCATAGACATTGAAAGCCTATAAATAGTGATAGACAAACATCAACCAAGGCCGTTTACAAAGTGGCCAGTCAAATTTCTTAAAATTCCAGCTGTTCGCAGCAAACTGCCATTGACACTGAAAAGTCAAAAGGGTGCAATCACCTGGACAGTGTCATGGCAGAGGTGGATCAATGGTTAAACTTATAAAAGGAGACTCTTTGTAAAGGTAAGGGGATCTCCTACCCATAACATGGGACATATGTTGTGGGGGCACGGGTGAGGGCTTTTTGAGCATCCAGGGTAACAAGAGGATGTCTGAATCCTTCACCCCACTCCATTAAACAGAGGTGCCTATCCAACGTTGAAATCCATCTCATCGCTCGAAGGGTCCCATGGAGAGTGTCTTTCCCCTGGAGCTCCGATACCCCATTGAATGAGTACAGAGGTGCCTATCCAACGTTTGAATCTAAGGGTCAATTGTCCCATGGAGGGAGTCTTTTCACTGGAACTCCGAACCCCATTGAATGAGTACAGAGGTGCCTATCCAACGTTTGAATCTAAGGGTCAATTGTCCCATGGAGGGCGTCTTTTCACTGGAGCTCCAGCCATTTGTCTGTGTCCCACGAATTCCAGCAACTGAATGAAACTTCAAAGACGCCAGCCTGATTGATCTTCACCCAACTGTTCCCACAGTCACTGCACATGCATGATGTTTAAAAAAGCGCGCCACATGCGAACCACCAAGGAGGTTAAAGAATGTTGCCACCAGAAGGGAGAAAGCTACAGGCAGCATCATGGCATATTTATCATTTAATGAAATGTTTTTATATTGTTATTCCATGTTACCCTCCCTCCAGCCCCCTATCGGAATGTATTGGATCCTGACGGTAGATCAAGCGAACAGGTTTTGGTTTGTTTTACCTCAGCGCCATCCCTATCTTTCAAGTTAATGCTTCCTAAAAAACCCTTTGTATGCATTGGTGGCTGTGATTTATGGCTGATGGAAGAGCAGCTTCATTCTAGTCACAGGCAATTGGAATTTAAATGCCAATCTACATTTCGTTCCAGACGGGATCATTGGAATTAGTATTCTTTCTTTTATTCTTGAGCATATCCAAGAGACAAGTCAGTGCGGCCTTATAGTTTATCTTCCTGAGATGGTTTATATAACGGGGACACCTCTGCCTCTTCTCACTCTTCCCAGCTGGAATCTTTATGTAGTGTTTGGTAATTATCCGTGTAAGCATGCTGAAGTCTTTATATGTACAGGCGCACTTACTTTTTATTTTATGACCACATTTCTTCTTTACTTTTGACAAGGTAGGGAAAAGACAGAGTGGTCTTTTTACACTGTGCATCACGAGACATACTAATAAATTTAATAACTATTTTCGTTGAATATTTAACAAATAAAACATGGGAGGTTCTTCCGGAACATTGTGTTTGCAATTGATGCCAGGTTTCTTAAAAAGAAAGCCCAGCACTACACTGGTGCAATTTTATATATTACTTTTATATATAATCAGGGCTTTTTTCCTGGGGGAACGCACTGGAACGGAGTTCCGCCACCTATTTTAAGCCTGGCCCCGAAATAAGGGCAATGGTTGCAGTGCGTCGTGGGTGGCCCGCCGGGGGGCCCCCATGTGTGTTGTTTAGTGGGGGGAAGTTTTGGCCATTCAGCACGGGTTAGGGGCGCGCCACGGGCGGGTGATTTTGTGCCTCCCCTCCCTCGCAATGTGCAGCGAGGGAGGGGCGGCGCCTTCCCATTGTTTGTGGGTGGTGGCCCTATGATGGGGCATCTCCTTCCCCGTACATTCTGGAGAGATCTTCAACGTGGACTGGGGGGTGGAGTTCTAGCCGTCCTGAGGGAGGGGAGGCGGCGCGCATTCCTGCGCTGGCGGGCGCACTTGCCCCCGTTCCCCCGATGGGGAGCAATTTATGGAGCGGACACCCGACATAAAGGGGCGGTTTTAGGGGGCAGTCCTAAGGGTGGGTAGGGGTGTGACCAGGGGAGAGGGGGGTGAGTTCCACCACCTTTTCTCTGAGAAAAAAAGCCCTGTATATTATGGTAATGAGATGTACTAAAAATATAATGACTATTTGCATTGAATATTAAATAAATAAATATTTAACAGAGAAGGCGCTTCCCCAAATATATGTTTGCAAATTACATATGACCATGTAAGAACAACCCATATTCTCTTGTATTGCTTTATCTGATTAGATTTCACTATGTTAAAGCATATTTGCACCTAACATCTAAACATGATCTTGATCTGGCCAACTATTGTGAAGGGTGTTTTCTTCACCAGGAAAATAATTATTCGGTCATCCTCCACAGTTGTTTTCTGTGGTCTTCCGGGTCTTTTGGTGTTGCTAAGCTCACCGGTGCGTTCCTTCTTTTTAAGAATCTTCCAAACAGTTGTTTTGGCCACGCCTAATGTTTTTTGCTATTTCTCTGATGGGTTTGTTTTGTTTTTTCAGCCTAATGATGCAATGCTTCACTGATAGTGACAGTTCTTTAGGTCTCATCTTGAGAGTTGACAGCTTCTAAATGCAAATAGCACACTTGAAATTAACTCTAAACCTTTATATAATATCTCAAACCTGGCCATGAACCAACTGAGAAGCCAATTGTCCCATTACTTTTGGTCCCTAAAGAAGTAGGAGGCACATATGCAAACTGTTGTAATTCCTAAACTGTTCACCTGGTTTGGTTGTATATACCCTCAAATTAAAGCTGACAGTCTGCAGTAAAAGCGCATTGTGTTTGTTTCATTCCAAATCCATGTGGTGGTGTACAGAGCAAAACATTTTACAATTGTGTCGATGTCCCAATATTTATGTATGTACATTGCCCCTCCACCCATTGTGAAACAGGTGCATTATGGTCCATAAGGGCCATTTCAAACTATATGCGTTGCAGTGCGTTTTAAAAATGCGCACGTTTTTTTACCGCACACGTTTTTTATTGCATGCGTTTTTGATGATGTCCTCACGTTTGCATTCCGGTGCATATCGGAGCATGTCTGTCGGCACCCATCTGTGGGTGTATGGCAGGCATTAAGCAAGTTAAAGTTGACATTACAAGTCTTTCATATAGATAACGTGTTGTTCTGCTTTATCTAAGGTTAATTGTGCAATAGCCCCCTCTAGTGGCCTTCTCATATACAGGCCAGCTAATGCAATGTTAGGAAGTTTGATTCATGTCAGCTTCCATAGTTTATAACCAGGGGTGCACATAACTGGTCCGCTGGTACGCATCCAGGTCTAAAAACCCGCTCTGCGTACCTGTGTTGTCCCTCTAAATCGCATGTGCGGACTACAGATGGGACAGATTGACAGAGCTTCCGCCCCCCTCTCCTCCCTAGCTTTCTGACTGCAAGCAAGCATCTGCCGGGGGGCGTGTCAGGTAGGTGGAAGCTGATAGGTTCAGCCTTGGAGTCCTTGCTCTCACGCCCCGTGTTCCCGAGGTGAGATGCTTCTGCTCTCTGTGTGTTTTGGGGGAATGAATTAGAATGGAGGGGGGGGTGTTTTTTAGGGGGAAATGATCAGAGGCTAGTCGTGTCTGGGGGATAGATTAGGGGGGGGGGGGTGTGTTTGGGGGGAATGATCAGGGGGCTAGTCCTTGGTCCTGGGGGACTGATTGGGGGGGGGGGGAATGTGTGTTTAGGGGGAATGATCAGGGGCTATTCCTGTCTGAGAGAAGATCACAGGGCTTTGGGGTGGGGATGATAAGGGGTACTCTGTGTGTGCCGGGGGGGGGGTGGGGTAATAGGGCTAGTCTTGTGGAGGGGGAGATATTAGGGTAGGGTGTATTCTTTGGGGGTGGGAGGAACTGAATTGGGGGGGGGGGGGGGGGTAGTGTTTAAAAAAACACTACGTAAATAAAAAGTTGAAAATTTTTTAATTCCAAACGTTAAAGACACCGGCGGACGCCACATAGGCATTTGCCGCCGTCGGTTTTTGGCGGCTGTGCCATAGGACCTCTATGGGGTCCTTTAAGAACCCCTATAATTGCCTGCACCTGTTTTGTAGTATCAGTACGGCCCGAATCACAGGAGGTCCGTTTAATATTTAGATTGCCAGGGAGTCGTTTATCTATATTCACTTCTTTTTCTCTATTTATCTTGATTATTTATCATCCCCGCTGCTAGCTGCGGAGCGCATCTGGCGGTTTCCCCGAGCTGAAAGCGGCAGCTCGAGAACCTCCAGTGTCACTTAAATAGTTAAGGTAAAGATTTAAAGGTACATAGCCTAAATAAAACTATAAAAGTGGTTGCAGCAGTTTAGGAGGGGTGTCAAATTGGAAATTGCAAATGACTAATCCAAACAACATGTCCACCTATAGATGGGGACCGCTAATCGAGGATTAATATGATGAATCTACCTGCCAGAAGGAAAGGCTGACACAGAGGACAGTGAGTAGACCACGCTACATATGGGGTGAGTACAAACCTTTTCTCCTGGTACTCATCTGAGGAACTCACTCAAAAACTTATGTGCACCCCTGTTTAAAACCCTTGAACTTTAGTGACATCACCAGCTCACTCTATCAGCCATTTTATCATCCTGCAGACATCCTCTGAGAGGACAGCACATGTCTGGAAGGCTCTGGAGTGATTCCTTACATTTAAGCCCACAGCAGCATCCCTGGTATGTTTGTATAGTCACATCTATCTATGCATATCATAGTTGTATGTTACATCTGTATGTATATGTATTTGCATATCTTTACTGTCCCCTTCTTAGCAGTCAGCTAGGGACCATGTTTGTTAGGTTGTGGTTTGCCCGCATTATAGGGTTGGATTTGACCTATTCATTTATATTGAAAAACCGCACCTGATGTTTAGTGGTTTTGTTTTTTCCATGTCTTGTCTCCGCATCCATCGAATACAACGCTGGGCCGCTGGACATTTAAAACAAAGCAGCATGGGTTCATGTTGGTGTAGCAGTGGCTTCTTTCCTGTTGTGTCCATGCCAAAATCTACAAGTTCGGCACATGCCAAATCCAACAGTTTCATAGCAGAGGACACAAGCGCTTTGAGGGCAATTACCATAACTTTCAGAGATTTCCTTGATTTTCCTGTTATATCTGAAAGGAAGAAAAGGGAAAATCTCCTTATGATACACAACTTTTTCGCCTTATACGACGCACCGGCACATAAGACGCACCCAGTTTTTAGGCCAGAAAAAACAGAAAAAAAAGATGAATAAGTTTTCACATCAATTGGGATAATGCAATGAATTTAATGGATGCAATATCCAATTCAGCCAGCAGGTGTCACTAGCAGCAGTACACTCTCAGCTGAACACACGTCATACTTTACACTGATCTGAGGGGGAGGGAGGGGGGAGAGGAGAGCTGGGCTGTATTCTGCTCTCTCTGTCCTCTCCCAATGTCACTGATTCTGTGTCCATGGGGCAGCTGATTGCTGTTCCCACGGACAGGAGAGCTGTAAATGCCAGTTCATCTAGCTCTCTCTTCATTGCCCATGCCAGTTCAGGGCTGGCATAGGCAATCGCACAGTTCAGATGGGAGAGCCGGACAACTGACAGCTCCTCTAGCTCCCCTCCGTGCGGGAGAGCTGGCGGAAAGCCAAGGTGCCACCACCGGTGGCCGCGGTGTATAAGACGCAGGCACTTTTTGCCCCCAATTTTGTGTGTCTTATATGCCGAAAAATACAGTAAATAAACAGCTAGCAGGAATATTAATTCTTCCTTACTATATCTAACTAAAGGTTTGGGTTTATATACACGTCTTCTTTCCTGTTTGTACAATGTTTGTTTTCAGTTTAGAAACAGGGTTACTTTTAAGGTAAACTGCTCCTTTGAAATACTGTAATATTGCATACAGACCAATAGTGATGGCACTGTAGTAAAGGTGATGGCTGATTGGTTGCTACGGGTTACTGCAATTGACTTTTTTAAGTAGACTAAAATGTATGTGATCTTGACAAGCCTAACTTGGTTTATGTTTTTTCAAGTGAATTTATTTTCATATCTTTGAAGGGAAAAGGATTTGGGGTGTTGAGAGTTGCTGTTCACAGCTTTGAAAGTTTATAAGGAGATGGGAATGTGGTTCTTTGAGGCATCAAAGATTGGTATCATATGTGTATATGAGTGAACGACGCACACTGACGTATTTGGGGTCAGGTTAATTCCTCTGTACTGACAAAGTGACTGAATACCAGAGGATACACCAGGCGTCAGCTCTGCTCGGCAATCAACACTCCTCTCTCGTCACTTAGCTGAGAACCATGTTGTCCATTTGAAGCCATCTCAGAGATTAATGGCAGCGATCTTCTCTCTTTGATGACCAAGAGGTGGGTTGCGTTTACACATGACTATGTGATTTTTATCTGTGATTTAATTCATTGCTGGAAATTACGTTAATGACATGATGGGGACGCAAATAAGTTGCTCTGGTTCATTGATTGGGTACGTGCAAATCACAAATCAACAATTTAACCTTGTCAATTACCTTTGGCGATGATCTTTTTTATATACAACACACCACAAAAGGGATGTATTACTACAAAGGATACACAAAAGGTGTAAATCCCTATAAAATATATATATATATATAAACTTAACTTGAGATTTTGGCAAATGTATTAAAAATAAAAAAATGGAGAAATCACATGTACATAAGTACTCGCAGCCTTTGCTCAATGCTGTGTTAACCTCCCTAGCGGTTGAGACGAGCACGTCCGCTGTTCAGGCTCGCCTCAACCGCAGGGGAACCGGGCATCGGGTAGACCCAATGCCTCCCTGGAAAGCTGCAGCGATTCTGTGTTAATGGAGGAGCGCCGGCTTTCCCGCCCACGCAGCTGGTGTCAATAATGACACCGGCTGCGTGAAGAGCCCCGGAGGGAGGAAGTACTTTGTACACTGCCTCGATTGCCCATAACGGCGCGGTACGGGCAGTGCACTAGGAAGGTTAATGCACCATTGGCAGCAATTACAGCCCCAAGTGTTTTTGAATATGATGCCACAAGCTTGGCACACCTATCCTTCACCAGTTTCACCCATTCCTCTTCACAACACCTCCCAGGCTCCATCAGGTTGGATGAAAAGCATTGGTGCATTCCATCATTGTAAGATCTCTTTGGCTGGGCCACTCAAGGACGTCCACAGAGTTGTCCTGAAGCTCATTTGATAGCTTGGCTGTGTGCTTAGGGCCGTTGTCCTGCTAAAAGATGAACTGTCATCTTAGTCTGGGTTCCAAAAGTTTCCATCCAGGATGTCTCTGTATATTTCACCTTTTCCTTTATCCTGACAAGAGTCCTGTGGCTGAAAAACATTCCCACAGCATGGTGCTGCCACCACCATGCTTCACTGTTGGCTTGGCATTGGCCATCAGGTTCTTGGTCACTTCCCTTATTAAGGCCCTACTCCCCTGATTACTTAGTTTGAATGGCTGGCGAGTTCTAGGAAGAGTCCTGGTGGTTTGAAACTTCTTCCACTTATAGATGAGGAGGCCACTGTGCTCATTGGGACCTTACAAGCAGCAGAAATGTTTCTGTAACCGTCCCCAGATTTGTGTCTCATGACAATCCTGTCTCAGAGGTCTACAGACCTTTGACTTCATGTTTGATTTGTGCTCTAGCATGAACTGTCAATTGTGTGTGTATTTCCAAATCATGTCCGATCAACTGAATTTACCACAGGTGGACTCTAATTAAGAAAACATCTCAAGGATGATCGGGGGGGACAAGACGCACCTGAGCAAAATTTTGAGCTTCATGGCAAAGGCTGTGCATACTTATATATGCTTTCTCCAAAAATGTACAAAACCTCAAGTAAACCTTTTTTACATTGTCATTGTGGGGTGTTGTGTGTAGAATTCAGAGGAAAAGTAAATCATTTAAGCCGGCCACACATGTTTAGAATTTCTGGCGATCTCGAGAATCGGCGGGGCCCACTTTGTGTGCCGGCCATTAGTAATGGGATCGTTCTAAGAAATTATGGACATGTCCGTAATATCTTAAGCTGGCCATACACCTTCAAATCTCTCTGTCAGTTATCCTTTAGATCTACCAACAACTATGTAGTATAGGGTCTGTTACGATTGAACACAGGTAGACTTGATTGTTTAGAAAGTCCCTCATATTACGTGGTTTTGGTAAAACAAAAGGAGATCTAAAGGAAATCTGACAGAGAAATCTAAAGGTGAGGACCCTTAAGCTGGCCATACACCTTCAGATTTCTCTGTCAGATTTCCTTCAGATCAGATCAGATCTACCAACAACCATGTAGTATAGTGTCCTCCCTGATAGAATACATAGTGATTGGGAGGTGTAGAAAGGTCCTCATATTACATGGTTTTGGTAAAACAAAATCTGATCTGAAGGGAATCTGACAGAGAAATCTGAAGGTGTATGGCCAGCTTTAGATTGATCTTCCGGCCCACACACAAGCGTATTTTGCTTTTAAGCATTAGATTTGTGACCGATTTCGCTGCAGATCCACCGATGTGACCGGCGGCAAGATCCCCCACAAATCGAAATGTGTATGTCCACCTTTAGGAATAAGGCTGTAACATAACTTGGCTTTTCCAAAAAAAGTTCAGAATATTTTGAATGAGGTGAACATTTAGTGCAGTAAAAGACTGTGTTGGTTAAAGTTGAAATCCACCTTTAAGCCCCCCATACACGTTCCGATTTTTCGTACAAATTTTGCCCGACCGACCAACAGGGTCAGGAAAATAATCGATCGGGAGATTAATCGGATGCGGAATTATGTACCCATGATTTCTCAAAATCTACCGAAAAATCGGTCGGGACCGCTTCGGACCTGTCCGTAAATTTTGGTCGATCTGCTGTTAATAAATAGTGTCAGGCTGATCGATCGGTGAAAATTCGAATTCCGATTTTTCGTGCCAGCCGACCGACCATAACATTTTAGGTGAAAATCGGATGACACGATCGGACGAAAAATCGGTCGGGAGAATAATCGGAATGTGTATGGGGGGCTTTACTATGATTCTTGCCCAGCTGTACAGGACCCTCTGAAATTTCCTTCAGTAGATGCAACTAAATGAGAACCATGTTGGGATTGTCATGTTGGCAATGTGGTCAGCTTTTCCCATCAACTACCTAATTAAATTTAACATTTGAACTAACTAATATACTATGAAATGCTTTTTACATTCAGAAGTATTTGTAGCCATAGTAACTATCCAGTTGCTGATGATGGCTTTGTTGGTGTAGGACACAGATTCTGTCCTCATGCCACATAGTGTTCTTTCTCCTGTCTAGTCATGTGTAGTGAGGCCCATAGGTTGATGCTGGTGAAGACTGTGACCACAGGTCCCTAGACATACTAAACTTGTGAAAAATAGGAGGGGAGAAAAGGGTATTTGACTGAGGCCCCACAGACCTAGTTAAGGGCTG
>CM070038.1:88877976-88905113 GCA_036250615.1 Ptychadena robeensis
GTGGTATGTAGCAATCGGACACACTTAATTGGCCGATCGATCGGACCTCCGATTCCCGCTAAGATCACCGGAATCGATCGGATAGGTGATCGATCGGCAATGGAATCCGACTGTGTATGGCTAGCTTAAGATTTTATTGCTGACTATATCCACATTTGGGGAGATTCCCACTTCCTATTCTTGGATTTGCTATTATTCAATAAGGACACAGCAATACTTTATTGTAGCAAGTAGTGTGGCGATGGTATAGAATCAGGTGAGGTTTTTAGTTCTTATACACCTTATAGATCCATACACCTTTAGATTTCTCTGTCAGATTTCCTTAAGATCTCCTTCTGTTTTACCAAAACCATTTAATATGTGGGACTTTCTAAACCATCAAGTCTACCTGTTTTCAGTCTACATAGTTGTTGGTAGATCTAAAGGATATCTGACAGAGGGATCTAAATGTGTATGGCCTGCTTTAGTTATTTCAATAAACTTTCAGGAAAACCAAGGGAAATGCTCCCCATTTTGGATACCAAGAAAAACCAGGTTTTCACCCTCCCATACTTGACAGGAGATCCCCTTTATAGTTTTGGGGGGGGGGGGGGGGGGGGGGGGTTGTGGATTTTTAGAACCTACATAAAAACCATGAAGAAGATTTAAACAAATTCTCTGGCTGTATGCTTCCCAAATCTCATCTTCTGTGCAGAGAAGGTATGAAATATTTGACCAAGTTATGAAAACATGTACGTGTATTTATTGGACTGCCGATCCATTTGATTTGTTTGAAGCCCTACCAGAAATGACAGTATGATTTTGGTATTCTGAAGAACAAAGCAACTGGCGCTTGATGTCTTTTAATTCAAATTCATAATATTTCTTGCTGTTAAGACTTTATTCAACAAGTTCAATTAGTTCCAGTTCTACAACAAATCCTTTTCAATTTCACAGTGGAATCTACTGAAGTCCGGACCATGTTATTACTGCATGTAGGTCAGGGGTCTGCATGGGGTGGGGGGAAGGATGTGAATTTAGGAAGCCTATTTAAGTACAATGATAGTAAATACATTTATTATGGAGCAATGGTAAGACAGCATGTGTTACCCTATAACCAGGAGTGCACATAACTTTTTTAGTGAGCTCCTCAGATGAGTACCAGGAGATGGTGTTTGGTACTCAAACCATATGCATGTGGTCTTCCTCACTGTCCTCTGCATCAGCTTCCTGCATGGTAGATTCTGCTGCAGATGGACCTCCCTGTTCCTTATTAAGCCTCCACAGATCACCAGCTGGTTTTGGGTCACATGTAACTCTCACAGTACACCTTTGAACCCCTAGATCTTATACTTCTATAGTGTAACCCTGACATTTTCTGGCTTAGTAACTAGCCCCTGAGACTACCTGCAGTCCAAATGTCATCCTTTCATAGTAATATCTCAGCTGTTACACAGTGCTTTTCTCTTGTCAGCTTTTACCCTTACATATATGCCTACTCTGACTTTCATCCCCCAGAACTCCAACACCCTTAGAAGTTCAATCTTTTTTTGGGGGATTTTTACACCTCTAACTGCAACCTTTCATAGTTATTCATATTACCCTGCAGTTATCTAACTGACATAAGTTGTATACATGTAACATTTAGCTGCGGCCGCCCAGACACGGAGTGCCTCCAAGTTGTTAGTACACATATGAGCTGTGTAACCCAATAATGCAGGTACGCAGAGCTCTTTTCTGGCCCCTTTTGAGTATCACTTATGTGCACCCCTGACTATAACAGTGTTTTAGCACCTTTGCTCTGCCAATCTTGTTTAATTGCTTTAAAAGGGGGAAAAACACTGCTTGCTTTGTGGCAAAATCATACAGTAGCGTTGTCACCCTGTTGCTAAATAGTTCTGTTCCATAGATAGTTCTGGAGTCTACAACATTAGTTTTATCCACTAATGTCCAATTCATCTTTATTTTAAACTGGAATTTTATCTGATAGACATGTTTCTGTCCTGGATATAAAAAATTAGAACTTACCGTATTCTTTAAAAACATAAGGGTATTTAGGGGAAATCTGTTCTTATGGTGCTCAAGTGTGATGGGCAAGAAAACAATATCTCCAAATAACCCCTTAAAATAAGAAATACTATTCTAATTTTAGCAGAACATGTAATTAAATTTTTTAGTGTAATTTTGCTGAACAAAGGGAAAACAAGACATCTTCCAGTGAGGTCAGCCCCTAAAGCTATGAAGAATGCAAGGAGCAATGGAAATGCTGCCCAAGCAATGGGCTATGAGGTGCCAGTAAACATGGGCCCTGAACTGTTATGGCGCATTATAACTCTGTTATGGCTCATCCATTGAAATTCAATGGATACGGCAGAATGGTGCATACATTATTTAATGGGGTGTGTTTCTACAGTGGCTCATCACAATTGCTTATCCATTGAAATTCAATGGACACGTCAGAATTGTGCATACATACAGTAATTGAATGGAAGTGATATTGTATGCATCAGCTTAAAGGCTTAAAGGGGGCGTCATCGCACTTAACAGAGGCAAAACACAACGGCATCGCCCATTGCACTTCATGGGCATGTAACTTGGACGCATCCATAACATGCAGTGTCATGCTTGTTTCTCTATAGGAGGGGCCTACATTATTCTTCACTCCCAAGGTGCCCAGTGTTCTTACCCACCAGTACTCTCGTTCCAGTGGGGTGGATGCCCGACCCCAGCCACTGGGTTGCGATTGGGCCGATACAAGGAAGCCATTGGCATACTCTCTAGCCAGGCGCACGGCACGGACTTCTGGTGTCACCTGCCAGCTACGATCAATGCCTGCCGTAGGGTGAGGAGCTGTTTGTGTTCTTTTGTAGCCCAGTCCAAAAGACTCTGGTTACGGAACTTTATTCCCAGGACTCCATCTTAGAGTTTACCGTTAAGTGTTTGCATATTGAGTCCCACTGCCTGGGTCTCACAGTTGAATAAAAGTTACAGTTTGAGCATCCCTTACGCCTGGTTGATACTTGTGTCTCTACACTGCCTGTAGGCTGTCCTCATTGGCAATGCAGGCACACAGACTGTGCATTTTGGGCAATGTGTTAAGCACCCAGACCCTTATAGGGCATGGTAGTATCATCCAGGCCTCTGCTCAGAGGACAGCAGAGTTCCACCCACATCCTAGAGAGGTCAGATAGAGATGGTTGCCAGTGCAGTGAGGGGGTAAGGTAAGTAAACATGTGCTAGAGTTTATTTGAGATGGGGTTACTTACCAACTCCCTTTGCCCTAAATGTGCCAGAGACCATGGGGATCTTCTCCACCCTACTGGACAGCTGTCCTAACATATATATCTTCGGTCTCTAGGGTTACAGTTCCCTCTGATCCCTTGGTGTGTATCCTGGAAATTGTCTCCGTGGTGACGGAAGATGTCAACCTAGCATTGTCTATTACTAAAGTACTGTTCCAAGCCCGTAAGCTTATATTGATGCATTGGAAGGGACATGAACCTCCCAGGGTTAGAGCCTGGCTTGACACTATTACCTCCATGATCAAATTGGAGAAGATTATCTATACATGCAGGAACGCTGCCGCTAAGTACTAGGTTTGGGGTGACTGGGAGGAAGCATTGAATCTCCGTTTTAGACCTTGAAACTCTGCCCTTAACCTCTTGTTACTATTGTGTTACTATTGTTGCTCTCGCATTAAGTTGTACTCCTCTGGGTATTCTGAGAACGAAATATTCATTTACCTTTGCTCATAGACATGTATTTTTCTATTGCTCTCTAATTGTTCCCTATGTTATGTATGCACACAATGTTCAATAAAAGTTGATTTAAAAAAAAATGTGCTAGAGTTAATTTGTACAATTTATAAAAGCATGGACACAAGTTCACAAGTTAGGGTAATATTTGGCCATCTGTCTATCCAACTGTTTATAGTAGTTCTATCTTGTATATTGTTTCTCTTGTGTTATTCATTCTAGGTAAATTGCATCATTTTATTTTTTTAATTATACAATAACAGATGTATTACTGAAGTCCAAAAACCTTCCATTTTCCCCATGAGCCATTGACTTATAATGGAGGGTTGAAGACCTGTGAGTGGAAATCTTAAGACTATATTTTACATGAATCAAGCCCAGAATGAATCACGTTACTTATCTGTATGGGGCCCTATCTATGAAACAGAAAAGGAAGTGTCATGAATATTTATAAGGTCCTTCGTGTGTAGTAATTTTACCCACAAGGGAGCGCAGATATATTTCTTGCCGATGGAGAGGAAGTCCGTGAATCAGCAAACAAATAAACTGATGGATAAATCATGAGAAACTTGAGGGCAAATTGTACTCAATGGCTACTATCTTCACTGAGGAGTAACCGTCCAATAGCAGTGGAAGCCAGAAGTGCCCAAGGAGCCTCAGACATAACCCAATTTGCTATGCTTTATCAGTAAACCCTGTATAACCCTTCATATAACTAAAGCTTAACTTCAGACACAAAGCCTGACGTACATATGTGGTATGTCTTGTCTGCCAAAGGTTTTGCCATTATAATACAGAGATCTCAGACACTGGGTCCTAGGCCTTCACTATGGTGGCGGAACAAAATGGGCAACAACAGGGGGTGTTAAATCACATAAAGATCAGAGCCCGGCAGCACAGATTTATCCAGGAAATTGTACTGGATACAGTGATAACTGTATCTAATACAATTTAAAGTAAAAAAATAAATATAAAAACAAACAAAATATAAATATAAATACATACGGTTTTGAAATCTTTCATCCAAAATAAGTATTTTAGAGATTTTATAATTCAAATGATACCTTTTTTTTTTAATGTAATTGTTTTTTTACATAATTGTGTGTTTTAAACATTATTATATTCAGGATGTCTATTAGACCCTGGTACAGACATATTTTGGGAAGTTACAGGCCTACAACGTAAAAATATTCTATTTAAGTCTATGGTGCGCTTTTGGTACAAAAAAATGGACCTTGCAAGTGTGCTAGAGAGGTTAAACCCATAAGCTATGTCACAGGTTGAATTTTTACAATTCTACTAGTCTTAGTAAGGGCAAGTTGTGCCCACTGCTTTGAAATCCCCATGTTTAGCTGGTGCAGAACAGGGGCGTTTCACCGAGGACACAACCTGTCCTATTCATTCAATTAATGGTCTCCCTTCCACACCAGCCTTTCTCTTGAATAATTTGAGAGTGATCACTAGATTTAGCCTTTGGTAAAGCTGATCCGTACAGGTGCTGTGTTTGGCCACAAAGGAATGATGTTGCCACAGTGCCCCTTCCAGCTGCCAATCACTTGTGGAATAGGCTCTCTGGGCAGGGGCTATGCTGGGGCATGACTTTGCCAAAGTACTTTGCCAAACTCCAGTGCATCTTCCTCACTGCAGACCATATGAAACAGCGGATGGACTGGATTCGGACACATTTAATCAAGAACATTGGTCCAATCTGCTGAGAGATGGACATCAGTCCACAGAGACTTGTTATTCATTTCAGGGCTAGTTTCCACCTTATTTTCCCATGTTCAATGTGTGCTGATTGCAGGGAAAAAGACATAGACAGAACTGGACGAGATCTACTGCTGTGTCCACAAATCCACAAAGCGGGGTGGTTGTAGTCAATGTTGAGCAATATTGGACGAAAAGCCAATTCTTGTTAACCTCCCTAGCGCACTGCTGAGACTTTTAATGGATTTTTTTTTTGTTGTAAAAAAAAATTTACATTGAAAAACAAAATGCATTTAAAGTATAATTTGAATTATAAATGCTTATTTTATATGATACATGTCAGTATGTATTTATATTTGTTTATTGTATATAATAAAATGTTTATTCAATTGTTAATGTGTGTGTTTTTTGTGTCTTTTACTTTAAATTGTACTGGATACAGTAATTACTGTACCCAGTACAATTCCCCTTTGAATTTGGTGCCCCCCACCCCGGTGTGATGTCACCAGGTCCTCACACCGGGAGGGAGAGGACTAAACTCCAGGTCCTTCTTTCAATGGCGGTTTCCCGGGCGCTGTCGGGACGATCGGCACCCCCTCTGTGGTGGGGATACCGGCGGACGTGATCCGCTTACCTATGCACAGCGCCCGATGTTCCTGCAGCTTGCTGCCGATCTCACGGAATCGGCAGAAAGCTGCAGGAACATCCGGTGCTGTGGTTAGGTAAGCGTATCAGGTCCGCCGGCATCCCCACCAAGGAATGCACTTAGTGGACAATCGGCACCCTCTCCTTGGTGGGGATGCAAGCTGCAGGAACATCGGGTGCTGTGCATAGGTAAGCAGATCGGGTCCGCCTTTAGCGTGCGGGAAACCGCCGTTTAAATGAAAAAATCCCTCCATCCCGGAGTGACGTCTTTAGGCATGTCCCACCGGGGGTGGAGGGATCCACTACCTTACCCGGAAGCATCGGTGAAGCTTCAATGATGCTTCATTTGGTTAAGTTTTAGTAAACAAACCGCAGTGATTACAGTTTTCTATGCAGAAAACTGTATTAATTGAGGTTTAAATGTAAAAATCCCGCCACCTCCTGGTGTGGCGTCATTATGTAGACAACACGGGGGCGGGGGGGGGGCTTGGGGAGGGATCTGCTTCCATCCAGGAAGCATAAGAGAGCTGATCGGGCCGCTGCGGATGCTTAGTGATCCAGTGCACTTTCAGCAAGTCAGCACTGGATGAGCTGGACTCATCACAACCGCTAGGAAGGTTAATAACACATTGGCAGCAAAGCGCCCTAATTAGCAAGCCCTAATGGTAAAGCAGAATCAGGCCCTGTGGTGGAAACACACCCTTTTCCTGCAGCAGAATGTTTTCTAGAAGATCTTACCATATCTTGGTGAAGTACCTATGGTAGCTGTAATTCACAATTAATGACTTTGAATGAATACATAACCTAAACACAAGTTGATTTTTCTTTTGGGTTGACTAAAATTCTATATTTACTGAATCGATTGAGCAAAAATGATGCAAATGGAGCATAAGTCAAAGTTGAAATGTCTGCTTTAGTCATTTCGACTTGGCTTTAAACTTCATTTATGCAAAAACTAGTTGTGTTAGTTGAGAGCAATATTTTCTTTTTTGTATACCCTCAACCCGTCTCTACTTCTCCAGCAGTTTGGTGATGCTGCCATGTTTAGGAAGAGAGTTGCAATGAACTCACAAAGTAGAACTGGTCAGTTCTAAAAAAAAATCGGACCATCTCTATGCCTGTCAAGACGCATAAAAATCTGACTTTTCCGGCCAAAACGGGATAGTTGACAGGTATGCCATTTCTAGGTGCCGATCCTTCCGGGTTTCCTTGGGTGGCGGACCCATTAGCAATGTCAAATAAGTTAAAATCGACCCCAAGCCGCATCTGGGAATACCTTTAAGGGAGGGTTATTGTTGAATCATGGTCTCATGGTTTTCATACTCTGGTTTAAAAAAAAATTAGTGAACCAGCCCGGTAACTATTCAGCTTTTCCTTAACATTGAAATATTAGGTAATAATAGATGGATCCTTTAGATTACTTAGGACAGTGTGGGGGGAACTTAAGTCACTTAAGTACTACTTCAGAATCTATCTTTGTCTCATCTTTTTATTTTCTATGTTGTCTGGGATCGGGGATGGGGGGGTTGTGGAAATTCCCAAAGGAAAGTCTGAGCCAAGATCCATGGCCCAGTTGAGGTGAAGGTGTTACCACTACGTACATTCCATATTTACACCACAATACATTATTTTATTGGCAGACAGTACATATACAAGGCTCCAGTTCTGAGAAATAAGAGGCCTCCTCTCTCATCCATTCAGGTAACTGACTCAGAAGATGAGTCTGGCTCCTGGGATGAAAGACAGAGGAGGCCAGGAAGACAAACAGATTCTGCAGGGATTAACAAGAAGAATTTAATGACCCTATGATTAGGATCGCTACATTTGGAAAGAAAGAAGACTGTCTGTGTGCTTTTTTTCCCTCTGTAATCTTCTGGCATGCAGCATATGAAGGCTCGCAGACGCCTCCTCTTCTTCCCTCCGTCCTCCTAACTAGGTACTTTCAATAATTTCAGCTTAATGACATAATTAGGGCAGGTGAAGAAAAGGAACATGGAATTCCCCAAGTATAAAGCATGTCTCTTCCAAACACCCATCAATGTTATTTCCATTTCAGTGCCAGTACTTTGGGCTGTGCTTTATGCTTTACAATAGATTAGTTCTCTAGAATAAAGACATTTAGTGATTGAATCAAGTCCTACCATCTAATTGTTATCTACTGACTATGGCCAGAGTAGCAGAGGATGGGTGAGGCAACAGGACAATGACCCAAAGCATGCAACAAAATGGCTTCAACAGAACAAAAAATGCCTTCCTGAGTGGTCCAGTCAGAGTCCTGACCTCAACCTGATTGAAATGTTGTGGCATGACCTTAACAGAGCAATTCACATCAGACATCCCAAGAATATCGCTACACTGAAACAGTTTTGTGAAGAGGAGTGTTCCAAAATTACTCCAGATCGTTGCGCAAGTCTGATCTGCAACTACAGGAAATGTTTGGTTGGGGTTGTTGCTGCCAAAGGAGGGTCAACCAGTTATTAAGTCCAAAGGTTGACATACTTTTTCCACCCTGCACTGTGAATATTTACGTTATGTTCAATAAAAACATGAAAACATAGAATGTTTGTGTAGTATTATTTTTCTATTGGTGCAATTCATGCAAAACTCCACATAATCCCAAAGGGTTCACATACTTGTTCTTGCGCCTGGTAGCAGTGTGCACACTATATTTCCAAAAGTATTGAGACATATGCCTTTACACACACACTTGTGATCTTTAGTGACATCCCATTCTTAATCCATAATTAAGACATGAATATGGAGTTGGCCCACCCTTTGCAGCTATAACATTTTCACAGTGAAGGCTTAAGGAGCCTAAAGAAAGGGGCGACCAGACAGGCAGCACACACTGACAACCACACAGGGATATGGTGAACCAAAAGGGGTTTATTGTGCACTTACAAACAGGAACAAACCAAACAGGTGCAAAAATAGTCCAGAATCAGATGTACAGGGTTCAGAGTCAAATTAGTGTAAAAATACTCAGCTAGCATGGGTGGGTGAGGCAGACCTATATAGCCTTCAGGCTAACGAGGCAGGTGACCTCAACTCAGCCCACGCTTGCAGGGAGCCACCTGCTGGTGACTATGAAAACAACCAAGGGAAGGGCATGCACAGTGCCTCCAGCAGGCGGTACCCGGTACACTGCATTTCAGCCCTGCCACAAAATGAGCTGCTGAGACCCCAAGAAAGTCCAGAAATTGCCAATAGTGCAGAGCTTGGTCAGAAATGGCAGCAGGCAGGTGAGGGTATCTGCATGTACAGTTAGGCAAAGCCATGAATAAAGAAAACATCCTCTGACAGCAACATCTTCCAACCATCTGAGAACAGTTTTAGGAAGAACAAAGCCTTTTCCAGCAGGATGGAGCATTGTGCCCTGAGACCATAGTGATGAATAAGGGGTTTGGGGAACAAAACATTGAAATTTTGGATCCATGGCTGGGAAATTCCCTAGACTTTAATACATTTGAAAAACCTGTGGCCAATCCTCAAGTGACAGGTGGACAAATAACCTCCTACAAATTGATAAACTAATTGTGTATGGGCCACCATTAGTCAGAATTTGTCCCAGCAGTTAATTGACAGCATGCAGGGTGCAGGGGCTAATCTAGAAAAGAAAAAGAAGGGCCACAAAAAGAACTTATTTAGTACTTGGGTGGATGCGCAAATCCCAAGGTGATATAGTAAATATGTCAGCAATCATGTATTTGACATCTGTGGACAAAATGTTCCCATTGAAGCTAAAGGCATCGGCTAGAGATTACGGATGTCTGTTCTCTGGCCGACCGAGCTTTGGGGCGACAGGGATCTGTCCCCCCATGTGGGCACCCCCGATCAGCAGCCGATTTTGCCACTGACAGACGGCCATGAACATGCACGCACATCTGCACATCGGCTGCAAAATCGCCCACCACTCGTTGCGTGTGTGTGGGGCTTAAGATGTGAGTTAGAAGATTATAACATAAGATATGGGATGGTGGGTTGAGGAAAGAGAACTTTTTTTAGGAGGCACATGGATTTCTTTTACAGACCCCTTCTGCTACTGCCATATGCTGTCTAGAGGCACTGTGAAAATTAAAATTGTTTGGGCTTGCACCCTACCGAAGACCTTCATTTACCCCCACATGACATGCCTGGCTATTGGCTATGGATTGCTTGGGAGAAAGTGGAGAGAGTCACATGACATGTTATATGCTCGAAATACTGTACATATACAGTATATATAAGTAAAGAAGGGAAAATATAAATATCATAAATGTCATCTCATTAAATGTAGTGTTGAGCTTGAATATTCGAATTGCCCAAAAAATTTACATATATGGTCTATTCTAAAATACTCAAATTTCCCGAATATGGTGGTGGATATTTGCAATTTCAAATATTTGCGATTTTATGCATTGGGAAGCTTATGGCCATACATTGCCATTATATATTCGCAATGTGCAAATAAATACCACATGTGATCATTCATTGTAAAGGTAATCACGATGCAAATATATTTTCGCAATGCATGGCCATACAGTCGAATTGCGAATATTCGCAAATTGAATATTAGTAGAATTATTAGCGAAATAGGGAATATTGCCTACACCCCTCATCATTAATTAAATGCAGCAGTACATGTGATGTATCACAGTGGCATCATTAGATTTGGTGTGGGGAGCATGCTGTGAGCAATATGAATGGCAAATTAAAACCAATGCATGTTGAGACTGAAGATGAGGGACTTTGGAATGTACCATTCACAAAGGTGAGGGGCAAGCCAAACACTGTGCTGCTCCTGTCACACTGCAGCTGTGGAAGAATTTAGTCCTCTTGCTGACTTGAAAGTCCTCTAGTTGTTGAAAAAAGGAATGCTTGGAATGTTTAGCGTCACCTCTCCTTTGGGAGTTTAATTGTGGTTATTGACAACACTGGTGAGATTTTACAAAATTGTATAATCTAAAATGATTGGCTTCATAATAGATAAACTTATTTTGGGTTTTTACTATCCCTGTTGTACTGGAGCCAGACTATTTTAATAAAGTGAAAATCCAATGGAATCTTGGGAAATGTCAACCCTGGAAAGAGCTCAAACGTACTTACCTTTCCCTACAACCCTTTTTGGTGTAATGACCCTTTAAAGGCATTTTAACAGTTCACTAAGTTTCAAGGCTACATATATTATTAGCCAAAAATGTAGTGGAAGTATGAAAGGATAATATTGTGCCATTTTCTCTTGAACATTGTGTTTACACACATAAGCCAAGATGTAGTAGGCGTATTGTTCTTAAAAAGACATTTGTAGGAGTCTTTGCTACCGAACATTCTGCAATACCCACATAACAAGCAGACTCACTGCCAACTACAATAGAGAGGCGGGGGAAGGGAGCAACGAGGTGAGCCATTGACATCTTCCTCAACATGTAGCCATACTGTTCCATTTTCCAGTGTCTAAACAGGTTACAGCCACACATTCATTGGCATTAGCTGAAGTGAAAAAACTATAGCTGTTTTGAACACAAGTGTACAGATCACCGGGCGATGAAGGCTGCTGGGCGATGAAAATTCACATGTCTAGACTATGGACATCAAATATGTTCCTTACAAGCTTTTCAATACCTTTAAAACACGTCAGAACTTACTTTTCTGCATTTAATGTGAAGTTATTCCTTTTCAGTGATGAAAAAAAACTATCTAGAGTAGAGTTTTAAAAGTGTAGAAATCTCTGCTGGTTGTATACATTGGAGAGCAGGCAGCTAACATCTCCTATTTATATTTTGTCATAGAGGGCTCTTTCATGCTTCCATCCCGGAATTGTGATACTCCCTCTATTGAAATGAATGAGGTAGAATTGTGAGATAGGGAACTGCCCATCACTAGCACCGAAAGTACAGGGATAAATCAGGGTACAACTATTATTTCACCCCTTGGTTACCTCGCACTCTCTTCAGGCCTCCACGGCATACGCCTCACTTCCATCTAAAGGGCAGCCAAGCCACAAAGTCCTCTCAACGGCTGAGCGGGCTTTCTTTAGTTAGCAGGTCCTTGCGCACATCCCTCAGTAAAGGTCCATTACACGTCAGCTTGGTGTGAATACGGTGCCCTTTATTGTACATCCATCGCAGTGCCAGGTTACACTCCATCCCTCTGCTTGGGAGCCACCTGGGAGCAGCCTCTGCCGGTAACAGTCTATACCCTAGGTGCCCAACCTGCGGCCCGGGGGCTGCATGCGGCCCTTTGGGCATTGATTGGCGGCCCCCTTTGGTCCTCCACATGCGGCCCCCCAAACCGAACTATTAATGCATAGGGCATAGCAACTCGCCCATGAAGTGGTCACACACTGACCCAGCTTTTAACTTTGGCGCTCCTACATCAGTAAAATTGTCAATGTTGATTGGGGAAACCAGGTCAGGAGAGGGCAGGAGGGGAGGGGGTGGGTGCTGTCAGATTTTGACTGCCTGACGGGATCTGGTCCACCGCCTGCTGAATTATGTTGACAGGGGGAGGGTCTGGATTGATGTCATGTGCGGCCCTTTAGTGATGCAGAGGGCCGTACTTGTGGCCCTCCATTTTAACTCCGTTGCCCACCACTGGTCTATACCCTAGCCTTCTCCACCTCAGGTGTGTCTTCTAGCTAGGGATGCCCTTGCCCTCAGGAGGGGGGAGAAGGGTAAAGTCTCAATCAGAATTCAGAACTCTTCTGGTCTTTGGATCTGCAGGCCTGAGGCCTACTTCCCACTAGATCCATCACAGCTCTCTCACTGTTCTCTCCTGTTGCTACGATGACCCAGCTACTCTCAGAATCTGGCCTTATATAAGCTTCTAGTCTCCTCCCAAATGGCTCACAAGGTCACATCAGAACATGTTCAAGAAATTTCACATAGTCACCACCCACCTTATGTTCTGCCCAACAACAGCACAAACACATTTACTAGTAGCCCCAGTATAAAGGGGTTTAAGCCCTTAATGACCATAGTCATAGTCAACACACTGCTGGATGCATTTAGTATAATGCACAGAGCCCCAAAGTAAACAACCACACTGCAGTTATGTGTGATCTGCACAGGCCACTGCATCTAAACCCTAGTACACATGGCCTAATTTTTTTCTCATGTTATCACTGATATATGACCAGATTGCCCAGAGAAAAGAGTAAATATTAGTTGTAGGTAATTTCATTGCTTACAGTAGTCAAGTACTTATCAAGGAAACCCAATTGGCAGTAGTGATCATCCTACTCACAGTAAAAAACGGACTGCGGACTGTCCAAGGTGTTCCCTGATTTGGGACCAATCAGTAAATTAATTGAAGTGGTTGGTTGACAGATTTTGGCGCCCAGTGAGCTTCCCTGCCCAATTGCTCCAACAATTGCCCAACCCAACAAGAATTTTAAGGACAGACTTGGCTATAAATATAGAGTGTATATGACTGCAGATTTTTTTCTGAAACTCCTTTGAGGTTGAGACTGACTTGGCAACAATTACACGTGCTACGGGGTTACCCTTTAGGCCCATTTATACATTTTACCGTTCTTCCGATGCGTTCTGCTTCATTAGTCACTAATTATCTTAAGTGTTCCAGCTCAGGCAATTTTTAGGGTCTAACATGAAGACAATCATTAAATTCTTTTCTCTGTGGAAAATGAAACTGCACAGAGGAAATGAAATGCAGGGCCTCGCTCATTCTGGTTTGATATTATATTCTCTTTGTTTCTTTTTATATTTTAAAAAGAAAAGAGTTTTTTTTTAAACCTTCGTTGTTCACTGACAGTCTGAAAATTCTCCAGTCTACAATACCCCTGGCAAGCGAAGGCAATAGACTCCTAGCGATTTAATGAACCCATAAATTTGTTTTTTCAACCGATGCCAGACCTTGTAATTTTACTGTAATGAATATGCTTACGTTTTATATCTGCATAAATTTCATGGCTATGTATTTACATCTGAGACTTAACTCTTCACTCATTCCCCCCAAAGTCCTAAAGGTAAACAAACTCAGCTCCCCTGTTAAGGACCCCCACCCCTGTAAATAAAGGTTCATTAATCAGATCTCGGTGGTGCCAAGCATAACACAAAAAAACCTTAGCTCTAAACACAGACTGTGTGCCACAATCAAGAGCATTCCATGGCTGAAAAGGGTCATTTGGTGTCATTAAATAACTTTTTCTTCAAATTATTGTGCAGTTACTAAAGTCAGCAACAGGGGGTGCCACAGCCACTGAGTTTCATCTGTAAAGCATGAGATTCTGTAGAATAATAAAATGTATATGTATAAAATGTGTGCAACTGATGATTTATTTAGGGATCGGCATAACCTTTATTATAACAATGTTCACTCTCATCCTTCATGTTCTCTCTGAAATGTTCTTGTTTTTTAAGGCTTCATCGCTTAGTTGCATCTCTATTTAACACTTGTTTATGGGTAATCTGTTAAAAAGACATTAATAGAGTGAGTTACTGCCATGTTTCAGGTTATATATGATAAATATAAATGACTACACAGCGCTTAGGCATGCTTGGGATTGCTTACTGGAACCAGGTGGCGTCAGTGATGGAGGTGGGGATGTGCAGATGCCCACACCATTTGCCAGTAATGGCTGCATAGCATAGTTGTTCCAAGTCCTTGCATCCTCGGCACCATTGGTGCCTGGGCATAACCGGTACTGCATTGTAATTTGTTTAAATATACTGTACTTCTTTAACAATCATGCCGCCTAAATATAGTGAGGTTTTTAGGTTGTTTTCCCCTTGTGGGTCATGATAAGATGGTATGATATTTTTTTTTTTCAAACACTAACAATTTCCATAATTGAGTGTACTACACAGCCATGGAATATGCTACCAGTTCAGAGGGGTTTACTTAAGGCAGTGGTTCACAAACTTTTCTTGCAGGGCCCCCCTTTTCTATATAGAGCCCCCCCTCCCCATTCAAACACAGGTTAAGAATGAGGGCCAGCGCCCCCCTGGAATACCTTCGGGCCCCCCAGTTTGGGAGCCACTGCCTTAAGGGCTCGAGCACACCATAATATACATTATAATGCCTGAGCTGCACTAATACGCAGTATATTGCAGAGCACCATAGATTTCATTTCCAAGTTTATTTTAAAAAATCAGATTAAAACAAGATTGCAATATTTTTATTATAAAGTTTATAAGATGCTCATCCTGCTTGCATGTTGAGTGTTTGATTTTAGTAAAAAATGTCAAATGGTGTTCCCTGATTATTTTAATAATTTTGTAGATTAAGGCTAAAGGCTGCCATACACGGCACGGATTCGTGCCGGATTCCGGCGCGATGGATTCCGGGCGCGTGCACGCGGATCCATCGTGCCGGAATCCCCTGCAGCCCACCTTGCCCGTCCGACCGCATCCGATGGATCGGGGGCACAGAATCGGATCCGAGGAAGAACCAACCTGTTGGTCTTTTCGGTCCGATTCTGCTCTGATCAGGGGGCGTTGCGGTCAGGGAGCCGATCCATCGGACACGGATCCGGCCGTGCAAGGTGGGCTGCCACGATCGGATTCCCTAATTGGCTGATCGTTCTCACCTGTGGATGCCGGCGGAATCGCCGGAATCCATCGGTGCTGAATCGATCAGCCAGGGAATCCGTGCAGTGTATGGCTAGCTTAAGACTCATTGAGGAACCACCGCACATAATGCATGCGTTGCCTGAACACAATGCAGAATGTACATCGTGAAAGAGCCTTGTCTTGTTTATGTCTTATTTCCATATTGAATTACACTTTAACACTACTTTAACAGGAATCAAAAAGAACAATAGAGTCCTAGGACAAAGCCGTTTATAAATTGCATCCAAAAAGCAACGGACACGTTTTTTGACGCATTTTAAATGCATGTGTTGATGTGCGCTAACACAGAGGCAATGTGTTCAGCAGTGATAAAAATGTTGCAGCGCCTCCCCTTCCGTCCACCAACCCAGTGAAAGAAGACTTAGGAAGGTAGGAGTCATCGCGACGTCTACCTTCCCAAGTCCCCTTGCGCCAGAGCCCGCCACGGCGTGATGGGTTGAGTGCCCTGAGGGGTGGAGTGTCACCAGATTTTGCTGATTTTAATCCAGTTAAAGTGGACCTACCACCATCAATCTATCATAAATCTATGTTTTTATGAATGGCACTAGAAGTGCCAGTAATAGGGAGGAATGCAGTAAAAAAAACTCAAAAACTTTTCTGTAATGACCATTTTAACAAGATTACCACACAGCTCCCCTCAGTTCCTGGTTCGCTGAAGGCAACACATGAAACTGGGGGTGCAATATTACGGGTGGCCACTGGGGTGCGTTCAGTGATCTTCTATGGGAATTTTCAAAGCAGAGCACTGCTTTCTGTGACGTGCTGCCTATTTCTGCCTGAACGAGGAAGTAAGAAGAGCTGCCGAATTATCTTCTTAAATTGCTCATTACAGGTACGTTTTTTGATTTTTTCACTGCATTCCTCCCTATTATTGGCACTTTGTGTGCCATTCATGAAAACATAGATTCCGGGTGGTAGGTCCGCTTTAAGTTTATCCAGGTAAGCTTTGAACCTACCTATTATCACCACTTGCAGAAAGTTAAAAAGTGGATAGTCCACATTAATTACAGACAAGGCAATTTAGTATAGCATTTGGCAGGAATGCATGGTGGATCATTTGCATGTGTTAATGAATAAGATCTCTTTTCTCTTCTATTCTTCATTTACATACCAGTAATACTTATATACCAGTATTTTTCTAGTATATAATTTTAGATAGTAAACAAGTTAATATTATGACCTTAGGCAGGAGTCAATCATATAAAGGTATATTTAAAGCCCCCCATACACCTTTAGATCACCTACCAACAACTATGTAGTGCCAAGTCCTCTCTGATAGAATACACAGTGATTGGAAGGTATATATCACTGCTATGTAGTGCTGGGTCCTCCCTGATAGAATACATAGTGATTGGAAGGTATATATCACTGCTATGTAGTCCTGGGACCTCCCTGGTAGAATACATAGTGATTGGAAGGCATATATCACTGCTATGTAGTGCCAGGTCCTCCCTGATATACATAGTGATTTGGAAGGTATATATCACTGCTATGTAGTGCCGGGTCCTCCCTGATAGAATACTTAGTGATTGGAAGGTATATATCACTGCTATGTAGTGCCGGGTCCTCCCTGATAGAATACATAGTGATTGGAAGGTATATATCACTGCTATGTAGTGCCGGGTCCTCCCTGATAGAACACATAGTGATTGGAAGGTTTAGAAAGGTAATCATATTACATGGTTTTGGTGGAGCAAAAAGTGATGAATTATCTCTTCTATGCATTGCTTTAACACTTATGGGTGTGATTTATAAAGCAGCGAATGTGACATTCACCAAGCATTCACACATGTCTAATCATACTGCATATGATATGAGCAGGGATGCTTGAATACTTACTGTCTGACACATATACTATTTATATGTGGCCCTTTAAATTGTTGTATTTAAAACAACAGTTATTTTTTGACAATGTTCATTGATTTTTTTGAGGAAGAGACCAGAAAGGGAACAGACAGAGAGAGAGAGAAAGAAGGGGGAGGAAAGGAGGCCGGAGTGTTAACAGCTACTGTCTCTTCCCTCTGTGCAGGTTAAATGCATGAATGCTCCAGCAGCGTGGCCCTGGAGCCTAGACAACTAGAATGATTCCTTAATAGGTTACAGATAAGACCTTTTGATTATTACCTGGATTGACAGCCAAAGAATGGGAGGGGAGCTTTTGGCTCCAGTCTAGTCAGTCGAGCAGAAAAGACCCCTGGCTCTCGGGATAACCTGGGTCAAATGATTTGGCGCCTTGAGTGTATGAAAGCCATTTTGCAGACGTTGAGAGAGGTAGAAGGAGGGAGGAGGGTAGAAAGCTGGGAAAAAAAGGCAAGAGAAACTTTGCTTTTCCCACTGTATGGCTGCCTGCTTCTTCCATCTCCCTCCAGTCTCTCATCTGTCATAGAAGAACCATTTATCACTCACAAGAAAGAAGACAAAATAAATCTAGGAGTGGATTCGGGCCTAGGCCCGAGCGCCATCCGCTGAGTGAAATATTTCAAACGATAACGTATATTCAGCTGCAAAGTCGACAGACAATGAAAATAAAAAGCAGCTTTCACAGTTTACGTACTAAGGACTTCTGTAAATTACTTTTCTGACACTTTCCCAGGCAGGGAAGAAGGAGGGGAGCCACTGACAGGAACAAGGGCTGCTGTGTCCAAACGTGGCAACGCTACAATCTGTGACTTGGCGCAACTTGTTATGGAGTGAAGCGAACGCTTCATTGAGGTCCCATCTGTTTGGAATCGCTCACCTCTATATAAACGCCAGACAATGAGTACTTGTTGCACATCAGGGACACCTGCCGACCTGTCTTTGGTTTAGGAAGGACAACATAGGCTGGTGCCCGGGACAGAGACAATTTTAGGGTTTGTCAATTTGTTGTTTTTATTGTCATTTGTGAGGACTTGGTTATGCAAGTCTTCAGAGGGAAAATGGCACACAACATTTTCACCACAAACAGTAATAATTAAAATCTTTCATAGTGCTTTATAAAAAAAAGGTGAAAAGGTCTACATGTGGAGTATTGTTAGAAAGTTGATTTACCATGGTGGGCTTTACTTGGAATAATGGATGTAATTAAAATCCAATAGGCAAATCTTATATCACAACCTGTTACTTTTTATCACAGCGAACAGCATGCAATAAAACAATGGAGAAACATATAGATGGTCATATGCACAATGCAGTACAAGTCATGTATTATATACCCGATAATACATTATAGAGGTGCATTGTTCCAGCGCTACATGTTTCGCCCCTTAGGCTTTGTCAGGCTGTACACCTCGAATTATGTATGGATCTCCTATAAGGGTATATATGGCCGTGGTTGCCAGACTGAAAACAGAAGGATGTCCCTACAGAGGTAGGACTCAGGAACAGAAGCCACCATAAACTGTCTCCTATCTAGGTGAAGCTATAGGGTCATAGCAGTATTCACTGCACTCCTCTGTGCTGACCCTTTCAGGTGGTTGTTCCCTATTTATCCTTTGTTACCCAATTAGTGGAGTGCTTTTCAAGCTGTGGCTCTGTTGTTGTGCTTGGCGTCTCCCATATAAATATATGGGATGCGCTACGTGCAGCGCAGCGCAGTGCATTACCACATGGCATTAGCCATCACAAGTAAGCTTGTAATGTTATAATATATATCTTGACTGATAGAGAACACTGGCAAAGGAGAAAGAATCTCAGATAGACATTTGCTTTACCATTGATTTGAACTGTGTATTGGGATAGAGAAGACCAGGGGTGTCAAACTCAGGCACAGGGGTCAAATCTTGACCTAAAGTTGGCCATACATAGTTAAAGTAGATTTTATTTACTTGTACAAAAAATAGTTTGATGCACACCAGGTACGATCGATTAAAATCAAACATGAAATCGATTTTTATGCAATCGTACTATAGAGTATGTACACCAATCTAAGCAAAGGAATCGATCATGATTAAATCAATCACACTGTGTGGTGGTCCAATCGATTAATGTTAAGCCCCCCATAGGCGGGCGGATTCCTGGCCATAGTTGCGGCCGACCGACCACCATGCGTGCTCCCGCCGAGCAAATAAAGGTCGGTCGTCCGCAACTACAGGGGAGCCCACCTTGAGGATTCGACCAAAAGAGCCGGCAGGTCAGATCGCACACGGGTCCATCCTGCTGGTTCTTTTTCTGCCCGATCCTCTGATCCTGTGCTGCAGGCTGTTAACTCGGAGGAGGAGTCTCCTCCCCCTCCGAGTTAATTGGCTACGATCTGTCCGTTTTGTAGCCGATTTCTCACAGTGTGGTGACGTCACCACGCTGTGAGGAGTCTGCTAAAAGCCGGCCATAGATCGATACGTCTATGGCCGGCTTAAGACTGATAATTGATATTTAATTTGTTTAAAACTATCAAATCTAGGATCGATCTCGCAAAAATCGACTTTTGTATTGCTAGCTTTATTGTACTAAATTTGGCCCTTCAGATCATTTATTTTTATTTTTTTAAATGACCATTTTTAAGAAATAAATGTGACACTTGTGTCTTACACATTGTGTAAGGTGTTACACATTGCTTGTTCCAAATTAAATTTTCAAGCAAAGGTTCATCGTTATATCTGATGTGAAGGTAAAGCTTCCACAATTGTATACTTTTCCTCAATAAATATCAGGGTTGGCCCCCTGTGTTTGACACCCCCTGAATAGATGGACTATTTGCATGGAGACACCATTCAAAAGTTTAAATACAAAGTGCATAGACCACCATCTTGTTGGTATTAATTCTTCAATTGGTTAAAAAAAAAGCTCTTTTTCATTATTTACCTCAATGGACCAAAAAGGGCCTCATTATACTGGTTCCAAAGCCACAAGACCTCGACTTATTATTATGCCTTACAACCTTTGACCTGCAATATGCTACTACCCCAGGGCTGGGCAAACTTTTTGAATTAAGGGCCACATTGGCGTCTTAAATTTGATAAAGGGGCGGACCAAGAGCCTGTAATGGCCGACCCCCCATATCTTCCATCCATCGCCAGCATTATTAATGATGGTGGTGATGTGTAGGTAAGATGTTTTTATATCTGTACTCCAACAAATTTCCTTCCTTTAAAATCAAATAAAGAATTTTTGCTCCACAAGAGACCCAATTTTTCAGTGGGACCTTCTCCCTCTTGTACTGATACCTACGAAGGAACAAATATCTACCACTTTCGGTGACCTACGGGTCGTTCAGAGCGCGACCACCTCAGTGATGGACACACTGCATGGAGACAGTGAGCACTACCAATTTCTCCACACGCAGTTTCACCCCTAAGGTTGCTGGTAAAATCACCCAAACATGGGCTTGTATAATATTCAGCAACCCAGAGAGTAGAGGTGCCCATACATGTATAGATATGCGGTAGATCAATGGCCGCTTCGAGTGCCGTGCACGCTCACAGCCAGACGGCTGGTGCATATCTAATGCGTCCATCCCCATGCAAAGCATCGGCTGAGCTGGATGATACAGCAGTGCTGCTTCTCCAATATTGAGGCCAAAGGCTATTTAACGGGCATCGACCCATGTATGGCAGCCTTAGGGCTTGTAACCACTAGAGATTTTATATTGCTTGCAACAATCGCAGGTGATCGCGCCCATTAATTTGCATGGGCTTGTCCCCACACTGGCAAATGGCCGCCTGCGATCTGAATGGCGGCTCACCGAGTTTATGATCACGGATCACGCCGATCACCCGGGATCCTGCCAATAGATATGAATGGACATGATCTAACATTGCGTCATGCCACGACAAATCTAGTGGGAACAAGCTTTTAGGTCAAACAGTCTTTTCCACTTATATCACATTCCCTCTCCTATCACCACTGTTGTTTTCCGCTCCTCACTTGTTCTAACCCCATCTTCCATTTTTTTGGGTCTGCATGCTTTTTGCTAAGCAACACCCACACAGCTCGTCCTGAACAGGCAACGTCTGCCAGGGACGTTGCTATCTTTTTAAATTTCCTGAACTTACAAAGAAATGATCATTCATTGCAATGAGCAGAGATAATTCCTAGAAACAATCTGTTGTCACCATGAGGATACACCCAGTGTCATGACCACGTCACTGCATTGCCCCCATTGCAACATTTGGACACCTTTAGGCATTATGAGCACTCACTGCAGAGAACAAGCAGAGGGGAGCATCTTTTCAACAAGGTAAAAAAAGGCCGGAGAAAGCTACACAGACCGAATCTGTCTCCCAGGCTGTAGTTTGCCCACTTCTGTACTAGACTGCAATGGAAGAAGATCGGTGGTATGAAAAAATATGCATATGTGTCATTAGAATTTGTTGATTCTGGAGCACTGTGTCTGATTGGATAGTGTTGTAAATGGCTGGCCAATAGAATTGAAGTTTCAGGAGTAGACGTTTCAGATGATTTCACCAAACTGTTCAATCTGTACTCTTACAAAAAACAGGCCTGGTTAATCCCTCAAATAAATTTCCATGTAATCATTGTGGATCTGACTGGAGTCTGCATTTACATTTCACGCAGAGAAGGAAAATAAGCGCCATCCAATATATTAGCATTTTACAGTTTACAAGTAATTCAGTGGCAGAATTTCCAAATCATAAAAAAGGGACTGTAGGCTCCAAATAGTTATAAAGTGCATCTTACATTGTGAAATGAGGATAGTGTTCCTAAGACCATCTATTTCTTGGACCATCTAGCCTGGGAGATTGTTAAAAAGTCATGAAATTGAGCTTGTCCCAAGAAGAGCCGTGCCAAGCAAAGTGCTAGAAAATGGCTGCCTGCAAAACAGCTAAAATACGACCTTTATTTAAAAGTATATATTAAACCATAAATTAGGCGAAGGTCATGCCAAATTCCACCCTATACAATATGGAGAATGTGCCACATCCAGGAATTCCTAAACTAATTGTGTACCGTAGACAGGGTGCAAACACTTAAGTCATAGTTCCACTCAAAGAACCTCATGTGCTGGCTGATATATCTTGCCAGTAATAAGAAACAAAAAACATTTCAACTGAAAAAAAACATCTCCTTATACTGGGCTTCATATGGGTCTGTTTGGCGTTTTATGTACTCTGAAGCCGAGATTGGCGTACAAAACACAGCTTCACCTTTCTGACAAATTCCATCGTTCAAAGCAGGATAACTTGTTCCTTTAATATCCACTGTGGCCAAGGAGAAGATCTGCGTGTTATGCTTGTTTGTCATGATGTTTAGAAGGTGTAGCCACAGCTATCTCTACATAATGCTGAGTCTAGCAAGCACCAAGCAGATTCTATTGTAGTGTAATGTCTGTCACGGAGCAGCAGGTGTGGACCCACTGTGCCACGTGTCCTACCTCCTCTAAGGGCGTTGTCTAAGTGAACCCACTCGTTCTTCACAACACCCCTGATGGTGGGGATAGACTTTTCCGAGGGGATCACCAGGTCACTACCTCTTGAGGGATTGTAGGAACACAAGGCAGCTGGTCCAGGGGACAGCAGGGAAGGCTCCAGGGACACAGGTGTCGTCAGCAAGACAGTGTAACTGGGCGGGCAGCGCAGGTACAGATCAGGTAGCAGGAGAGTGCAGCAGGCAGGTAAGGGTTAACAGGTATCAGTCTCAGAACACAGGCAGGACTCTATATCACAGGAACAGTAATAGCAGGCAGTGCTTAGCATAACACAGAGACCCTAATACTGAGGCAAGGCTGAAAGGGCAGGGTTCCTTATATAGCAGCTGGGGGTCCACTATTGGTCAGCAAGGTCACATGACGAATACCTTAAATCCCAGGAAATGACACGCGCTGGTGTTTAAGGAAGTGTGTAGAAATATCAGAATCACCGCTGAACAGGGCGCCTAGATCTGCAACGGTAAGTAGGAAGGTGGCGTGCGGCAGCTGCCATTGCAATGTCTAAGTACAGTCCATTGCAACCACCCAATTATCAAACAATTATCAGGAAACACAAGGGTAAAACAATTGTTCTTCTTCACGATGTAGAGTCTTCAGAATTATTGGATTCAGGGACAAATTCAACAAGATGAGATATAGGCAGTGGGTTTGCAGTTTGCATTGGATAGTACAATTTCACTCCGTGAGGAATGACACAAAACTTATAAACCACAGCAGTTTTTTGCGGTTTTACTTTTCGTACACAAGGGCTTAAGGGCTCTACTTTTCCTTAGCATTCACATGTGGTCTTCTGCTTCGGTAGCCCATTTGCCTCAAGGTTGGACGTGTTGTGTGTTCAGAGATGCTCTTCTGAATACCTTGTAACGGTTATTTGAGTTACTGTTGCTTAAATATCAGCTCAAACCACACAAGCCATTTTCCTCTGACCTTACGCATCAACAAGGCATCAACAAGGCATTTGCACCCACAGAACTGCCGCTCACTGGATGTTTTCCCTTTTTTGGATCATTCTCTGTAAACCCTAGAGATGGTTGTGCGTGACAATCCCAGAAGATCAGCAGTTTCTGAAATACTCAGACCAGCCCATCTGGCACCAACAACCATGCCACGTTCAAAGTCACTTAAATCACCTTTCTTCCCCATTCTAAAGCTCAGTTTGACCTGCAGCGGTTCGTCTTGACCATCATTATGCCTATATGCATTAAGTTGCCACCATGTGATTGGCTGATCAGTACTTTGCGTCAACGAGCAGTTGGACAGGTGTGCCTAATAAAGTGGCTGGTGGGTGTATATTCACATTGGCACATCTTTATTAGGGCGACACCATGGTTTTCCAGCACCAGGTGACACTCAGACGCCACTGGGTATAGGTATATCCTTTAACAATTAGAATGGACACACCACTGTTATATTGATAATGAAAACATCTCTGCTTTCATATATATCATTTCTTATTTGTACAGGCCTATCACCTGTTCTGAAGTTACTTTGATTTTGTGTCAAGCTACAGCAAATCAAAAAACATCCTCTCCCATTTCCTAGTTGGACAACTTTAGGCATCAGCTGACCCTTTCTTTCGCCTTCAGTCCCTGGCTCACTCTTTTTTAAATTTCAGTTATTATGTGTCTTCAATCCTAGCAATGCCTTCTTCTCTTAAATGTTAACTTAACACTGTTCATGGTATTGTGATATTGCCCAATAACTGCATCTACAATTCAGTCACCATCTAAAAGAGGTGTTTTTTGGAATACTAAATTCCAAAAAAGAGAACTCTTTCTGATGCATTGCAAATACTCAATGAGGATGGCACTGGGTCTAAAAAAGGTTCTTATAAAATGAAAAAAGTTATTTACATGTTGATGGGACAAAAGTGGAAACATTAGCAAAATGTTTGGAAATTACATTTTGACTGTGCAGAGGGACAAAGAAAATGTGAAGAAAAAAAGGGTCAATTATTTCCCAATAAGGGATTGTTGGTAATTATACTTTTTCAAGTTCAAGCTAAACAGACACTTCACCAAAATAGGTAACCTAGAGCTACAGTGCATCTGGAAAGTATTTTCAGAGCATCATTTTTTCCATATTTTGTTATGGTACAGCCCTATTCCAAAATGGATTACATTCATTTTTTTTTCTCAGAATTCTACACACCCCATAATGACAATGAGAAAATGCTGCCACCACCATGCTTCACTGCAGGGATGGTATTGGCCTGGTGATAAACAGTGCCTGGGTTTCCTCCAAATGTAACGCAGCATTCACACCAAAGTAACCAGCATTCACATCAAAGATTTCAATCTTTGTCTCATCAGGCCAGAGAATTGTGTTTCTCATAGTCTCAAAATCCTTCAGGTGCCTTTTCATAAGGAGTTTATTTTGCCTGGCCACTTTACCACACAGGCCTGATTGGTGGATTGCTGCAGAGATGGTTGTCCTTCTGTAAGGCTCTTGGTTCTTGTGACCATTAGGTTTTTGGCCATCTCCCTGACTAAAGCCCTTCTCCCTGTCCTTCAGCATAGGCATCCTCGGCTCTTCTTCCTGGATCCACCCCTTTGACATCAGTGATGGCACGGGAAAGGTGGGGGGTTCTCTTTCACCATATACCTGTATTGTAATACAGGCAAACATGTCCTAGGTCCTCATATCCCCGGGTTGTTGATGATGCCAGGTATCAACAGATTTTGTAGTTATCTGTTTAAATTTCTCATACTGCTTTGGGTAAAAAAAAAAGAGTTAATGAGCGTACCAGCCAGGTGGAAAAAATAGTGAAAGAGCCCTGAATGACCATCATGATCTGCAATACCTGGTTGGCCTTGGCATGGTCTTCTCTCTTCTATAAAACAAAAACATATTATTCATCCATTGTATTATTAAGTGTGCCAACATCCCCATATTTGATTGAAAAAAAACAGAGAAAATGAGAGGGAAATGGGGGCGTTGTACCTACCCTCCACTCACCATCTCTGGTGAGTGGAGGGTAGGTACAACGCCTCCATTTCCCTCTCATTTTCTCTGTTTTTTTTTCTCTCTTCTATACCTGTTCTTTATTGATTGAAGGTTTATGGGTCCTTCATGGTTACCCTGCTGTGGCACTTCCATGTCCTAAAGAAGTTGGAGCACAGCATTGGCAAGAAAGAGGTTATTTCAATGTCTGCCGAGGGGCCTCACTCTCCATTAAGCACACAAAAAGTTTCTATTTAGTTAGCAGTGAGCAGTATTGCATTTAATCCTATTTGTTATTTTTCCAATACAAAAATGGTTTTACCTTGCAGACTATAACTGGCGAACATTATCAGCAGGTCATTACTGGTTGATCTCTCCGGTCTTTTATTAGAAGCCTAAGAAAAACATATGCGTGTGTGGCACGATTTGTTAAAATGCAGCCAGTGTCTCGCGGAATGGGAATCATCAGACCCCCCTCAGATTGTTATAGCAGCCACTGTGCCTGTAATGTCTCTGTTTTGGTGCAATCCTAATTTCAGTTTTGTCATTCACTGCCCTGCGAGAGTCTCTCTTGCTTTCCTGGAAGCAGGCCAGAGCTGTCATTCAGCCACAGACAGTCTCCCTGTCAGCGCTCTCTCCCGAGAGCCGTCACAACACTGTCAGGCCTGGCGCCTGGAGAGCGCTGAGAGGATGCAGCAGACAAGGCTTAGTCAGTCTGGCTCTGCAAGGGTGCACAGACGCACACACAGGAGACATTAAAGCACTAAGCAGACCTGGAGGACTGGACTATGCCCTGCGCACAATTTCCAAAGTTGGAACTTTGCAATAAATTAACTTGCACAGATAGTGACTAATGCGAATGTTTTGCCGCCACGAGCTGTTACATAAGTTCATTTCAATACAAAAAATTTAAAATATGATACAATGGAAACTTTGGAACTGTTTAAAGGCTGTTTATACACTTTGTATAAAAATAGACCTACATTAGCACCCGCAGCCAGGGCACTCGGCAAGAGGGTGCCTGACTGGGGGGAGTGGCCGGCAATGCCGGATGGCATCGGCGTCAGCGGAAGTGACGTGAAGATTCGGGGGCGGAGCCAATCGGTATAAGACGCCGGACCGGATGGGGATCGGCCTCTTTTCCTGGACGGACACCGCTGGAGCAGGACGTCG
>CM070038.1:88906407-88919588 GCA_036250615.1 Ptychadena robeensis
GTGAGTAGTTTTAAGTGGGGGCACTGTCAGGGACAAGAGTTATTGTTATTTGTTATTTATCCTGTGGCCAAAAATATTTTAATATATTATCCAAGTTTTTTTCTGAAATTACTGGTCTCGTGTCTTTATTTTTAGTGTTAAGTTATTTGTTAAGGATATAACAAAAGGAATAACAGGTCTACACTCCCACAGTCATTAGCACCCGCAGCCAGGGCACTCGGCGAGAGGATGCCTGACTGGGGGGAATGGCCGGCAATGACAGATGGCATCGGCGTCAGCGGAAGTGATGCGAAGATTCGGGGGCGGAGCCAATCGGTATAAGAGGCCGGACCGGATGGGGATCGGCCTCTTTTCCTGGACGGACACCCCACCCTCCCTCCCTTTTTTATGTTCCTATTCTGTGTAGTTTTTCCCATTTCTTGGATGCGGGGACTGTTTTGTTTTCTGTTATGTTTTGCTTGGGAAGTGATTTTGTTTTCTTTTGTCACGGCGGGGCTGGTCCCTGGCAGTGCCTAGGATAATTTGACAGGTTATGTAAAAATGAAGTGACAGGCTGGTGGAAGGGGGCAGTCACTACACAGAGTAACGTTGCGCTCTCGTGGGGGTCAATGACCCAAGGAGGAGTCGGTAAAGAAGGGAGGAGGAGGCAACGTATTATAGTGTACCCAGTGTACCCAGGTGGGTATGGTTTAACTGTGAGTAGTTTTAAGTGGGGGCACTGTCAGGGACAAGAGTTATTGTTATTTGTTATTTATGCTGTGGCCAAAAATATTTTAATATATTATCCACGTTTTTTCTGAAATTACTGGTCTCGTGTCTTTATTTTTAGTGTTAAGTTATTGGTTAAGGATATAAAGCTAGCCATACACGTGTCGGATTCCATGTCCAATCGATTCATCATCCGATCGATTCCGGCGATTCTGCCGGGAATCGCAGGTGTGATCAATTAGCCAATTAAGAGTATCCATCGCAGCATACCACCTTGTCCGAGTGGATTCCGGCACGATTCCGTGTGCGATTCCACCTCCGATTCCACCTCACAAATGGCAACTCCCCCTGATCTGGGCAGAATCGGATGAGAAAGACCAACATGTTGGTTCTCCGTCGGATCCGATTCTGAGCCCCTGAACGATTGGACCTGATCGATCGGACAAGGTGGGCTGCATGCGATTCCGGCACGATCGTTTCGCGTGCACGCGCCCGGAATCGATCGTGCCGGAATCCGGTGCGAATCCGACACGTGTATGGGGGCCTTTACAAAAGGAATAACAGGTCCACACTCCCACAGTCATGTCTGAATGAACAAATATTCCTTTTCAAACCTTGATTATATCTTGTAAATTAAGCAATGATATTATCACTGTTTCACCAGGCCCCCTGCTACCAGCCATGTGCAGGGCAGAAGCCTGACTAGTTCCAAGGTACATAATCCTCTCTGAGACTCCTCACCCATCAAAACCACCGTAACCAAAATCGTATCTTACCAAATAACAGACCTCACACTTTCTTTAGAGTCAATGGCCATAGCAACTCATTTCGTTTTACAAAAAACAATTCAACATGTTTTAAACTCCTCGGTGGTTAGCCAGTAGTTGAGCTTAAATATTCAAATTGCGAATATATTAGTTGAATATTGGCGATTCTAGAATTTGGAGAATTTGCGAATGTCTTGAATATGGTGGATGATATTCGCAATCTCGAATATTCAAGATATTATGCTTTTACGGCCATGCATTACGATAATTGCCATAACAACTATAGCAATATGATCGCAGTTTTCGCAATGCATTTCTTATTTACGAATATTAGTAGAATTATTTGCAAAATATTGAAAACTCTAATATTGCCTATGCCGCTCATCACTATTAGCAATCTGTGCTATGTAAATATACTGTATGTTTCTTAACTCTCTCCTGCACTGGATGCCCATCCTGTTGTTTTCTTCCTCTTGTTCCCAATTAATTGTGACTTTGCGTCATGCGGATGTTGATGGGGGGGGGGGGGGGTAAATATAGAAAAAAAGAGTTGCTTTGATACAAAAATACCAGCGCCACATAATAGGTGGAGGTGTTACTAATAAAAATTAACCTTTCGTGCCATTTTGTAATCTGTTTAAATGTTGTGCCCCAGTGTGCCCATGTAAAGACTTCAGATGCCTATACAGATATGGTGCAGGCAGCCTGCCCATGTCCCAGGGTTCTCTGATGATGTCGGTTGGACAGTTCTTGGGATAAAGTGATCCCCTGCAAGTGATGCTGGAGAAAGCCGCGGGATCAAAGAGAGCAGGTAAGTTACTTGGGAAAACCATCAGGGAGGTCATGAAAATTCATAAGACAATATGCGACTAGAATGAACTGCCATCCTGATAAAATTGAAGTCTTTGAAGCTGGTTGTGAATCCTCATCCCACAACAAATAGATTTACCATAACTCAAACTAGGTTAGGCCTCTAGCCGCAACGTTACACAGACTCAGGGACAATAGTAAGCCACGATAGACATAGAATCACTCCACATATACATTGACCATAGGATACCACAACAAAGTTGTTCCCTCAACTATTTTAACACCAAGGACACTGCCTACCTTAAAGACCCCAACTGCAAGAGTTACTATGACGAATGTTCTCATGCCCACACAAAGGTTTTCTCTACTTGTATATTGTTCCAGTAAATATCAAGGTCGTGGATGATCTCTAAACTTGTACTCAGGTACCAGGGTTTAAATGACTGTAATCTATAAATCAACATGCTATTCTGATCTTATAAATTGCATGTGTTTGCAAGGTCTACAAGTTACATAACGGTTTTTTTAAATATATAAATGTAATATGAACCTTCCTAGCGATATGCCCGAACCCAGTTCGGGCAAAGGGACGCTGCAATAAGCGATACACCCGAACTGGGTTCGGGCACAGCGTGGGAGCACACCTGGTTCGGATGCCGTCGCAATCCTTCTACTCGCCGGCTGTGATGTCACAGAGGTGGGACCCGGTCTTAAAGAAAAAAATGTTTTTTTTCTTTTTCTAAATCTTTTATTTTTTACTTTTGGACTGGATAATAGAAATGTCTTTTTATAATCCAGTTCAAAAGTGGATCCAGGTAGAAGAAACGCTCCCGCCGAGCGTTTCTGCTAGTTGGATCATCTCCGGCTGCACCCGAGTGCCTCCGGAAAAAGCCGATGTCTCCGGCTATTTCTGTGATCGGCACTCGGGTCCTGATGATGTCACGTGCCGGGTGGGAGATTTAAAGGTACAGAAATTTTTTTTTTTCAATTTTTTTTACATTTGTTTTTTATTTTGATTGGATTGGATAAATGTTTTATAAATGTTTTATCCAATCCAAATCAAAAGAAAAGAAAACAAGTGTAAACTTATAAAAGTTCAAGTTCAACATTTTTCTCTGGTCAATCGCCAGTACTTTGAATGGGGACAAGGGTCCCCATCCAAAGTATTGGTTGTCAAATCGTAAATGGTGTATTTCGAACGATTGACCATGGTGTGATGATGTCATCATGCTGCAGCCGATTGTTCGATAAACGCCTGCCAAGCATAGCGTCTGTGGCTGGTTTAACCTCCCTAGCGTTACACCCGAAGCAAGTACTGGCGCAGTCTGATTGTTAATCAAACTGCGCCCGTGCCGGAATCAGGCGCAACCACTGGCTCTCTGTGTGCCTGCAGCATTTCTAAAGAGCTGCAGGCAAACAGAGCCTTTCCGCCCCCATCAGCGTCATCGGTGACGCCGATGGGGGCGGAGAGGCAAAACACTGTATCACTTTTGGTACAGAAATCTGGAGCTCAGTGAACCGCCAGGGAGGTTAACAATGAAGCAATTTACTAGTATAAAGTTGGAGAAAAAATCAAGATCAGCTTTGACCTGAGCCTTCTGTGATGTCAGTCAAAGTGTGAAGGTGCTTAGACAAGGGTAAACCTCATCAGTTCTTTTTGTTTTCTATTTTATTTCTAGGCAGAGTTAGGTCTTGTGTCCTTGTATATGACTCAATGGCAGGGTAGAAGTGCAGGGCCTGAAAGTATTGACTAAGCCAACTGTACCCTGTGATTTTCCATTGTTATATTTTTCTTTTGCAGGAAGGTCCGCAAAATTGTGAACCGTTGTACATGAATGCAAATACCCATTGGGATAGGTTTTTGACATTGGTTATCCTAGGATGTAAATTAAATGATGCTTGGTATGGCATTGTGGAGGAGTTGAGTATAGTAGCCAGAGATATATCTTTTTTTATTTACAGTTATTACTGTCATGGAAGGATCACAATATCTTTAGCTAGAACTATTACAGCAAGCTTCTGTAGTGTTTTAGAGTTGCATTCAGGTATATGTGCCTTAGAATTATTTATACATGTAATAGATTTTCGGGTAGATAATATAATATTTGCATTGTATAATGTTCCCTGGTCAGATTGAGCATAATGGTAGGAAGATTGTGTTTCGCAGTCACTTAGCATGGCATGACATTACAGACACTGAATGGACTTGTGAACTGAGCGTTTTGTAAGATCGCCTCCAGTGTTGTTGCTGAAACACGCACAATGCTGATTTTACGAGCTTGGAGCCTGTGCCACTTGGGATTTCAGGATTTCAGTAACAATTGTTCATTATTACAACAAAGATACATTTGAAGAGATTGGAATCAACCACATAAATCTGCCAGCTGATGCAATTCTGGAAAAATACATTTCCAGTAGAACGATCTTTAAAATGCTTTTAGAACAATTTAATGTAATTATATATGAATAACAATCTTATTGTTTTATGAAGGTTTTTCCAGAATTGCCACTGGTTCGATGTTTACATAGAACCAATACAGATAATTGAAGATATATTAGTCACCTAATTCATTCTGTGCTGTATTCATTCAGCTAAAAAGGATATAAATAAAAGCTTCTTTATAACTTAAGGATGGTTTCTTTCCTGTGTTAGGGTGCCCATACACCTTTAGATTTCTCTGTCAGATATCCTTAAGTTTTCCTTTTGTTTTACCAAAACCATGTAATATGAGGGACATTTAAACCATCAAGTCTACCTGTGTTCAATCGCAGAGGACCCAGCACTACATAGTTGTTGATAGATCTAAAGGATATCTGACAGAGAGATCTAAAGGTGTATGGGCACCTTTACTCATTTTTGTAGTTCTGTCTCTAGATCCTTGCTGGACAAAGAGAAGTAAGGAACACTGTGCATTCAAATAACCATGGTCAATGGTCGAAAAATAAATGAAAATAAAAATTTCAATTGGAAATTTTTACTTTTTACTCCAAAGTGAAATTTTAATTTAAAAATATTCATTTGTAGATTTAAGAAATAACAAAATAAACATAAACAGAATATAATTACCCACCCCATCCTCCTATAGAATTAGTACAGAGGTTTCCCTGACCTCTTACCCATTCCTAAAGGGTTAAAAAAATAAATTAATAAAATAAAAAAACCTGCTTTTATATTAAATTAATTACATAAAATAAAGAACATGCTTATAATGTCCCCCACTGTAACCAATTATGTACTGATGTCCCTTCAAGTCCAGGCTGGATGGAGTACAGGTCCCGGGCCAAGGCTGAGCAGTAGCTCTTGCACTCAGGTCCCACCAGGTACCTGCCTGTTGGGCATTTGCAGCGTCAGAGACTTCCAGAGATATTTGCCCTGAATGCATTACCTGGGGCGGACATTGTTATCACTTTGCAGGTAGGTTGAAGCACAGAATTAAATAAAGATTCCTCTTCACTTTTTGTTTTATTTCTTACTTTCATGTAGACTTTCAGAAATGCGAAAGGTCTGGTAGACCTCTATATACATTTCATTTTTATATGTAATCATTTGTGATTTTTTTTATATAAAAACATAGATTCTTCCATTTTCTTGTTCAAGTTCTATTTGAAATCTTCTAAAAAAAATCTATTTTGAATGGGGGGTTGAAGAATTCTTCATAATTATACCATCTCTAATATTCAGCATTTTACACAGTCCATATACATTCATTAAGAGGACCATGCCTCAACCCCTAACACACATTGACTTTCAACATAGGGGACCATAACAATACTTTACTGTGCAAAAGCTGCTGATACATCAATACGAGCACTCCCGCTTTACCTTTCCATTGCTCTGGGGTTATCTTTGTCCCATTCGACTTGATCTATACATCCTGCTTAATTGTAAGTGGTACAGAAAGCAAAACAGAAAATCCTGAATTTCACTGTCAACCGAACAAAGGTAGACCTTTCAAATATATGACTCAAGCAGGACTAAAGGTGGGTTTACACGTCAAGATTTTTTCGGCCGACAGATGGACGACGAACAATTTTTTGGTTCGTTGTACAAAAATCTGAAACGGCCATTTGCTCCGATGGATTTTTTTTTTTCGATATCTGACAAAAAATCGTCCACAAGGTGATCGGACATGTTGGTAAACTTTCATCTGTCGTTTATTTTCCATGTAAAAAACTAACGCTCCTTATTTCACTCGATATTTTTTGACTCTTAACCAGTAGCATGACGTATTTCCTGCGCAATGAATGTTGGGATTTTTACAATGTATGATTTTGATTCGTCCATGATGTTGTTTATATTTTCTTTCCGAGTAGAACTTTGCGAACGAAACAATTGCATTGTGGACGAACGTAACAACGTGGTGTCAATAGAAAAATACATATATTTCAATATTAAATGTTCGTTGTTAATAGCGATATGTATGTATGATTGTGAATACACAGCAAATATATTTAAAGTATGAATTAAAGTATGCTGCAGTGAGTGTACAGGTGTGTGTGTGTACAGCCTAGGTGCCCAACCTGCGGCCCAGGGGCCGCATGCGGCCCTTTGGGTGTTCTTCTGCGGCCCCTTGTCGTCCTTCACTTATGGCCCCCGAAACCTAACTGTTATTGCACAGGGCATAGAAACTCACCTGTCAGAAAGAAAGGAGAGGCGATAAACTTAACTGATTGAAATCAGTGACCTAGATGGTGCCTGAGAAAGCCCCTCACGTCTTCTCTTCTCCACTAGTGTTGGAAGGGAATCAGCAGACTGGTGAGGGCCTATGCTCCCACTATCCAACAATGAACGAGAGATGATTGTATAATATATATATGTATATAATGGCACATACCCTGAGAATAGGGGCACATAACCTTTGAATCGAAGGTTATGTGCCACATAGACCTCATCAAAGGCTATCTTCTAGCTATGCTTGATGTCATTAAAAAATGCTTCTACAAGTCAGTATAGGTTGAAAATCTTATGTGTGGCCCTTTAGTGATGCTGAGGGCCGCACTTGTGGCCCTCCATAGCAACTCAGTTGGCCACCACTGCTTTAGACCTTCAAACAAAATAAGATTTATGTTTACTCTATATAGAGCACAACATACAGTATATATAATTTCATTTAAAGACTAATCACGAATGACCTTAATTTGGAAAGATTTGTGATAGATTGTATATTTTTCATGATGTTGTAATGTTTGAGTATAAAAAGGATAAGCACCCCCCCCCCCCCCCCCCCCCCCCCCCCCCCCCCCCCCATCCTGCCCCTGGGTGTAGCGCTCATATGTAGACCTGGTTTCCCTGATCAACATTGCAAATTTTACTGATGTAGGACCAGCGTGTGTTCACTTAACAGGTGAGTTGCTATGCCCTATGTATTAACAGTTAGGTTTTGGGGGCCGCATGTGGAGGACCAAGGGGGCTGCCAAACAATGCCCAAAGGGCCGCAGGTTGGGCACCTAGGCTCTATAGAATAGGCTCTGGGCTTTGAGAAGTGGCTCTACTACTAGTGAAAACCAATTTACATTATGTTCTTGCCCTGGACATCTTGGACATAAAACAATGCTGAAAGCTGCTTTGCACTCTCTGCTAAAACATGCTGTATATTCACTCTATACTACTCTATAAAACCATGCGTGTATGTGTTATGGTCCGCATCACTTATCCTGTGCAAAATATAGTAGCTGTTCTTTTAAATATAAATAAACAGAAGGTAGTGTGGTTGGCCTACTACCAAGACTTACCAGCTCTGAATATAATCATTGCTATAAAAGTTCCAAGTTTACAGTACTCTTGAATTAAGGAAAGTTGGATAGAAATTGATAGAAAAGTTAAACTTTTCCTTTTTTTGTTTTACTTTTTGGCAGGAGATACATTTTAATGTAAAAGCATTAAAACTTCTTTTCCAGCATAGCTGCCGAATCTGACACTTTCTTTTATGTAAATGGTTAGTTTTTTTCTATAAACTATGCTTTAAGATTTCTATGGAGCACGGACTGCAATGCTAAGTTGACAAGGAGAATATTAATTATCTTCTTAAAACAGTTTGGGGAACTTGTGTACTTGACTGGGTCAGCTCTTTGGCTCTCAATAAAGAATTTTAAGTACCGTATATACTTGAGTATAAGCCGACCCAAGGATAAGCCGAGGTACCTACAAACCAGATTCCAAAAAAGTTGGGACACTAAACAAATTGTGAAAAAACTGAATGCAATGATGTGGAGATGGCAAATGTCAATATTTTATTTGTTATAGAACGTAGATGACAGATCAAACGTTTAACCCGAGTAAATGTATCATTTTAAAGGAAAAATATGTTGATTCAAAATTTCACGGTGTTAACAAATCGGTGTTGGTGTCAACAAAAAAGTAGCAATAAGAGGCTGGAAAAAGTAAATTTGAGTATAACGAAGTGCTGGAAGACCAAATAACACTAATTAGGTCAATTGGCAACATGATTGGGTATAAAAAGATCTTCTCAGAGTGGCAGTGTCTCTCAGAAGCCAAGATGGGTAGAGGATCACCAATTTCCACAATGTTGCGCAGAAAGATAGTGGAGAAAGGTGTTACCCAGCGAAAAATTGCAAAGACTTTGCATCTATCATCATCAACTGTGCAGAACATAATGCGAAGATTCAGAGAATCTGGAACAATCTCTGTGCGTAAGGGTCAAGGCCGTAAACCATACTGGATGCCGGTGATCTCCGGGCCCCGACACTGCACCACAAACAGGAATGCTACTGTAAAGGAAATCACAGAATGGGCTCAGGAATACTTCCAGAAATCATGTCATCCGGACCAAAGAGGACAAGGACAACCCAAGTATCAACGCTCAGTTCAGAAGCCTGCATCTCTGATGGGATGGGGTTGCATGAGTGCGTGTGGCATGAGCAGCTTGCATGTCTGGAAAGGCACCATCAATGCAGATGCAGGGAAGACCTTGCATTTTTCAACAAGATAATGCCAGACCACATTCTGCATCAATCACAACATCATGGCTGCGTAGGAGAAGGATCAGGCTACTGAAATGGCCAGTCTGCAGTCCAGATCTTTCACCTATAGAGAACATTTGGCGCATCATAAAGAGGAAGGTGCGACAAAGAAGGCCCAAGGCGATTGGACAGTTAGCGGCCAGTATTACACAAGAATGGGAGAGCATTCCTATTTCTAAACTTGAGAAACTGGTCTCCTCAGTCCCCAGACGTCTGTTGAGTGTTGTAAGAAGAAGGGGAGATGCCACACAGTGGTGAAAATGGCCTTGTCCCAACTTTTTGGGGATTTGTTGACACTATGAAATTCTGAATCAACATATTTTTCCCTTAAAATGGTACATTTTCTCAGTTTAAACTTTTGTTCCGTGATTTATGTTCTATTCTGAATAAAATATTAGAAGTTGGCAACTTCACATCACTGCATTCAGTTTTTATTTATGATTTGTATAGTGTCCCAACTTTTTTTGAATCTGGTTTGTAATTTTATCTACCAAAACTGGAAAAGCGTATTGATGTATAAGCCGAGGGTGGGAAATGCAAAGTCAGATAGTGGAGTTTTCTAAATGAGAAAAATATAGAGAAAGCACCATTGCCCCTAGGAATGAATCAAACAGGATTAATCTTAGTGCCCCAACCTCAATAAATTAGCACAGGATTATTATTATTACAGGATGGGTTTTGCAAGGCAATTCTTATTTTTTAATCATAGGCTATGGAGTGTTGTATGTTGTACTACTAACCAGGCCACCAGGTGGCAGTGTGGAGTTAGTTTACATGAATCAGCTGTCAGTCGGAAACACGGAACTCACGGGAGCTGAGAGAAGATATTCAGCTGAAGAGGGAAGCTGCCTGCCTGAAGCATTCAGCATGGAAATTCACCTGAGGTGAGTGGACCCTGGCTGACTCAAGTATAAGCCGAGGGGAGCATTTTCTGCCCTTTTTTTTGGGGCTGAAAAACTCGGCTTATACACAAATATATACAGTACTTTCATAACTTATATAAAGTTGAAATTAACGTGTACACATGGATCTGAAAATTTTCATATAATTTATATAATATATACTCGAGTATAAGCCGAGTTTTTCAGCCATAAAATGTGCAGAAAAGCCCCTCTCAGCTTATACTCCAGTCAAGGTCCCACTTACCTGTCCAGGTGTTCGATGGTAGCTGTTTCACAGGTGCCAGCAGCTTGTGAATGCTCCATGTGTTTCCGAGATCGGCTGGTGAAATGTAAGCAAACTTGGACATCAGCGCCATCTAGTGGTCATTTGTTAATTTTTATTGTTTATTGTTTCCAATAATAATAATATTATTTATTCATATAGCGCCAACATATTACGCAGCACTGTACAATACATTAGAGTGGAGATGCAACACAGGATAGTACACACAGGTACAGGTTATGACACAGGAGGAGTAAAGGACCCTGCCCGATAGTGCTTACAATATAATAGGTAAAAAAGACTTTTTAAATAGAAATCTATTTTCATGTTTGAATCATAAGAAGTGCCTTGAAAGCCCATCCTGTAATAACAATAACCCTGTGTTCTCTTAACTTTATTTAGGGTGTGGCACTAAGATTCACCTGTTTGATTTATTCCTAGGACAATGGTGCTTTCTCTATATTTTCTCATTTAGAAAACTGCACTAATTGAATTTGCATTTCCCACCCTCGGCTTATACTCCAGTCAATACGTTTTCTCGAGATAAAATTCGGTACCTCTGCTTACATTCAGATGGGCTTATACTAAGTAAGTATATACAGTAATGTTAACTGTGCTCTAAATAAAGAGAAACAATAGGAGGTACTGTATGCTAATGGCACCGTTTTAACTGCATTAAACTATATTTAGTTAACTAGTGTTAATCATGAATATTCTAATCGCAAATTTGATTGTGAATATGGGCACTTTGCAATATAGTGCCATATCTTCATAGTCGCGAACAAAACCCGGAACTACTGTGCATTGCATTAGCTATATGCGCATGTACAAGTATCAATTTGCGCATTGAAGGTTATAATGACTGGAGATCACAAATTCTCGAATTTATTATTTTGCAAATACTAATATTGCCATCACATGATTAATTAATCATGTGATGAGCAGTAAAGGTAATATTGCATCTAATGTGATGGGATGTTTAGAGGAGAATTAGCATATTTTATGTTATGAGCGAGGTCAAGTATAGGATTTCTTTTCCAAAGAGAGTAGCTGCGCCACCTTTGATGCTCTGCTGGCTCATATAGGTTACGTCAGACACAGGGACTGAAAGAGTACCGTAAAGCTAGGCATGCATAGGACAATTTATGCATTGATTTAAGCACAACGCAGCAATCGATTGTGCTGGAAGCAGTGCAAAAATCGAGCGGAGTTGTTGAGGAAGTTGGTAAACCCTGTTCCACTTACCTTACCGAGGATCCCCTTCCACAGTATCGAACGGGATTGAGGTGTTCCCTGACATCATCGTGAGCGTTGACGTCATCGCGCTGGGGTCGAGGGATCTACGATTGCACAGGCATCGACCCGTCTATGGGAGCTTATGGTAATACCAATCTGGCCAAATGAAATTGCTATATTACATTTGTTGCAATGTGCAGAATATTTGGAATAGGTGATTTCCCCTAATCGAAATCTGAAATAAAATCTATGTATATATAATGCTCTGCTTGGCTCTTTCCTACTCTCTAAACATGCTAATGACATTTTTAAATTAAACTTTTATGTTTTCATTATACATAATTTCTTAAAACCAGTGATGCAGGTAGATCATGGCTGGTAGCTGGAGGCAGACGGGTGCAGGGTTGACCGCACCATCTGATCATCTGTTCCCAGAGACAGACTCTCATTAGGTTTAGCTATGCTGCAATTCTGGCCCCCATGCACGTGCTGTATCATGGTTTATCAGGGAGCCCACCAGTTAATCTGTATTGAATGCCCGAACCACTGCCAACTCATAATAAAAAACATTCTAATGTACAATTTAGAAGCTGGGAAAATCAAATTGGTGGAAACGAGGGTTATAGTTCCCAAGAAACAGAGACAAGAAATTCTTCAGCTCCATTCAGAAATATGAGAAGACCTGCACTAGTACAATAATAATATTTAGGTTCGTGGAACATGAAGAGATGATCAATAGTGATGGCGTGAACCCGGAATTGCTACTAGCGCAAAAGTTTGTGAACCCGGCGAACCAGCGAACCCGCCATTGACTTCAATGGGAGGCGAATTTTAAAAAATCAAAGGGACCCTTTCTGGCCACAATAGTGTTGGGAAAGTTGTTTCAAGGGGTCTAACACCTGGTCAATGACATGACAGAGGGGAATCCATGGCAAAACTCCCAAGAAACATTTTTTTCACGCAATAAATCCGCACGAAGGAATTCTACAATGATAGTCAATGGGAAAATAAAGTGCAATGAGTGATTACCCTTAGACCGTGTTTGATTGGACTTATCTCCTTTGTATGACCCCTGCCACAAACCTGGACTTTGCATCTGTCACTGTTTCTGAACTCACTCCCTAGAGGGGGGTCTTGGAGGATTTCACCGGTCTCCGTTCTCAGGTGAGGTACCTTGTGCGTTAAGTCCTGGGGGCAACCAAAGTCGGGTGGGCATATCGTGTCTCTCGTTCAGGAGGGGGCTTGTCTATAGGTGAAGACCGCAGCGGAGATTGGGGTATCCAACCTGACCTGTGGATCGGTGATCCCTCGGATCAGCTATTTTAAAGGTCACTCCGGCTTCACAGTTCCCACACAACAAACTCTGATACACCAAACTCCCTGCTTAACGCACCGCATACATTTAAACGGTTGAGTGACCCATTAAACAATAATTCTGCAGTGTTGTAACATTTCTGACCTACTAGACTTTAAAGATCAACTTATATGATCCCAAAAAAATAAAGTTTTTCATAC
>CM070038.1:88919688-88938051 GCA_036250615.1 Ptychadena robeensis
GTTTAACCAATGTAAAAAGATAGGGGGTGGGTCGAACTCGCCATATGTTCGCGAAAATGCCGAGGATAGTTCGCCGGCGAACAGTTCGGGCCATCACTAATGATCAATAGAAGCAAGTTTAATTCAGGTTTTCTTTTAAAGGATCATTTAAAACTAATTTGCAGCCTACAAAACTTTTTTCAAAATTCTTATTACAAAACTAACTTCTCGCTCTTTTATTATGTTATTCCATGCTCTTTTCTTTCTGTGGCAGTGATGCCCCAAAACTTACTACCCTCGCCCTCCTGTCTATAAAAGTTCTCCTTCCCTGGACTACTTGTATGTGTTACTATATTTTGTGGTGGATAAAGCCCCCCATACACCTTAAGATCGATCCATACAATCTCCATTAAGGTGGCCATACACAGGTCGATTTCCCACATGATTCCTGGCCGATCGATCACCAGGCGCATGCACGCAGATCGATCGGTGAGGAATCGAGTGCAGCCCACCTTGACCGATCGACCCCGCCCGATCGACATGGCCCCCAAATCAGATCGGCCAGAGAACCAACCTGTTGGTGTTTTCTGATCGATTGAGCACACATCAAGGGGCGTTGACATTGTGAATCGATTGACTGGTAACAGAATCGTCCAGGAATCGGTGGCCTAAGGTGGTAGCCACAGACTTGTATGGTCGATCGGAAACCAACACCTGTATGTCTAGCTTTAGATCTACCAACAATTGTGTAGTATAGTGGCCTACATAGTGATTGGAAGGATTAGAAAGTTCCTCATATTACATGGTTTTGGTAGAACAAAATTTAAGTTGTACAGAAATTGTATGGAAAGATTGTAAGGTGTATGGGGGCCTTTAGACGTACTCCTATGTACAGCTTTATACAGAGGCCTGTGCCTCTCCCCCTAAGGAGGTGACCTACTGAAACTCTTGCTCTAGTGGTCGCTGGATGCTCCGCCATTGGGAATATCCGAGCACACATTTGCGAAATACTGCAAATTCTCGAATGTCGGATATTCATTGAATATATTTGAATATTCTTGCTCAATACTACAAACCATCCCGCTTAATGGAACTCCGGCTCAGTGGGAGTTGGTTGTGAGTGGTTGTGCCTACAGCCTATCAAACACACAGAGATTTTCCTCCGGATTTTGGAGGAAAAAAGTGTCTCTTATAAGGCAAAAAATACGGTACCTGCTGCACATCCAAGTGTGAAAAAGTGTTGAGGATTGTGCATGCAGCAGTGACTATATACAGGACTCCAGTAGCTAAGGTAGATCCTGCCACACAGGAAGTGCCTGGTGCACATATTACAGCTGCTTTTTAAATAAGAATAAATTCAGTAAGTGAAAATAACGAAATGAAAGCTATTCAAGTGTGTGTGTAAATTATTTTATATTTTTACATAAGATGTTGCAATTATAGCTAGAGATGGAATAACCAGTATGATGAAGTTCTGTGAACTTATCTTGTGTACTCTGCTGGTCTTAAGATGGAGCAATCACTTCACACAGACACCATGCTTCTCTTCTCTCAGGAAGAAGGCACACACTGAGTAAACTTTAGTGTAACACACAATCTTGTTAACAAACAGACAATACAGTCACATGACACAAGGTCCTGTGTGAGAGATATACAGTATAAGAGCATACAGAATATTACACATCTTAACATAAGAGTTTAAAAAACCATGATCAGTAAAAAATATTTGCATTAACGCCAATATAGTAATTGATTAATGTCCCTTGCATAATGTGGGTTTTTGCATTGAACAGCAAAAGAAGCCCAAGGATCACATGATATAAAAACGTTTATGGTGATGGTTGATCATCCTAATGTACCTGCTGTAAATCAGAAAATTATTTCAGGTCTCCTTAGGCCTAAATTTTTTAGGGAAAACTTTTGGAAAAGCTGCTCTATGAGCAATTTATCAATCTAGAGAGGAATCATATTTCATAAATATTGAAATCAGTGGCACTTTCTAATGGCCCCCATACACCTTTAGATTTTTCTATCAAATTTCCTTTAACCTCCCTGGCGGTTCACTGAGATGCAGATTTCTGTACCAAAAGTGATTCAGTGTTTTGCCTTTCCGCCCCCATCGGCGTCACCGATGACGAACGGTTGCTCCAGGTGGGCGCGTTCATTTTGCGATTGATCACCAAGCGATCACCCCGAATGCGCATGGTGATCATTCGCAAAATCGGCCACAGATTGAAGCGCTATGGCCGGCTTTAGAGGTACAGAAATTTTTTTTTTTTTTATACATTTGCACTTGTTTTCTTTTCTTTTGATTTGGATTGGATAAAACATTTATAAAACATCTACCCAATCAAAATAAAAAACACCCCGCCCAGCACGTGACGTCATCAGGACCCGAGTGCAGATCATGGAAATAGCCGGAGACATCAGCTATTTCCGGAGGCACTTGGGTGCAGCCGGAGATAGATCAAACTAGCAGAAACGCTCAGCGGGAGCATTTCTGCTAGCTGGATCCACTTTTGAACTGGATTATAGAAAGACATTTCTATAATCCAGTCCAAAAGTTAAAAAAAAAGATTTAAAAAATGAAAAAAAAAAAAAATAATTCTTTAAGACCGGGTCCCGCCTCCGTGACGTCACACGTCACTCCGGGACCCGGAAGAAGCTGGCGACGGAGAAGAGGACCGCTGGACCAGGTGAGCTCCCACGCTGTGCCCGAACCCAGTTCGGGCGTATCGATAGTTGCAGCGTCCCTTTGCCCAAACTGGGTTCGGGCATATTGCTAGGGAGGTTAAATCTCTTCTCTTCTTCAATCATATCTACCTGTGTTCAATCGCAGAGGACCCTATACTACATAGTTGATTATAGATCTAAAGGCTATCTGACAGAAAGATCTAAAGGTGTATGGCCAGCTTTAATGTTTCTGTGAAGAAAGATTAGAGAGTTGTGTTTCAGCATTACATATCTAATATTAAGACCCTTTTGTGGGAACATTCATATTGATTAAACTGAGCTTTTTTAGAGATATCTATAGAATGTTCCAGCATCTTTATAACAGGATTGTAGGATTATGGTGATCTTGAAGCAACAGAAGCAGAATTTGCCGAGCTTAACCATGATAGGCATCTATTATAACTTTTTTACAATAAAAAAAAAGAATATTACAGGACCAGTTTTCCTTCAAAATATCCTCAATGCTTCATAACTGCTTGATAACAACCTTCTCTTCCAAGAAGTCAAGTGGAATAATTGAGACTCACCATGATTGGAGTTTAAATCATACTTGTCAACCGTCCCATTTTACTTATTAAATATATATATAATATACAAGTTTATTATGTGACTTTCCCAACCAAATCCCAATTTCAATAAATCAGAAATTTCCCAGCATTTTTAAATGTTAGTAAATAAAGAGGGCGTTACTCTCTCTCTCTGAAGTTCCCACCCCACTTGTGCAGATGATGTGCAGGGTGGAGTTAGGGGCAAAATAATTGCCCCTTCCTTCTAAGTTAGCAAGCTGATAGTAGGAGGGAGGGGGTGGTAAACCTCTCGATGGCAGAAGAGATGTCACTTGCTGTATTTGGAACAAGGAAGTGTCATTCCACCGCAGCACTTACGTGTTCCAAATACCATATTTTTGACTATGAAAACTATGAGGTATGTTTATGTTAAAAAGGTATGTTTTAAATGGCCCGTCAGCTTTTCATTAACAAAAAAATAACAAACTAGAATATATAACAATCATAAAAACAAAACATTCTAGATTAAAATATAACCCCTTTATCTCCATTAACCAACACATAGGCCTTTAGCCCCACCACACCGACTTGGAGACAATTACAGTAAAATGCAGATACCACCTTACTGAACTAGTTCCCTGGAACTCCTACATCCTTAACAAAGGGTGAGACTGTATCTATAACGGACACCAAATGATCTTTTAAATAGAAATACCACGTTTAAGGTGTCCACCTCTCCTGCCTACCTCTTAGCCTCTACCCCTCACTCTACGCAGATTACTTCGTATAATATCTTCTTTGCTGTTCCAACGAATCTTCATTGTATAGCCTTGTCTGACATAGAACTGGCCCTGTTCCTACTGTCCACATGCACTTGGGCCCTATTCCTTTGTGTGACCCAAACTCATGGTATTCTCCCAAAGAGAAGCCACCATGGCAGTTTTAGTTGCAATGGCTAATTCTAGGTCAATGATATATCAACAATAATAACACTCACAATTATATAAGTGTAATTATACACAAATAGGTTTAGTACTACCGAAATAGTACATCAATATTGAGGTGCAGACAAATAAGTGTCATGAACCCTAAAAATTTGCTTAAGTGGGTTTTTCCCTTTGGTCTCTTAAATATACCATTAAAAGTATAACATAAGCTTTATAAGAGCAATTAAAATCCTGCAGATGTCATGTCAGCCTATAATGTCCTTTGTTTTCTGTATTTTTATCAGTTACAGATTGTAGACCATCCCCTATATGTGAGAGTTGTTGGAAAGTGTTTGTTTCCTATTCTATGATGACAATGCTGCTTCTCCATAAATACAGTACAGTAGGGGAGCAGTGTCACCCTAGGACAGGAATAAATGCCCAAAGCCCAGGGCATCTTGGCACAGGGGTAGGCTGGCTTAGGCAGGATGAGGCAAGGCATCGTTGGAAAGGAAGTGAAGCAGGAAGGGGAAGACAAGCTCAAACATTGCCCGCATTTCCCTCCCTTCCTTTTTCTCATGTTTTTGTTTGGGGTGTTCATTGTCATAAGTCTTCATCTAACATTGTTATTGTAGTTATTGTTATACTTTTTTTTCCATTTTTCATTCGTTTGTCGCAGCAGTTCCCAGTAAAAAAATGGCTGTATAATGTAAATGGTGATGTGCTGGTGATTGGGCCAATCAAACATGGTAAATCTGGAGTTCTAAAGAGGGTCATTTACAATATGGGAAAAATAAGGTCATGGTTATGTTACTACCCATCAAACTAATAAAATGTGTGGCTGGTGGATGGTACAGTCGGCACATTATAGAAATTCATCCTTGCCCAGGTCAAGTTGTTTCTGGCATGACCTCCAGATGAGAATTAAGCTGAAAAAAGCCTTAAAAGGGTCACTGCAGCCAAAAGACCCAAAGACAAGTATGCTGCAGATATTATTCTTGAGATTACATTTGAAAAAAAAAGACGACCACCAAAGCTTTGTATCACATCAGCAGTTTTCTGACCTCATGCACCAGCCCTATAATGTATGGAAAATAAACTAATCTCATTCAAGTCCAAAATCCATATTGAAAATCAACGTATTTGCTTTTCACTAATTAGTCCTTCATCTCCTATCCAAGTAAAACATAAAGCCATGGTATTTTGTAGAGATTAATTAAAACATTCTTGGGATGTTACATCAGATTCCGGCACTGGGAGCATCTCCTGGTACTAGTAGCCACGATTTCACATTAATTATAGAAGGTCCACGTTTTGGTTTTATCAAGAACGAGCAGGAATCTTGTTATTCGCTCGGCTGCTAGAGAGGCCAAGGGACTTATTACAGAGTAAAACTTTCAATGTTTTGCCTGTCAACACATTCATCATTGCAGCTGCCAACTCCAGCTGAGCACCAATTCCCGGGCCTTTTGTTCCTGACACATCCGTACTTGGCCAGGATATCTAGACATTGTGCTATAGTGTGTGCTGCACACAGATTATCACAGGTACCCTTCTCTCAAATCCCATTATTGTTCACATAGTACAGAAGTGACATCACCACATCCCAAGCCTGCTGCTGACTAACGGTTAGGGCCAGAGAGCTTTTGAAAATATTTCGTCTGTATCCAATGGAAATAAATGAGCTTGTGATGTGGATCGGGCAGTCAGGCCTACAAGAAGCTTTAGATGAGCAGCAGTCCTGGGCACGGTCCATCTCCATGATGTCCCAGGTTTTTTTTTTCCACTATGGGCTACTTAAGCTAACGTCTGGAGTTGCTAGGATCACTTTGGTCTTAAAGGGATACAGTACTAAAAATAAAGTAAACACAACAACAAAATTCTCTATATATCCCTATAATTGGGTTAGGATGGGGAATGGGATTTTTCAGGCAGTATGTTATCAAACAGTAATTTGATTAAAAAAACATCACTACATATGATTATTACATGCTCACATAGGTACAGCTGATATTGCATCATAGCAGCATATATGGTAATAAATCATTTTTTAAACCATGTCCAATGATGTCTCACGTTCAGTGAAAGAAAGAGCACCGCCATCACTTGCACACGGGGGCATCGCATGTACTGGGGTAAATCAGGGGACAATAATCTAATAATCTGTCTGTCTGTCTGTCTGTCTGTCTACATATATATAGGTAAAGGACAAAGTTCAAAGAAAAGTCCTGTAATTTTTTTTTAAATAAAATCAAGTTAGGCAATTAACATGTTGTGACCTTATTGTGTTGTTTGTACTACATCACCATATGTATATAAATCCACATTGACATGGCTATTGTTAACCTGGATTAATCAGTAGTGTCACTAGCCCGATCCGGGAGGCGCTGTGAGTACCAGTTCTACCTATTTCCCTCCAAGAGGACGGGTGCCCCAAACTTTCTAATCAGAGCAAATTTTGTTTCCGACCACCCTGAAAACATTTCAAGTTATTGTCAAAATGTCGACTTTAACCCCCCCCCCCCCCCAACAAATGTTTATATGTAATAATTAAATAAATGATTACAGATATAAATGGAGTACAATTAGTATAGAGGTCCCAGACTTAATGATTTGAAAATGTAAAAAAAAAAACACAACCGCTATTAAAATGAACCAGTTATTAAAATGAAACAGTTAAATACATGAACTAAATCAAATTTTAAACATACTTATAAGCAATGTCCCTGTCTCTAAATAATTCTGCCATGCTTCTTGATGATATACCCCTCAAAATATGAGCTAGATCTAGATGAAACACATTCAGGGCAGGGCTGAGCCTTAAGACTTGCTCAGCCCCAGCGTGTTCTTAAATGTAAGTAAACATGCCCTCAAATAACCTGTTGGGCATGTGCAGTATCATGGGGAAAAAAGTTCTCATGCTACTGCCCATGTCTGTATATTTCACCGGCGGACATGTCAAAATTAGCAGCAGGTGACATCATGAACAGGTGCAGTAGTGTGTGAAGAAATAGTCTAAATCATTCCATGGATTAAAAAATTATAAAGTAGTATTTTTGTAAGTAAGTATTTTTGATTATCTCTACTAATAGCATGTGATTTCCCTCCCCCCTGCTATATATATATATACATATTAAACCTAGTTATGCTTCTGGAATTAGTGATAAATTTATTAAACACTTGCCACGTAAGGACCCAGAAATCTACAACCTTAGCCTAGAGAAAAAATCTCTTTTCCATTAACGACCCCCTCTTTCCATGAATCAAGCAGTGGTCCTTCTCTGCAGTCTGGTAAAGAGGAGTTTGAACTGGTGTTAGGGTCATATTACAAAGGTAGAAATAAGTAGTATTTACAGTTTTCATGCAGAATCATTTGAAATAGGACTTTGCTCTTTTAAAGGGTCTTGATATTTTACTGACTACATGACTGACTAGATGTCAGTTATTCACTGCACAAAAAGCTTTTGGACAAAGGGCCCCCACACACATATCGAACGGGGGCCAACAAATGAGCTGTGGAGAGCAACGTGATGACGTCATCACTCTGCTCTCCATCACTCACAGTATCGGTGGGCACCCTTTGTGTGCCACCCATTAGTTTGGATGGGGACGCCGGTCCCCATTCAAACTAATAGCATCGGCCAGAGGCCAACTGAATTTGCCACAGACTGACGGCCACGAGCGCGCACACACATCGGTCGGTGGCAAAATGAGCTGCAGATCTTTACATGTGTGGGGACCCTAAGTACCCAAATTTCCTTCTGAAAATTCACTTTACGATTCTAATTGCATATTTGTTAAATACAAAAAAATCTGTAATACTAATGTTAGGAATCTAGGATGATTAATCTATAGTGAATTATAGCTGGTTATTAGTGTGTCATGAAGATTTCAACACTAAACATTTCACACACTTAAAGACTGTAAAGCTTTCGTCACATGACGATTTCAATGTCATCGTAATAAAGTGGCAAGTATCACTGTGATAATATTGTACTTATCTCTATGAAAATATGTATGAAGATAAACATCTGTTTTAGTGGTCAGGTTCTAGTTTTAGGAAATCATGCAAAATCTTAAGCTAGCTGTGTGCGCTTTGATTTTTCTGTTCAGCTGATTAAAAAAAAATCGGTTGATTTTTAAAAGTGATTCCTTTTTACCTGAATTGAGAGCCAAAAGTCTGAAATCGGACATAAAATTGAGCAGCGATCGGACATGTTGGTAAATTTCTGATGTTTTGGGGGGTATTTGAATGGATTTGTTTCCAATGGTACTATGGAGCATGTGCACAGGGCACAGGAAAGGAATCGATCAGTTTAGAATTGATCAATGTGTGCTGCTACAATTGATCAGGGTTAGACTGTCAATATTTCAAGTGCACAAGCCAATCAAATATATTGAGCCAAAGTTGATGTGTGTATAGCTACATTTACCTGGAGAACTTTAGCTTCTTGAAAGATCTTCAGCATTGGCTATAGTTTAGTGTACCATATATTTGATCCCCTTCTAGACACTGTTATTCCTTCCAACAACAATGTGATCCATAAGTACTGAATGCCATTTGCAGCCTGTGAGAAGGCTTTGTACAAGCTTTAGTAATGTTTATGGAAATGTTTGACCATTCTTCAAGAAAAACATTTGTGAGGTCAGGCACTGATGTTGGACCTGAAACCCTGACTAACCTTCGCAGCGGTTTGCACAAAACCAGCTCGGACAGAGTTTGTTTTGTAATTTGCAATTGATTCTGCATCATGGCAGAATGGGGGGGGGGGGGGGGTGTTGCTTTCCCCGACTACATTGATCATGGAGGTGGGAGGGCGGAGAATCACGGCAGAGTACAGTAACATGGGCATACTACCAGGGAGGTTAAAGTGGCCATACATGGTTTTACATTTTCCATTCAATAAACTTTAAAAAACAATTTGGTGGACCAACCAAAAGTGATGGAATTGGAACATTAAATTGAGTAGTAAATGTACAAGATGATAAATTTGTTGATAGTACAAGTATGTGACAGGTTTTCTAGGTATTTGGATGGCTTTGTAAGCATGTGCACAGGGCTTTGAAAAGTAATCGATCAGCTTAGAATTGACCAAATCGTGATGGCATGATCGATTGAGGTTAGGGTGACAGATGATATTTAAATTGCACAAGTCAATCAAATATAAGATCAATCAAGCAATTCAATAGCTAGCTTTAAGGCTGGCATACACATGCCGATAAGCGGCCGATTTTTAACCTGACCGACGGGCGTGCGCGCTCGCGCCGTCGGTCAGGTTAAAAATCGGCCGCTTATCGGCATTTGCCCACATGGGGCGACAGATCCCTGTCGCCCCACAGCTCAGCCGGCCAGAGAACGGACATGTCCGATATTCTCTGGCCGATGCAAGCCGATGCCATAAGCTTCTGGCGTCTTCATTGAAGCTAATGGCCGGCACACAAAGGGTGCCGGCCGACTGAAGGGGCCCCATAATGCACCAGGGTGCAAACGTGATGACGTCATCACGTTTGCATCCCGGTGCATATCGGGACTGGTCTGTCTGCACCCGTCGGGGTGTGTATGGTAGCCTTTAGTCTCAGTTTTATGCCAAAGGTGTTACATTATATTAAAACATTAAGGGCCCTCCCCAAACTTTTAACATTTTCCCAAAAAATCTTGGTATACTGAAGCATGCCACTGCTTGCATGGTTTACATCACTGCATCCAACACTTTGCATTCCACATAGTGACCTAAGCCTTGGACACAGTTGCTCACCCATAAAAATCCAATCCATGATGCCCTTTACACACTGTTAAGTTAATCTGAAGGCCATAAACTTGTAAATTGGAATATCTCTTCTGTGTGCCACAATATACTCTGTGATTCTTTGTGGCCAACCACTTTGTGGCTGAGTTGCTGGTAACAGTTGACGTGAAATTTTGGCACAATATTTTCAACAAAAATACTTTATGAAATCATTTTAATGTATTATATTATCCACTCTGCCCATAATTTGGCTTTTCAGTTTCCACATGTAATATTGGGTGCAGTGGGTGAAAAAAAAAAAAAAAAAAAAAAATTACACTGTTGCACCACCACCAGAGACCCCTTGTGCCCAGGAGTTCTCCAGGGGTGGTGCTGCTGCTATTAGGGGGCATTTAAGCATGTGCTTATAAAAAACACGTTTCTAGCATCTGGACACCCAAAAAGCTCTGTAGGCAGAAAGACATGTCATTAGGCGTCCCCCGGTCCATTTTGGGTGTCTACCTCATATGGATAACAAGGAGGCATTTCCAAACTCAAGAGTGGATGGACACTTTCTGGACTGTCAACAACCTGAAAATTGCCCCTTTCTGTGCAGACAGGCACTTTCCGGGCTGTCAGCAACCCGAAAATTGCCCCATTGAATGCTCCCTGAATGCATTGTGCTGCCATCGGCCATTAAAGAATGTCTTCATTTTTTATTCCGGTGTGATTATAATAAAACAATAATAATAATCTTGGACAAAAATAAAAAATGGAAATGACCTTTGGTGCTCAGTATGGTGGTTGCTAACATTGGTCACCAGTGGGAGGAATACTAGGAATGAGTTGCCAGTGGAAAAGGGTCACCTTACACTTTTGGTCAATGTTGCACTTCTTACAATGATTATTAGACCAGAGGTCAATCTTCTTATGCTCACTGCACAAGGAACCCTATCAATCTCTAAAGCTATGTTTCAAGTTTTGGTTTGGGTAATGGTTATAAGTACAGGTCAGATTAAAATATGTCATAAATTCATCATTATGTAAGCATAAGAAAATTAATAAACTAAATTTTCATCTGGAAGCGTCCAAGCCAAATCAAGCCAATATTGGTTTAAGAAAATGATGGAATGTAAATATTTTGCATATGGAACAATATTAAAAATAATTGTTATAATCATAAATTATAACCTTATAATTAAAAATTATAGCCTGAGACAGTACAGTGTACTAAACATGGGTAACCATTACAGACATATAGTAATGGACTTGAAAAATACAGCTACAACTACCCTGTTTCCCCGAAAATAAGGCACCCTTACATTTTTGCCTCACGCTGAAATATAAGGCATCGCCACGAAAATAAGGCACCCCCGAAGATGTGGTACTGTAACTCTGGACAGGGGTATCAGAGGGGGCAATCAAAATGACACAGGAGGATCAAAAGGGTTACTAAAATTTTATCCCCCCCTTTCCTGGGTCTCCTGTGCCATTTTGATTCCCCCCTCTGATCCCCCTGTGTAATTTTTGGTGATCCCCTCACCCTTATTCCCCAGTGCCGTATTATTCTTCATGGAAAAATAAGAAATCTTACTGTCTTATTGTCTTATTTTCGGGAACACAGTACATAACAAAAGATGTACATCTATATGTTGGACAGGTAAGATATAATTGCAAAACATGTCCCATACAAAGATTTAGCCTTGTGACTTTAATGCCATCATAAAAGTATATCACACTTCTCAAAACAATAGAGCAAGACAAGTTGTTTGACATCCTACACCATGCCAAGTAGGAGTGTAGACATCCAGTGCCTACGTGCCCTAGGTCGCTAGATAAAGCACCTGCTCCTTCGGTGCCAGACAGAGATGGTATCAGGTGAGTTCTGGCAGTGGAGCCGGCATTCCAAAGAGGAGACAATTTACATTCCGTGCTGTTGCTTAATGGAGCCAAAGAAAATAAGCATGGGATCCAATTCATTTCTTCTGGCTCCCGCTCGCCTGACCCAGGCCTGCTGATCTCCGTGCTTCTACCCTCTTGGCTGCCCCTTTCTATGTTTTCAAACTTTGATCCATTTGAGCTCTGGTCCACTCGCTGTGAACTCACTGGATATAATTCATTAGTAAAGGTAATCTCAATTACATGGAGCCCACAGGCCAACTGCCATCATTAGAACAAGTCAACTTTATTACAGAAACTTAATGATACATCAGTTTTATTAGATCAGTAAAGCCAAGTTTAAACAAGTCTGGAAAATAAAAGGTTTTTGGTGACATTAACAATGTTATAGGTTGGGATATCAAGAAGTTAAAAAACAAAATATAACATAAGCATATTTTTATTATTTTGCATTTAAAATGTAAAAATTATTAAAACCAATATGACGTTGTTTTTTTGCTGACTGTGGCACTCTCTTGGAAAAGAGAGAAAATCTCTGCAAAGTGAAGGAAAATAATTTCCTAAATAGAGCTCTTTATCATGGAGAGTGCTCCCCTGTATTCATATTCTGGTACAACTGTAAAATCTTGAATTTGCGAAAGCCACTGGAACAATATGAGAGGGTCAATTTGCTGGGTAAGGGGGTAAGCTAACTTTGTTAACACTAGAGCAAAGACAAATGCCATTAACCACAGTTTAATGTACAGAAGTCCAGTCATTGGTCACTAAAGTCATGGTCCAGACAACTAGTCGTGATTTTATTAAAAAAGACATTGTCTCCTCTTCCCTCCTTACTAATACTGGTAGAGAGAGAATGTCTTGTGCTGACCACTTATTAGAGACAGCATGCACTCAGGTCAGCGCACACAGAGAGAGCGGAGGTCCTGTGCTGCAGTTCAGGGAAGAAGGGGAAGATCTCCTAGGCAAAGTATTTCAAAATGTACAGAAACAAAGATATATTTAAAAAATCCACATTGGTATTGGTAGTGAGGGAAGAAGAGGCAAAAAAATGATCTCCCGCTCCCTACCAATCAGAGGCATGCAGCCAGTCGGCACGCTCATAAAAAGAGCAGGTCTTGTGCTTCTGGCACCCACTCTCAGGAGAGGTCAACTTGGCCTCCAAATTCGACTAGTCAGTTACTACCCTGATACATGTTATTTTCAATGGGTTGGGTTTACACAAAGGAATTATGAAAAAAAAGATCACGTCCAATTTTTCATCCGTTGATGTGTGTCTAGGGGCCACTAGAAGTCAATGGTTGTGTTGACTATACATGTTCTCTGAGCTACAAACACATAGGTAATGAGACCTGCTCCCAGACCATATTTTCTTGCATTAGCTACATTTGGAAATGTAGACTCCTCTCACACGTCTCTAGATGCTGAGCCCATCATTTAAGAACAAGATCAATAAAAACATGTCCTGGAAATAAGCAGGTAAAACGCATGAATATTTGGTCAGTAGGATTGATGTAAACCTTACCAAAAATTCAGATTCAGACTCAAAGATATTATTATTACTTTAATTTCAATTTATAGTAGTTTGACATGTTCATGAGATCATATAGAATTCATTGACAGGTACAACTGACCTGCATTAATTTGCTTTAGAGGACAAGGACACAAGGTGCACAACATAGTGCAACAAAGCAAAGTTCTGTTAATGGTAAAGGAAAAGATAAAATAAAGCATTCACAATTTTGCAGGTGCAATGCAGGCTTAGCAAGGAGAGGTGATTTCCTACAAGGATAGGATTTGACTTGTTGCTTCAGCTATGTAGATATCCTCACTTCCTGAATACGCATGACATCACTTCCTGGTAAAGGGTGCTGTAGTGATGCCAGCAGTGAAGTCTCACTTTGTCAACCAACTTCACTTGCCTCAAACTGGATTACAACCTCTAGAACTGTATAGAATACGAAAGCCATTAAAAACAAAAATTACCCATGCATACTGGTCTTAACAAATGTGCTGCTTAGACAGAGACTTGTCCTGTTTTCTTTATTAGCTGTCTATCCAGCTGAGGACATTTCAATCATATCCTGCTTGGAAACAGGAAGTAAGTAGAGATGGTCGAAATGAAGTACCGTACTTTCCGGCGTATAAGACGACTGGGTGTATAAGACGACCCCCAACTTTTCCAGTTAAAATATAGAGTTTGGTATATTCTCGCCATATAAGACTACTCCTCTTCCAACGCACACCAAATAATGTATGTCCACTCTGACTTTCAACCCACAGATCTCCAACACCTTTAGAAGTCCAATTTTTTGGGGATTAGTAATTTACATTCCCAATTTGACACCCCTATCTGCAACCTTTCATATTTATTAATGTTTCCCTGCAGTTATCCAACTGACATAAATTGTATACATTTGACAATAAAATACCTCAGATTTCAAGGTTGTACATCATAGGGTTTTAAAGATCTGGGTGTTCATTCAAATGAGGGGATGCATGTAGCAGAATAAGCCATTATAGTCTTATGGAAGAATTATTTGACAACTAACTTCTTTGTAGGAAGCGTTGAAGCTAGGGGCATGACATTTTGCATGAATGTAGTCTCAGGGGTTAGCTGGTAACCCCCAAAATTTCAAGATTCTACCATGCAGAGTTTTAAAGATCTGTGTTTAAATTCAGATAAGTTAAAGCCTGTATGCAACATGAAAATATGCATGGATATAGTTTTAGGGGTTAGCAAGTAAACTACAAAATTTCAAGGTTCTACCATGCAGGGTTGCAAAGATATATGTGTTCAATGTAGGCAAGTTAAATGTTGCATATAGGAGTATAGCACTCTGGTAATTAAGAAGCATTACTGATAGCTGGACTTTAGCTGAAATTTAACGTACAAGTGTTGTAGCTAGAGGGGTGAAACTCGGGGTGTAAGTAGATTTCTTGATTTATCTATTAATGGTTTTCCTGCTATGAATGTTCAAAGTTACACTGTTACACAGGTGTTGGTTTTGCTTCTACAGCAGAGTGGAGAGGGTGTGTCCCCTCCTGCCTTTTTTATTGGCTGGGATGATGGAGAAGCATCCTGTAGCCATGGTAACACTGCTGTGAAGGAGGGGAGAGATCTCTTTCTTCCCGATCTCATTCTCCTGCTTTTGTCGGCCAGCCAGCACGCAGCCCATGGAACATAGAGCTCTACCGGCTTCCCTAGATGGTCCGCTGCACCCCCCTGCCAGCCACACCCAGCGTATAAGACGACCCCCGACTTTTGCACACATGTTCCTGTGTTCAAAAGTCGTCTTATACGCCAAAAAATACGGTAAATACAATTACACTTAAATTCTGATAAATTTTTGATTTCCATTTTTCAAGCAAAATTTTGACTTAAAAGCAAAAATATCGACTTCAATCAAAAATTTTTCGAAATTAGCCTTGAATTTTCATGTAATAGTGTTGATCGCGAAAATATTGCAAATATGGGTGCTTAAATTGCAAAAATCTTGATAAATCATAATAAATTACCTTCATTGAGCAAATCGGCACCACCGGCATGGTACTTTCACAATTATGAAGATATAACACTAAATTCAAGATGTTTAAAAAAATGCAGATATTCGCGATCAACACCCTATAACATATTTTTAGGTCAAAATGTTACCTTAGAGGAATTTTGGGGTTGATTTTCAATGGCCCTGGCGAAATTCGACTATGCGAAATTTCGAATTAAAATTTAGCATTTTTCGACCATCCCTAGAAATAAAAGATAACTGTTCCAGAGTGAGACACCCAATGGGAACACAGACAACAATTTGAGAAGAATCCCATTATATCAATTCTTAGTGGTCAGTGATAACCAGTATTGCCTTTACTCTTGTTATTGCTGTATAGTGTGGAACTTACAATTTTCACCATTCAACCATTGATGGTTAGCGTAGGTCAGTGATGGCAAACCATTTTGAGGCCAAAAGCCCAAACAGAAACACGCAACCCACTTTTTTATCTTTAAGTGCAATACAACAGTTTAACCTGAATACTGAGGGTTTCGTTTTAGCCAAAAATCCTATAGCAGCAGTGCGGCAGTGTGAAATGGCACTAACATTGTTACAATTTTAACAGGAATGAGGATAAATCAAGGAGCTCGGAAACCCCACATGACTTGAGAGGAACTTGTGGCGTCTTCACCGCCATGGCAGCAACATTGCTGTATTTTCAGTAACAACCTGGTTCAAGACCGCGGCTGTACATTTTAGGATGCTGTTGTTGGTAATTTCTTGGTAAATTATAGATGTGGCCACAAGATGGCACTGCTGAAAAATCCCTTTCCCTTCTGTCCCCACCAATCAGAGAGAGAGACTGCAGACACTCCGATACGCAGTCTGTCCATGCGTGCCAACCGAGAGGACTCTGCGTGCCATAGGTTCGCCATCATGGGTGTAGGTGGACAATGTTTATCCAACATTGCTCATTGATCAATAATTACTAACATGCTCTTTTTTTCAATGAGTTCGGTAATAGCTTTGTCTTTTTTACTAACATTTAAATTTCTATCATTTTGCCTATATACTGTATATAATGTTAGATATACTACTGAAGATATCATGGCATTGAATAATATAATTTCAGGCTTCAACATTGCTGATTTAGTTTCTGTTTGTGAACCCAGGAAATGGAGCCACAACATTTTCTATTTTCCTTGACTATCTAAACTTCAGCTAGAACTAGTTTTTCTTACTTTGTCCTAGAGGCTTTACAGTTATCATATATCAAGTATTTTTCTGCTCTAAAAGCTCAATGGAGCATCAGGGAACCAATAGAAAGGTAAGTATTACCAGATGGTGCTGCGACAATAGAATACCCCCATACCTCCATGGGCAAAGCACAGGTTCGCTTTAATGTCCTTAATCCAAGGATCACTAAATCAGAAATAGACATTATAACTCTTTCAGAAAAGCACAAAGCTTTCTGGAGTTAATCTCTTGCAAATCCCAGGCTTAACGCTGCTTCAGGTGTCAATGCTGGGATAATACTTTGGAACAAATTTGTACCTGGACAGAGCTGGATTTTCTAAAAAGATTCCATGTTCACCAACCTAAGGAATATTTAATAAAGTTGTATGCAATCAGCTAGCAAAACGTCTTTTATTCTAGCTCTTGCATTAAAAAATTAAACACTGCATGTCATATAAACAGAACTAGTAAACTGTTTTTCCAAGGTTTGAACAATATTGAAGATATAGGTAAGCTTGCAAAAACTCCAAAAAGCCATTAACCCAGGTTGATTTATATACACTTTGTTTAGTATTTTTTAGGTTTCTACAGTAAATGAGACATGCAATCTATGGGGACTATGAGGCTGGTTATGGGCCATAAATCACTGGGCCAGAGAGAAGTAAATGTAAATAAAGCCTGGAATCTATGGGGACCCTGGAGAGGGACCAGAAGGAAATATGATAAATGGCAAAATATGCAATAAAAAAAAATGATTTTCTTTCATTATTGATTCTTATTTCCAAGCTTGATAAATGAAGACAGAAATCTACAAACGTTACGTGAAATGTCCCCTTTTTTATCCACAAACTCTTTCCAAAGGCTTCAAGTTGTTTTAGGAACAACAAAAAATTTAAAACCCATATGAGATGCTCAGTTTTTTAAATGATTCAGTTTTCTCTCAAAGTCCTTCATGGACATTAGACTGAATTATGGCGTATTAAAAAACTAATTTTTCCCAAAAACATTTTGTATACTCTGCTTTGCACAAGCTGATTATTTCTTTGCTGACAGTGTTCCATTTTTGGAAAATAAGAACTCTTGTTGGGTTTTTCTCAATTACTGTCTATAGATAGTCACGAAATTTAGACTACTTTTACAAAGCAAGTTTAGAGGGGGGAGGGGGGAACTAACCCTCAGGGGTGGCCAACTCCAACAGACTTTAAAGGTGAATATATTAAAAGAGGTTCCAGTCAAGGAATTGACGTTTTTTTTTATTTTTTTATTTTTTATTGATACAGCTTAACACGACAGAATACATAGTATTAGTATTTAAGGATATCACTATCCACCATGCAAATTAGTTTACATATCAGCAAAGAGTGTTTTGGTACTCCATACCATACAGTACACAATTAAAATTCATTCCATATCTTGATGATTCAGGGGTCAAATCCTATAGTTATACTCCAATGCGTTCCAACGCGTTTCATCCCCTTATCATTGGGACTTCATCAGGGATCTTTGGAGATTATTTCAGCGCATTTCTTTTTTCCTTGCTGTGAGCAGATAGGTAGGCGTCAGTCCGGTGTCCCCCAAGCCTCCACTCACAAGCCACAGTGGCCGCACCATTGTGTCTCCAGCACTTTTCGTCACCCGCCTTTCTGCATCAGGCGAGGAAAATATGTTTTCTTGTCCAATTTGACTTTGTCTGTCAAGTCCAGTTTATAAATAAGTCCAATTTCGTCGTCCTGTTGGTTCAGTCAAAAAGGGGTTCAAAACTGTCCACCATCTGCCAGCAATTTCAAGTCATGTCCATAGTATTTGGTGCTACCAAGATATGGAATGAATTTTAATTGTGTACTGTATGGTATGGAGGACCAAAACGCTCTTT
>CM070038.1:88944358-88961110 GCA_036250615.1 Ptychadena robeensis
GGATGATGTGGTCAAAATACTCATTTGCCTAATAATTCTGCACTCCCTGTATATAAGGTATGTTATTGTTCTATGATTCCTCCGATTTTTTATATTTCAAATTCTAATAATTAGTGTTTCCATTCTTCTTGTTAAAATGTTTGAAATGAATAAACTATTGAAATAAAAAGAAGACCGTACCCTTTTATGTAATGATTTTTACTTTGAATTCATATTAGTTCACACAAACACTTCATCCATGCATTTGTTCCGGCCCTCCGGTCCAGTTTAAGAACCCATTTTCACCCTCGAATCAAAAAGTTTGCCCACCCCTGTTCTAGAGGCAGTTGTTTGCCCATATCTGCAACAGAATGTTTAAGTTGACTATCCAAAGCCTCTTTTCTTTTTAAATGTTTTTATTTATGTAACCTCCCTGGCATATGATCATTACCTTTTTTTAAAGCGAGATAGAAAATTTACCAATATAATCTGTTTAGATTACCCATCCAGGTGGGAGGACTTGGGACCGAGTGGCCCTTACAGGTTATTTGCATATTTAAAACCCCATTATGGTCCATCAGTTGAAAGTCGGGCCAGCCCTGTCCTAAAGCCATGAAATGAAGAGAGCTTCAGCTGACTTGTTTTAGCCTCTTAAGCCTGGCATACACGCGTCGATTAGCGGCCGATTTTGCCGCTGACCGACAGGCAAAATCGGCCGCCAATCGGTGTGTGCCCACATCGGGTGACACAGCTCTGCCGGCCAGAGAACATCGGACATGCCCGATGTTCTCTGGCCGATGCTGGCCGATGCCATTAACTTCAATGAAGACCGGCGTCTTCATTGAAGGTAATGGCCGGCACACAAAGGGTGCCCGGCCGATTAAGTCAGCCCGGGAATGCAGCGTGATGACGTCATCACGCTGCATTCCAGAGCTCATCGGAGCTCGCCTGTCGGCACCCGTCTGTGGGTGTATGGCAGGCATTATGCCGCTATATGAGATTTACACTATAGTTCTATGTGTAAATGGGTTAATCTCTGACTTCACTTTCTTATGCAAACTACACCCCTAACCAGATAAGATATACTGTATTCTTTATAGAATATTCTTAAAGCCATTCACTGCAGACCACAGACAAGAAGACAAGGCAATCATTATTATAGAAAGGGTTTAGTTAGATACATTTCTAAGTTTCCTCCTTGCAGTCTATTAAAACAAATACATATTAGCTATGCGTGTCAAATAAGTTTATGATGAAAATTACCTAATGGCCATTTACCGTTGAAGGATCATAGATCCCATGCCTACTCTCTCACAGGACTCTAGTATTTTATAGGTATGCAGCATGCTGCAAGGGTTAAGCATTCCACCGCATTTCCTGTTATGGCTGATCGTTTTTTTTCTTACATCTCAGGTACAGGAATGCAATCTCACTAGATTTGCCTTGGGTGTTGCAATGTGATAAAATTCCCCATTCATTAACTAATCCCATTAGTCGCAGCTTTTGTTTTCTTTGTTTTAATTAGGCTAAAAAACATACACGAATGTGGCAAGCCTGAACCAGCCACGTCCCAGAATCCAGAAGAGCATGGGTGGAATACATTGCCAAGTTATTACACAGGCAAGAGGAGAAGTTGGGATGGGCAAAGCTCAGAATTTGATCTATAGGACTTAAAAACCTTCAAGGCGGTCAGTGCAGACCAAAGGAACCAGTTTTGTTCTATCAGGACATCACTGTTCCCTTCAAACAGCTTTTATATCAGAGGTCTTATAACTGCCCAAAGCCACTTGGATTAAGGGAGGTACAGTAGTTCACAAACCTTTGACCATAATCATTTTAAGGCATGATTAGGCAAACCTTTTGACTTGAGGGCCAAAATTGGTTTATGGGAGAAGCAGGTCAAAAGCCTGTAAGAGTGGCAGGCATAGGTGTCCCAAGACATGCAGCAATGGATAGACCAGGCCCATAGCACTACCATATGGCTTAGAAGCCTTTAGGCCAGTGATGGCAAACCTATGGAATGCATGCCAGAGGTGGCACTGGGAGCCCTCTCTGTGGACAATGCTGTCAGTTCTCTTCCCCTCTCATCTGATTGCACACAGTGTCCAATACCCTCTCCTATTCTATCTTATAAGAAAGTAGAGTGTGTGTTTACATGTTTCCTGTGTGTATATGATTTGTTTGTATGTGAGTTGTGTGCATGTAATTCCGGTTATAACGCCATGCCGGCACTTTGAGATAAATAAGGGGGTTTGGGTTCCAGTTTGGGCACTCAATCTCTAAAAGGTTCGCCATCAGTGCTCTAGGCATTATCTACTTTCATTGCAGGAGATAGCTAAAGTTTTTTGTTACTAAGGTGACAATGGGACTTATCAAAAATCTAGCTGGGCCGGATAAGGTTGTTATCGACCACTTAATTGCCATGTTTTCATTATTAGGTACATATTTCTTTAAGTGTCCCACCCCTGGGCACCCCTGATCCTTGGGTGTTAAGGTGACCATGCATGCGGAGCAAAATTAGTCAACCCTAGTCAATCCCTTCAATAGGAAATATAGTTAGCAGCTAGCATTTCCATATCAATCATCACAAGTTAACAATAAGGGTAGAGAACAAAATGTTTTGTATTATTTCTTCCTATTTAGTTTTAAAGTAGAAGAGAATGCTAACAAGACGTGAGCCTGTTTGCCTATATGCTCTCAATCATAAAAAACTGACAATGTTTTCATCACTGGTCAACAAGCCCCGCAGGACGCTGACAGAGATGGTGCTGGCACGGTGGCTTGGGGTAACCACTATTGCAAATGGAAATTCACCCCGAGCCACACCCGGGAATACCACAAGAGGGGGTTAAGGGACTCATTCCCCAGGGTTCATACAAGCCTTTACAACTTCAAATGTGAACAATTCCCCCATACACGTTGCCCTGCTCTTCTGGGGTTTCTATCCTCTGGTCTTAAAAAAACTTCATGAACTGAATTCACCATACAGTTCTGCTGTTGGCAGTCAGAATGAAAGGTTGAATATATGGTAGTTTATGTATTTTGTTGAGGATAGAAAGTGCCTTGAATATAGGCCTAGGGTGTGCTTAAGCCTGGTAATGTTGAGCGGCATATGGTATATTCAAGTTTGCATAATTTCACAAATATATTAGGGACCTTCGAAATGCGTGATCCAGCTTTTCTCTTCTTCATTCTGTGATCTTAGCCAGTGCATGGTCCCCATTCAATGTAATGAAATTCGACCAAGGTTTTCCAACATGTTCCGTTAATGAAGCGTTGATCCTACTTGAAGGAAGCCCCGATGGCCCAAAGCTTGTAATAGATTCAAGCAACATCGGGCGCACTGAGTGTGCAGGTTGCAGGTCCTGTAGGTGAACCCGGTTGCATGTTTTTCCTTTTTTTTTCATTTTACCTGTCACATTACAGTTTCTTCTTCATGATGTTAGCAGATTACAACAACTTTTTATGGTGTCCGGAGGTCATAATTTCATACAACAGATGTACTTGGTGCTCATATTGTAAAAGGAAAAGAAAATAACATCAGTCCCTTAGTAACAGGGGTCCTACAGTACAATGACGGCATTATTGAATAATACAACCATATCCTCAGGTTGTAGTGAATGTTTGCAGGTCAATGCAAGCCCAGCCTCAGGACTTCTCAGATGCTTCCTCCTATGTAGAAGGGCCCCTTCTTCCTGCCTGCCAGTCATTAGACGTAGACACAGCTATATATGCCTTCTGTCCTCTGAAAGCAGTTACAGAGGTAGAGGACAAACTGCAAAACCTGAGCTAATGCAGTTGCAATTCTTTTTTTCCTTAATTCTGGAAGTGTAGTCTCATGATTTTGCCTCTTTTCACCTATTATATGTTTATGGCTTTTTAAAATAAAACATTGCTATTTTCATTACACAACTCTTTACCCAAGGAATTCACATAGAAGTTCCACACACGTGATAAAATAAACTTTTATTTATTGAATCATAAATCACACCATCCCTCCTGAGGTCTCCTCCACCTCTGACTCACTTCACCCACATGGTGGGCTTAATCATATACGCCGAAGCACATTCTATGTTTAAAATTTACATGCAGGAGAGATGGTTGAAATTGTCAAAATTTCATTTGCTGAAAAATTCAACCCCCCCCCCGTCCACCCCGTCCCAGCCGAAATTAGTTTCAACCTCCAAAATTTGGGCCACCCCAGTGTAAAAAATTATCAAACCAATTTACCTAATATAATCATGTCTTTCCACATGCCTATCTGCTCATAAGTAGAGATGGTCAAATTTTTTTTCAAAAACTAGACCATTTAAAAAATTTCGAGTTAATTGCAAAGCCCTTGAACATGGTATCTTTACCAAACTGGCTGGAGATGTAGAAAAGGGTTGGAGGTATATCACAAAAAAAGGATGACTCTAACACAAATAGTTTTTGCACAAAGTAAGTTCAAAGTCAAGTCAAAATTTTGAAAATCGGAATTTCGACTTTAATTTTGAACTTAATTTATGCAAAAAGCTAGAGCAAAACTTTTCGACTTGCTAACCTTCAGAGCTGATTGCAAAGCCCCTAAACATGGTATCGTCCAAACTTGCTGGAGATATAGAGAAGGGTTGGGGGAACATTTGACAGAAAAAAGTATGTCTCTTACACAAACAGTTTTTGAATAAATTAAGTTCAAATTTAAAGTCGAATTTCCGAATTTTCGACATTTTGACTTGACTTTGAACTTAATTTGTGCAAAAACTATTTGTGTTAGAGACATACTTTTTTCTTTCAAATGTTCCCACAACCCTTCTCTACATCTCCAGCAATTATGGTGATGATGCCATGTTAAGGGGCTTTGCAATCAGCTCACAAAATTTGCAAGTCGAAAAATTCGACCATCTCTACTCATAAGCATCACTGATGTACTCCACTGATGTATTCTATTCAAGAGTTAAGGCCCCCATACACGTTTCAATTTCCCTACAATCAATGTCAGATTCGATCAAAATTTATGATTGCCGTTGGTTTGATCGAACAAAGTACGATCGAACTATCTCCCACATGGAGAACCCCAATATTTGACAGATGTTGGTTCGAACAAAGAATAATTGAAGGAAGTCGATTGTTAACACAGCAACATGTCTGCCAATGGATGTATAAGTACGCTGATTATTTAAAGGCCCCCATACACGTTTCAATTTTCCTGTTCGATTGATCTAAACCAACCAATTTTAAGGCTAATCGACCAAAAATCGATGCATGTCCACATGGTTTGATTCACCTAGTTTGATCGAAGTAAATAAAAAAGAAATCGATCGAAAAGTGATCGGACATGTTGGAAAATTTTGATGGATGGAGTATACATGGAATGGTATTTTGTTGTGCCCGACCGATTTTGGTTCAATTTAAATGATAAGCATACTTGTACATCCATTGGAAGAAATTTAGATGTGTTTATCGACTTAATCGTGTTATCGACTTAAATGTGTTTAATCGACTTCCTTCGATTATGCTTTTGATCGATCAAACCAACATTGATCAAATATTGGTTTCTACATTAATCAAAATTAACTATCGAATCTGACATCGATCGTAGGGAAATCTAAATGTGTATGGGGACCTTTAATTGAACCAAAATCGGGCCCAACAAAACAACATTCGATGTACATTCGATTGATCAAAATTTTTCAACATGTCCGATCATTTTTCGATCTAACTTTTGTCCAATTTTGATCGAACTAGGTCGATCGAACCATGTGGACAAGCATCGATATTGATCGATCAACTTTAAAATCGATTGGTTTAGGTCGATCGAACAGGAAAATCTAAACGTGTATGTCCGATATGGCTGTTTTCGAGAAGGATTGATTGGTCCTGCTCAAAAACAGCGATGGCCACATATGATATGGGCCAGATAGATGGCCGTGAGCGCGCACAAAGCGGCCATTGATCTGGCCCGTATCTACATGTCTGTACCCTGCTTTAGTAACATCATATATACCCTCAGTAAAGTGCTGCGTAATATGTTGGCGTTATATAAATATGAGATAATATTAAATATATTTATCTTTTAATTTGGGTATTTTTGAATTTAGAAGTGAAGAATTTTGACTTCTTGTATGTCGTAGGGAGGGGACAATTAGCATTTAATCAGTGTTCTCTATAGAGTACTAGGAAAGTTTATTAACTTTCGGCATAAAACATGCTCAGAGACAACTGCCCATCTTCTAAGAAGCCTACACATACAAAACACCAGCTTGCATGGCATTGGGATGTATTACCCTCAAAGCTTCTTTCATTACTTCATCAACTATGAGTAATATCTTGATTTTGTTTTAAAACCCAGGAATGAGGAAGGTTATGTTAACCCTGGTGGGTGTGTGGGATGAGATAAAACACGTACCTATCCAATGTTATCATTGGAAATTTTCGTTGTGTTTTTTGGTAGTAAAATAATATGAATATGCATATTTCTTAACCTGTATTAAAATGGTACTGGATAGTTTCTTGAAGAGTTTAAATGAAGTCGGTTAATATAAAATATTGCTGCTGCCGTTGCTGATGTATTTGAAAGGTGCAGGCTCCAGAACTGTCATTGGCAAATCTATGGCCTGCGGGTCATATCTGGTCAGTTTAGTTTTTGAATCCAGCCCGATGTCAGCCTGGTGACAAAACATTTTGGCTCCCCTCCACTTGCTTCCTGCAATGAGTGGAGATCATGCCTATAGGTAACTAAACACTGCCACACAGGACCACACAGCGGTGTTATTATCTGATGATAAAGTGCAGGCAGTAGAATAGTCAAGGGCATTTCCGAGGTCAGTAGCGTTTAATCAGTAATTGCAGAGGAGGTGTAGCATGATCAAGGTTAGAAGCAAAGGAAGGTAGCAGAGGGTTGGGCTTTATAGGGGAAGTAGCAGGTATCAATGATCATGGTAATTAGCTAGGCTAGGCTGGAACAGAGAAGATTAGGGAGATTCAAGGGTGAGAAGTCCAGAGAGGACGGTAGCCTAGTGAGCAGAGCCGCTGCCTGAGGTGCAGCCGCTCATGGGTTCAAACCCCAACACCACTAGAGTTTCCAACACCTGTAACTCTATACTTGTTTTAGGTAAACAAATAAGGAAAAGATTAAAATTTTTTGTAATATGCACCTAATTTACATACTAATATCAAAATTGTTTGCATCTCATTGACCATTTCTGCTCACAAAGCAGTAAAGGAAGGATGGTCGATACAACATTCTGGAACTGGCATTTGTGAAAACCAAGATGGCAACAGGTGCTCAATGTCAACTAGTCCTGTCTCCAGAAAGGATGAACAGCACAGGTTATATTCGTATTTGCAAAATATCACACATTTTTCCCCTAATATTCTCAACAAATTTGTAAATTCAAGAATTTGTGATCTCCAGTCATTATTGCCTTCATTGCAAAAAAGCTATATTTTCGCAATATTATCACATGAAAACTAGTAATTTACTACCTTTACTGCACAAATTGGCACTTGTACATGTACATATTGCGAAAGCAATGCATGGTAGTCCGGGTTCTGAAAAAATCTAGAATATTCCTGATTACACTGATACAGAACTATATTCTCAAGCTTCGCAAATTCTCGATATTCGCAATAAAATTTGCAAATTAAATATTCGCGAACCACACTAGTCTCCAGAACTCCGGAAAAGACCTATAAAAGACAAATGTTTAATGATATTTTTTCTAATCCAGTATCATGGAGGACCACTTTTTCTCCCAAAAAAATAAACAAGCGGATTTAGTTTATTCTATCCATCCAATACTCCATCCTGCTGACTAATTAGGTTACTGGAAACCACAGTCGGCCGCACCTACTGCTTTGGCTCCCATTTTCGCGAGCCGGTGCTTTTATGGCGCAGTCGTAGCCAAGGCCAGTTAAGTCAGCTCTTATACGTGATACATAACTAGAAACATCTATTTCTTATGATTCACTCTGTTTTGATGAATATTGCGTCTTTATCTGAGATGTGCACAACAGCCTAAGCGATCTAGCAGAAACATTTGTTACGTATCTGCTGCCAGCTGGTCCACATCCTGGGACATGATGGGAAAGACTTATAGTTATAAAACTATCTATAGTCTTGTTATTTTGGGCCAGCCGACCACAAATCTCAAGGTTCTTCAAGACCTGATAGAGATATCTCAGTCTGTGACAGGTCTATCATTGTAGGTGATATTTTTGGGCCATGCAAAGCATATTTTACCTTTTTGTTTCCAGTACTATCCGTGCAACTAATAGCTATATTCATACAGTATGAAAGGTAAGAACAGACAACAATAAATTACAATTGAACCCCAATACCATCCTCCATAATTAGCTGCTAAATAGTGTTGAGCTCGAATATTCAAATTGTGAATATATTCGATGAATATCGTCTATTCGAGAATTCGCAAATTTCGCGAAAATGGTGACTGGTATTCACAATTTAGAATATTCATGATATTATGCATTGGGAAACTTATGGCCATGCATTGCGATAATATATTCGCAATGCGAAAATAAATACCACATGTGACCGTTCATTTTTGAGGTAATCACAAATATATTTTCGCAATGCATGGCCATACATTTGAGTTGCGAATATTTGCAAAAATAGAATCGAATATTAGTAGAATTATTCGCAAAATAATGCCTATGCCGCTCATCACTACTGCTAAACCCTAATGGAACCCTAAATGGTCTCCACAGTCAGGTGATGTTCCAGTGTTGGATCCTTTTCTTCTTAAGTTTGCAGGGTGCCTTTCCAAAAAATCCATCTTTACACCTCCTATTGACTCTCCATGGCCAGGTTCCAGTAAAGATAACAAATAAAAATGATATCATTAAATGATATCAGAATGGGACAGAAGAGGCATGGTCACCAGGGATGGTCAAAAAAATTTGCAATGCAAATATTGAAGTTGAAATGTAACTTTTTCCGCATTGTCGAATTTCATCTGGGCCATTTAAACTTTTCTGTTTCAGAAAATCAGTCTGAAATTTTGACTGAAATGTCAACTCAAAAATATGTTTTTCTAACGGCTCCATGTCAGCATACACATTGGCTTCTTCCAGACAGTTTTAAAAGTTAGAAGAAAATTGTCACTTCTTGCTGCAGAGCCTCCAGAACCAATGTGTATGCTGACAAGGAGCGTGTCAGGAAAGAAAAATTACGGTAAGTATAATAGGAATTTTCCGTTATTCTGACATGGAGCATGACAGGAAAGGAAAATTACGGTAAGTAGGATAGGAATTTTCCCTTATGCTGACATGGAGCATGACAGGAAAGGAAAATTACGGTAAGTATGATAGGAATTTTCCCTTATGCTGACATGGAGCACGACAGGAAAGGAAAATTATATCAGCCATGTTTAACCCATCGTAAGTAAGGGGAAGCTCTCCAAAGCAAACAAAAGAACATCATTTAGTAAAGTATGGGAGGCTTCACTTCACAGCATTGGAGGGCCAGATGTAATGGGAAATCTCTCTAGCAGGACTGAAAAACTTGACTGGAACACTCGACTGTGTTATTTGTTCCCAACTCTAGCTAAAACTAGAGAGAAAAGTTTTGACATAAAAGAAACGTTCATTGTTTTGGATTAAAAGGTCTCCATCCTTAAATCTAAAATTCCACAAATGGTTACTGGGATTTCCTTTTTGGTTTAAATAAATATTTGAATAAGAAATAAAGCTGATATTATAGAGACTAGAGATGCTCAAATTTTTCGACTTGCTAACTTTCAGAGCTGATTGCAAAGCCCCTAAACATGGTATCATCACCAAACTTGCTGGAGATATAGAGAAGGGTTGGGGGAACATTTGACAGAAAAAAGTATGTCTCTTACACAAATAGTTTTTGACTAAATTAAGTTCAAAATTAAAGTCGAATTTCCGAATTTCCAACATTTTGACTTGACTTTGAACTTAATTTGTGCAAAAACTATTTGTGTTAGAGACATACTTTTTTCTTTCAAATGTTCCCCCAACCCTTCTCTACATCTCCAGCAAGGTGATGATTCCATGTTCAGGGGCTTTGCGATAAACTCGAAATCGTTGAATATCTGAAAAAAACTTTGATCATCTCTAATAGAGACATGGTATTCATCAGTTTACAAAATGGCTGCCTAGGTTGTAGGTCAGTGGTGGGCAACTGAGTTAATATAAAGGGCCACAAGTGCGGCCCTCGGAATCACTAAAGGGCCACACATAACATCCATCCAGACCCTCCCCCCGTCGATATATCTCCGCAGGCGGTGGACCAGATCCCAACAGGCAGTCTTAACCCGACAGCACCCACCCCCCCTCCTGCCCCTGGTTTCAACATTGCCAATTTTACTGATATAGGAGCGCTGGAGATGATTAGGAAAGCTGGGTCAGTGTGTGACCACTTCACAGGTGAGTTGCTATGCCCTATGCATTAACAGTTAGGTTTTGGGGGCCACATGTGGAGGACCAAGGGGGGCCGCCAAACAACACCCAAAGGCAGCTAGGGGGGCCGACGGTCAGCACGTAGGGGCACGTAGGTGCTAACTGTCTTCCCAGACTGCCACTGTGTACGATGTGCTGCCGGCTGTCCGGGAGCAAACCACTTTGGAAGAAAAGGGGGGGGGGGTGATTTCTGACGGCTGCCCTGGTTACACATCTGGTAGTAGTTGGCAGAGCCCCTAAGTACACTTGCCGCTTGCATGACTTCACTACCTGGCCAGTTTAGGGAGTCACTATGCTCTGCAATCCCCTGGCAGATGATAAATTAAATCCATTTCTTTAGTAAGAAGCCTAATCCCTGGTTAAATCTCAGCGAGGAAAGCAGGCTGATGTTGGATTATAACAGGCTTTGATGGGTCAGAGAATACCTTGCAGCATCCACAGCAGAACCAATTCTGAACACAGCAGGCAGGAGGGAACAATGGTGAGGGATCATCACGTTGCTGGATAACAGTCAGCCTGCTAGCGGTGATCTAGTGACCCTTCATTATTTCTTGTTTTTTTCAGGAAAAACTTTTACAACAGACAAAACATAACATATCACTATCTGTTCTCCTCCATTCTGTCATTTTATAAAGACCAGGACATAATATTTAAGGTATTAAACTATTTATCCACCAGGAAAAGAAAGTGTTTGGGGGAAAGATAGTTAAGAACTTTGATCGGCAAATATACTGGATTCCTGTAAAAAAATAAAGCTCTTTTTGCTTCACTGTAAACTCAATGGGGCACCCATATTTTTCTTGTTCATGTTGGGCCTGGTTCACAATAATCTGTTTTCATGTGCTTTGCATGTCCAAAAAGTTCATATTATATTCAATTAGCCTGAAAACACATGAAAATACATGTCAGTGCATGCAAAGCAGATAGGTGATTAGAAAAGCCAGGTTAGTGTGTGAACACTACACATGATAATATATGGAATGCCCCATGTATATCAAAGGTTATGTGGCCCTATTCTGAGGTTATGTCACTGCTGTGTCTCCAGCTTCAACGATGCATTTGCCATAGAAGAACATCCAAAGGGTCGCAGGTCGGGCACCTGGGATCCAATTGTTCTGTACAAGTGAAAATGCAAGACATTCCATGTCAACGGACATAAAGCAGATAGGTGTGCAGCAGGTCTTAATCTGCACTAATTTAGAAAGTCCAGGCCTGATCCCACCTAGGTGAATTGGGCAACGCATGTCCAAGAAGTGGACCTATTATCCAATTGGTCTGTTAAAATTAAAATGCATGTTTCCATGTTTCCATATGTAATTAAGTTGGGTTACACATAACTAAGTTAGGTAACTTAGTTATATATGTGTAATGTAAGGCATAGGAAGCTGTGTAGTTCATTATGGGTTCTTCATGGCAGTGGACTCATATCAAGGTGATTAATGTGGTTTATTTGAAATATACACTTGGATTTAACTAAGCAAATAGGTATGAGCTTCCTATTGGATAAATCTGAGGTTGCTGCAGTTGGCCAGGTCTAGGTTCAGCAACAGTATGTGCTCCAAGAATGAGGTCATTTTTCTTCCCTGATGGCACAGGCATATTCAAGGATGACAATGCCAGGATTCACCGGGCTCAAAGAGTGGTTCAGGGAGCATGAGACATCATTTTCATACATGGATTGGCCACCACAGAGTCCAGACCTTAACCCAGTGGTGGCCAACTGTGTTCATATACAGGGCCACAAGTGAGGCCATCCGCATCACTAAAAGGCCGCACATAACATTTTCAATCTATACTGACTTTTATAAGCAAAATTACAGTAGGCATATCTAAGAGAAGTACCCGTGAAGGTTATGGTGAGAAGGGATGAAAGGAATCAAAAAGCCCTCAACTCGAGCAGTCGTTGGCACAAATCAAGCCTTCTTAAAACAGAAGGTATTTACACAGCCCAATCCAGCACAAATCCCAAAACTTTAGGTGGAAGCCTTTGTTTTGGGACAGTGGGCGGAGCCATGCAAATTATTCCTTTTCGCCCCATCAGCCAGATGCACATCCAGAAACCGCTGGTGTACAGTGCAAATATAGCCTTTTTGGTACAGAGCCATTTATTCCACACCATAGAGCCATGGTTTCCATGCACTGCACTGATGATGGCCAAGTAGCCTGAAACAGCTGTATGCAGTTTGGAATAAATGGCTCTGTACCAAAAAGGCTATATTTGCACTGTACACCAGCGGTTTCTGGATGTGCATCTGGCTGATGGGGCGAAAAGGAATAATTTGCATGGCTCCGCCCACTGTCCCAAAACAAAGGCTTCCACCTAAAGTTTTGGGATTTGTGCTGGATTGGGCTGTGTAAATACCTTCTGTTTTAATAAGGCTTGATTTGTAGTAGGCATATCTAGAAGACTTTATTTTAAATTTTATGAATAACAAAATGTATTTAATATTATACTTCAAGCATCAGGGAACACTGTAGTATGGTAATACACATTTTGTGTCATGTATATCATCAAAGGTTATGTGCCTCATAGATATAATCATAGATATAATCAAAGCCATTGAATATATCGATGGAACATATAACCTTCGATTCCGCAGACAGGTGAGTTCCTATGCCCTATGCATTAACAATCAGGTTTCAGAGGCCGCAAGTGGAGGACTGAGGGGGCCTCCAAAGAATGCCCAAAGGGCCGCAGGTTGGGCACCTGGGCCTTAACCCCATTTAGAATCTTTGGGATGTGCTTTTGTGCAATGGTCAGACTCTACCATCATCAATACAAGATCTTAGTGAAAAATTGGATGGAAATAAATCTTGTGACATTGCAAAAGCAGAGTGTGAGACCTTTGTTTTTTTGGCGGCAACATTTTTTTTGGGGGAAAGGCAATGTAGCTCAGTGGTTACAGAAGATATCACAATAACACATGCAATAATGTACTGTAAGTGTTTATGCTGTATTGATAATGAGGGCAAATTAAAACATAGCTTCTCTGAGTACAGAAGTCCTTTGTACTTTCTGTCCTTTGCAGATGTGCACCCTTATATTCAGGTTGGTTCCTTTTTATGTTAGAGACAAGTTGTGTTGATGAGAAATTTACAGAGACTCATAAGCCCAGAGAAACCTTTCTTTTATAGTACTATATGTCTGTGTTCATGCTCTACTTGCAAAAACAGAAGTTGCTTAATAAGTCTGTCATAAAAGACCATAGTGAAAACTGAAACCCAAAATGGAGGATTATATGACAAGATGGCAGCTAAACCAGGCCCTTACACTACAATATGGTAGCCGATGCTCTTCCTAACCTCTTACGCTGTTGATACTGTAGAAAAAATCATCCTCAACATTCATAGCAGAAGCAAAGTTTTCTAAGTTGGCTCTCACATCAGCTTAGCTCTCCTTGCTCAATCTCCTGGAGCTTCAGTTTCTATTTTAATAATAAATCAAGAGTCTGCTGAGTAACTACAAAGGTGAGTTAAAGTTTGAGAGTAAAATGTTCCACAGTGGCTAAGGATTTGTTTTAAACCTAATTTACTTATATATTAAATTAACAATTAGTCTGTTAACAGCTACATATGGTGTATGCAACTGCACTGGCGCTGTATTGAAGGAGAGCGTTTTGGGCAAACCAGATGTTCCTCTGAGCAGAACCCTTGTGAATTGTGCCGGTCAAACTTTTTGAACTTGAAGCCTTTTTACATGCAGTAATTTGCATGTAACTATCTTGGATCTTCTCTATACCTCAACTCTGTCTCTTGATCCTGGTGAGTTACGGTACTTGTTTTATGGGTTCTTGGAAATAAAACATTCATCTTCTATTGATACTTCATCCATGATCTCATCAATGGTCAACACCTTTCTTTGTTCTAAATCTCCCCAAGCTGATTTTAAGACCGAGGACTCCAAGCATAAACTGCAAATGTGTTAGTGATGTTTAAACTTCTGTCATTAGTTCCTTGGGTGCCCTTTGACCTCAAGCTTCAGTCTCTTGATTAATGGACTTTCCTATTTATAAAAAGAAGCTTAGTGGAGGACAGACGGGGAGCTGTGAGTGCCAGAAAAGATCCGAGGCAACAGGCAAGTCGTCTGATACAAATACCTACACAAGCTGTCTGCACAGGCGTCACAGTCACTTACTGAACCTGAAACTCGAGCCCAGGGTCAGAGGAGGCAAGCTGTGCATGGTGCCAGCTCTTAGGGTGGTCCTCCGAATGAAGGTTCAGGCCCAGTGAGGACAGCGGGCTTAAAGTAGGACTCCGTTCTGACAGAAAAACTAAAGAGGAGTATATAAAAATGAATATAAGCTGAATATAAAAATGAAATAATAGACTTTTATGTGGCAAATTTTTATCCTTTCCATTTATTTTTAGGATTTACAAAGCCCTGCCACATAGCATAGCCTAGTGGAGAAGAACGTCTACCAATGAGAAATGTAGTGATGGCCTTTCTTTAAGGCTAGAATGCAGACTGTACAGTGCGGTATTAACAACTTCCACCACTAAAGTCATAGACAGGTCAACTATTCATTGATGATATCTTCTCACAGACGCAGTGAAAGAACACAAGTGTCCAACAATAAACAACTTTAAAAGTTCTCTGTATCATTAACAGTCAACGTGACAATAAAAGAAAACAAAACATAGGGTCATACCTGGAATTTTGAGGTAAATGTAGGTACAATACATAAAGTTGGAACAGCTTAAATTAAAGCAGCTGGCACACAGAATGGGTCAACACTATACACTGTGGTTCACAAAACAGCACATTGCCATGATAAAATAAATATAACTGAAAAGTTGCTCAATCTGCTTTGGACTTGATGACTTAGGGCAGTGCTGCATCACCTGTGTTATCTCTCACAGGCCATTTCAGATGTCTGACTAGTCAATGTTTCTGTTAATGCCCCACTGTACAGTCAGAGAGCAGCAGAAGACTGATGAGGCCATCAATCTGCCATGCAAAAAGCACAGGTGATTCAGTTACATTCCGTACACTAACTTAATAAAAAAAATGTAATTATATAATAATGAATACAGAAGTGTGTTGATCTATGCATTGTTTATCAACATAGAGTTTAGGCTTAAACAAACCAGTTTCTCTTAGATTGCTGCATGCACTTTGTCTATGTTATGTCTGGACATCCCAGGTACCTGGAGGAATTAGAGTTCTGTATAACTACTGAGGCAAAGAGCCACAGTGGAGGTCCTGACTGTTCCCTCTCCCATCCATGCCACATCCTGGAAGGAAGAGAAAGCAGCCAAGATCTCTGCTGTGGCTACCCCCAAAAACATGATACCCCCCCCCCCCCCTCCACCAGATGAAAAACCTGCTGACAATAGTCTACAAAGAGTTTATAATCTGGCTGTGCTCTCTGACACTTGAGTAGCTTTTATTATACCCATGAAGGTCTATGTGTCCATCACCTGTAGGGTGTATATGGAACCAGCCATGCTTAGTACCTGTTTTTCTGAAGTTCATTCTTTATCTTTATTAAATATTTACTATTAATTGAAAGTTTGAGGCTTTAGCTGTGGCAACCTGCTTCATTGGATTCCCCTATACCCTGCAGGTGATGCAGCACATGCAGGACCTATCTGTATTTTGGCAGAAAAGTACTGGAACCCATCCAGAAACTAACATTCCCCCTCACTTATAGAGTAACAATAACGAAATAGTGGAAAGCCTAAACCACAGTCTGGCTATGTGGAGGGAGAACGATCCCATTGATTTATTGTGTGCTACTCTGAATGTCAAACATATTTTGAAAGCTTTTCAAGCTGAAAATAAAATAAAAGCCCAACTACTCGAGCTTGTCTGTCAAAGTATCTTGCCGAAATTACTTCTAAACGCTTGTCATATTGTATATGCAAACAGACAAAGCGCATTAAAAATGCATTGCTGGCGGTAGGAGCCTTATCGCGGACACTCATGATATCGCTAGTACTCAGCAAATAAATATGTCTGAATGTTGGGTCAGCTGAAAGGGAGAGTTCTCTCAGCTGATATTACAACTGCCAACTTCAACATCTGTTGCATTCCTATATTTTTTCTGCATTTGCGAGGGACAAGTATTTAAAATGGTCTGGTTACCCTTGTGGGATTTTCAGATTCTTTCATATCATGTAAATGTAGCAGAAGAAGAAAGACCGCACCAATCAGATAGAATGATTCTTGAAGTCATTAATAAGCAGAACCAGGAAAAGCTGAGCCCTAAAGGGACATAGAAACCAACTATTAGTAGAGGTAAAGCCACTCTTTTGTGGGCTGACTCTTTGGAAGCTGGACACTGACAACTAGTGATGGCCCGAACTGTTCGCCGGAGAACTATTCGCGGCGAACATCGCATG
>CM070038.1:88979697-89003450 GCA_036250615.1 Ptychadena robeensis
TCGATACTGTTTATGGGATCTCTGGGAAATCTAAGTGTCTATGGCCAGCTTAAGTGAGAGCTTGCAAAGTTCAACCTTTAGAGACAAGGTCCCCAACCTGCGGCCCTTTGGGCATTCTTCGGCAGCACCCCTCAGTCCTCCACTTGCGGCCCCCAAAACCTAACTGTTCATGCAAAGGGCAAAGGAACTCCTATTGCGTCACATAACCTCTGAATCAAAATGTGTTACCCAATGCTTGAAGTATAATTTAAAAGAATATTTAAAATAATGTCTTCTAGCTATGCCTGTTGTAATTTCCACATAAAAAATGCTTATACAAGTCAGTATAGATTGAAAAAGTTATGTGCAGCCCTTTAGTGATGCTGAGGGCCACAATTGCGGCCCTCCATATCAACTCAGTTGCCCACCACTGCTTTAGAGGCTCCTTGTGTCCCCTGTGGAGATGCCTGATGCTTCAATGACAGCGACACCCAGCGCCTCCATAATGACAATAGCCGTATTTAAGGAGAAGTGACATGGAAGTTTTTGGCACACCAATGGATCCCATCCAATTCAAATAATCAGACGGGTTTTGTGAAAGTGACGACATTTCAGAGGGGAGTCATTGCAAGTGTTTTCAATGGAGAAAAAAAAACAACAAAACTAATTGTTCTAAATGAGTGGCATGTTTTAAACTTTGCCAAGTTTTCTTTTTTAGTGCATTTCTTTTAAACATATTTTTTCAATACAGGTACAATAGAACAGACATAAAGTATGTTGATAATAAATAAGTTCAAGAGGTATCAAATTAATTTTTGGGTAAGTATAGTGGACCCTTGACTTACAAACTTAATTGGTTCCCAAGGGTTTGTTGTTGGTTGCAAGGCAATAATGAAAATACCCATAACCTCCCAAAACATCACTTACCTTTTCATAATAAAAAATGTTCTGTAATATGTGTAACATCAAAATGTTAAAATGAGCCTAGCTTACCAGAAACAAAAATTTGTGATCAACATTCAAGTTGATATCTTAGTCTTTCAGAAAGAGAGGATGAAATGCAAGGTGGTTATTGGTTAAAAGAAGAGTCTCTTTCCATAACAACATCAGGAATCTGGCCTTGTAACCTTTTGTAGATTGGCGAGATGGCCCAATCTGATGTGCTGTATTTATAAGTGACATCAGGTCATGATCATGATCGCCACCACGTGGGTTGTAAGTTAAAACTAAAATTTTTGGTTGTTACTTAAAGTGGTCTTAAGTCAAGTGGGTTTTGACTCAAGGGTCCAGTGTATACTATTTGTATGAAGAGACTTAGGGTAAGTTTCCACATACGTCGGGTTCCCGACGTAGCAGATAGATATTGCCTGCACTGCGAATGGTCTGTCTACACATCCGCCAGTGCAAAGACTCAACGTATTCGACTACGTTGAGCCTTGCAGCAGCAGAGCACCTCGGCGCCGTGAAGACAGATCCTCCGCCAAGCAGGTAAGTGTATCTGCTATGTTAGGGTCCCCGCTAAGCGTATACGCTAAGCGGAGAGGGTCCCAACGTATGTGGAAACAAGCCCTTAGTGTGGGTATAGAGCATTATATCACAGAAACAGCAATAGCAAATTAGAGATGACGCACCGTGCTTTAATGGCTGTCTGTTCTGGAAGCACTTTTGCCCCTCATGCCTTAATCTTGCTTCTAAGGGACAATTTTCATATTACAAATTTAAAAATATCATGGTGGGCCAAATTTTTTTCCACTCTATTCAAAATTTGTTTGGGCTGAAGTTGGGCTTTAATTAAATGTCATTATTATTAACCTGCTTTAATACACCCATGAGCAGAAGTTCGTCATCTTTGTTCTGAACAGGCTACGGCATATTGACTTTACTATTTCTTAGAAGACCTGTCCAAATCATTACTTTTTAGTGCGCTGGTTACATAGCTCGAAAAGCCGCTGGCACCCAACGAGGGATGTTTTGCGGAGGTGTAAGGCACCGCTCCAGTTCCTTGACAATTCCGTTCCCTCCTGAGACACAATATCACTTAGGCCCTTCACAACAATAAAAAGACAGCTTACTGGAAAAATGATGCAGGGGAACGAATTCTGCTGGGAAATAACAAGTGCCAGGCTTGGTGGGCAGAATGAGAGACGTGAACGGAACATTGTTAGGGCATGAGATCAGACTGACGACAGCAGGTCTGTAAGTGCTGCAAGTGCAAAACCTGATTCTGTCTTGGCATCACCTGCCAAGGAACAGGAGGAGGGGCAGGACCTGAGGGGGTGATTTGGGCAAGGTAAATACAGTGATACGTTGAAAAGACATTTGGCATTTAATTGTATGGGTTTGTTTTTTATTCCTTCCTGTAATTTCGCTTTGCTATAATTGTTCTAAAAGTTTACAAAACGTTACGATTGCATGAATCTGCAAAAGAGCATATGCTTGCTGTAAGGCACATTAACACGTTCAATGCCGGAGGGGAAAGTAAAGGGCTTAAGCAGATGTCAATGACGATGTAGGGCAAAGCTGAAATCCCTGGGCCGGACGGTGTTCCAAAATTTCTGTAAAAACACTTTTGTAACTAAAAGTAACAAAAGCAAACTTCCAACAACAGCAAAAGCTCCGAAATGTCCAAGTCACACTCTTTGGATCATTGCGGGCTGACATTTCCTGCGCACGGGAGACTATATGGCAGTTTATAAATAACGACCAAGTTCAATTAAATATTTTCTGCGCAGGAAGGTTGGAGGGTCAGAACACGAAACTGTAAAAATTGGGATATGTTAACCCCACCCACCATATAGGGGTTTTACATGATAATGTCATTTTATAAAGTTCTTTCACTTCACAGCAGACAGCAACCAATAGACTCCCCTTTACTACTCTTCACACTCTCCAGTCAACAGGCTACAAGTGTCAATCTGACAACACTGCACAATTCAGTTAGGCTAAGTCTCCACTTCATCAAAACTGTGGGGCAATGGAGACACTGCACATTGAAAGCAATGGGCTATTATGTTCCTGTGTATTAACATGCAGCATAGCACTACCGCTTACTTGACCCATCAATTAAAATCCAATGAGCATGACAGAGTGATGTTTATATAACGTGTCCTTTGTTTTTTGGGCCCATTAGTGTAGGCATCAGCCCATAGGCTTTTAGGTGGCGCGTTAACCTAGAGCCTAGGTGCCTAACCTGCGGTCCGGGGGGCGCATGCGGCCCTTTGGCCGTTGTTTGGCGGCCCCCCTTGGTTCTCCACATGCGGTTTCCAAAACTTAACTGTTAATGCATAGGACATATGAACTCACCTGCCTGTGTATTGGTCACTCGCTGACCCGGCTTTTCTAATCAACTTTGGTGGTCCTACATCAGTAAAATTGTCAATGTTGATTGGGGAAACCAGGTCTACATGTGACCGCTGCACCCAGGGGCAGGAGGGAGGGTGGGTGATGTTGACTGCCTGTCGGGAGCTGGTCCACAGCCTGCTGAGATATGTGGACGGGGGGTGGGGGGGATGGGGTCTGGATCGATGTTATGTGCGGCCCTTTTGTGATGCCAAGGGCCGCACTTGTGGCCCTCCATATCAACTCAATTGGCCACCACTGACCTAGAGCAATGATAATGCACCCCCTTAACATGCAAAATGCTCCCATTGCACCTTATGGATGTGAAACCTTAATGCATCCATCACAGGCAGAGAAGATATAGCCCAATATTACAAGAGGCTTGTCAACATCTCCATGTCATGTCATGGATGCATTAAAGTTATGGGTAAATGATATGTAATGGGTAGCCCAGATGTGTTTGACCGTGTCACTTGACTGTCATTTGATCATGTCAAGGTGTTGAGTTAACATGTGTATACAGCCACATCAAAGGCCATTGCTTTGGGCTGCAGTGGACAGCATCTCCACTGCCCCCAAATCCCCATGTTCAGAGGGCCTAAAGACACAACCTGAAAACCTAAAAATTGTAGTCTTGCTACTCAAATTACAATTATTTTAAATAAGGCTAAGGCTACGTTTACACTGTCGTCACATTTAAAGCTTCCTAGACGCTCTCCAGTGGCAGAAAGGCTTTAAAGACGCTTTAAAGCAAAGACCCTTGTACAAAATGTACTCTAGCTTTAAAGACAGAAAAACTTTCAGGGGGGCAGGGAGTGAGCTTCACCCCTGCAGGGTGCCTGGAAAGGTGGCATAGCCACTCCCAGGTCGTTTTTTTCATGACTGAAAAACGAGTGAAAAAAGCTCTGCAAACTTGGTGCAGTCGCTTTCAGAGCTTTACCATTAAAGTCAATGGGGTCGTTAAACGGTCAAGCGACCCTCTGAACGCGACAGAAGGCGATTAAAAAACGAACAGAAAAAGTACTGCTTGATTAACGACTGTACATTTTCTGTTCTTTAAACAACCTCATTGACTTACATTTTAAACCTAAAGCAAGGTTGTTTTCTGGTCACTTAAAAGACCAGAAAACGACCTTGCAAGAGACATTGTAAACTTAGCCTAAATCCTAGAACATACAGGTATGGGGACCATCAATATCTCCCAGGTAGACAGGGACAGAATCAGGCATATGACTAGCAGATCGCACGGTAAAAGTATATAGCATGAGGACTCTACCACCATGGTCACCAAGCACCATTATTATTTTTAGATTTTGGTCAGTTTGAGCATAAGCAGAATATTACAATTATGTTTTGAATGTTTTCCCACAGGAGACAGTTTCCTTTACAAAAAGAATGTTCAATTTATAAAGAGAATAATTTTTGATGCTATGTTCCTTTACCCAATCATGTGTGCGATAAGCAAAATATAGTATTTTTTCTAACCTATGGTTAGAAATATTCAAGTGCACCTATAATAGGTTCATCTGGAGTGAGTGAGCTCTAGAAACCTTCAGCAAGGAGTACAATGAGCAAAACAATGGTTACATAACCAAATATTACTCAAAATCTCCTGAGACTGTTAAGGTAATGCTTGAGATTTCACTGAGGATGTAGGCACATGGGGTGCCTAGGATGTAGGCTCATGGGGTCCGGAGACTGTGACAATTAGTGATGATCACGAATATTCGGATTCCGAATATTAATCGCGAATATCGGCAATTCGGAAATTCGCGAAGATGGTGAATATATTGCCGAATATTCGCAATTCCGGATATTCGGTATTTTTTTTCCATTACACACGCCTCTCAATGCAAGTGGACGAATGGGAAGGCTGCAACAAGAGCTTAGCAACACTCCCTGCGACCATCAACAGTTTTTAAATCCAATATTGGGGTGATGCGAATATTCGGAATTTTGCGAAAATCGGCACTTTTGAAAATTCGCGTAAATCACTTAGATGGCAACCAAAATTCGCAATTTTTTTTTCAACACGCCCCTCAATGCAAGTTAAACATATTCGCGAATATATAAAATTCGCGAAAATCGCATAAAACTGCCGATATTCGCAATAAGAAGAATATTGCCGAATGCGAATATTTTCCGAATGTTTTCCGAATGTTTTCCCAAAAATTCGCGGCATGCCGCGAATACGAATGTTGCCTATGCCGCTCATCACTAGTGACAATAAGGATGTAGGCTCATGGGGTCCGGAGACTGTGACAATGAGGATGCAGGCACATGGGGTTCTGAGACTGTGACAATGAGGATGTAGGCTCATGGGGTTCTGAGACTGTGACAATGAGGATGTAGGCTCATGGGGTTCTGAGACTGTGACAATGAGGATGTAGGCTCATGGGATCCTGAGACTGTGACAATGAGGATGCAGGCACATGGGGTTCTGAGACTGTGACAATGAGGATGTAGGCTCATGGGATCCTGAGACTGTGACAATGAGGATGCAGGCACATGGGGTTCTGAGACTGTGACATCGAGGATGTAGGCTCATGAGGTTCTGAGACTGTGACAATGAGGATGCAGGCACATGGGGTTCTGAGACTGTGACATCGAGGATGTAGGCTCATGGGGTTCTGAGACTGTGACAATGAGGATGTAGGCACATGGGGTGCCTAGGGACCATCACATACCAGAAAAGGAGTTCTGCTATTGAGCAAATCCTTAGCAAACAGGCTAATGGACAGATATAAAAAGGTAAGTGCCTTTGTAATTTTAGTGATCGGTCTCTATAATAAGAGAACAGTATCTTAGGTAATTATCTGCCAACTACTGTGGAGGACGTCACGGAGGGACAACATTTTGGCTTGCTGTGTATTTGAGGTTGACACCCCTCCAGTAGATGGTTTTACTCATAGGCCAATTGATGCAATGGTTATGATTTACCTGATCCTCCGAGTTCCCAATAAAATTTAACGAAAGAATTGCAATCATTTTAAACTGCAGAACTAACAATTTCATTTGGAAAACTTTTGCAGATGTAATTTCTGAAGTATTTTAAGACACTCATCACCTCATTATAACACGTGGCAAATTCTTCTGCCATTGCGCATGTGACTCACTGAATACAGTCGGAGGATATATGTATTTTTGTGGCTTCAAGTGCTCGATGATCTTTTGGATTGTATATGTACATGAACTGTGAAGCCTTGAAATCATAAGTTATGCCCTCATTGCTTATAATTATATCATCAGTTTGGAACTTGTTAGCGAGAGCATTGTTTATACGAAGGATAAATAAGTCCTTATTGCCAGTTATTCACATAGGAGAAGCATATCTTCCTAAAACCTCTAGCTTTAATAGTTAAACACATTTGTAGCTGCTAGAGGTTTTATTAACCTTTTGTAGTTGGCGGTTACCATTGTTGATGGTGTGATGGTTATTTAGGATCAGTTTCTGCCCAGAGAGTTTGTAGTTGCTCAGACATCAGAATCCTTCTATTCAATTTCTAAAGATGAGATGGTTGTGAAATTTCAACAAGTTTATTTGGGAGTTTATTGCAAAGCCCCTGAACATGGCATAATCGCCAATATTGCTGGAGATGTAGAGAATGGCTGTTGGGACATTACAAAAAAGTATTCCTCTAGCACAGGGGTGGGCAAACTAAGGTACGGCCCGTTTAGTTTTCTTTACCTCACACTTGTTAAAGAGATTCTTCTTTCTGCTTGTTCTCTGCAATTAGTGCACATAATGCCTAGAGGTGTCCAAATGTTGCATTGGGGACATCATTAGTGATGCTGGCAATGCCTGGAATTGACAAACCTATGGCGGGTCAGCCATTACAAGCTCTTGGCTCGGCCCCTTTATCAAATTTAAGAAGCCAATGTGGCCCACAAGTCAAAAAGTTTTCCCACCACTGCTGTAACACATCTAGTTTTTCTATTCTATTCTAAAGCCAAGATAAAGCAAGTATTATATCACAACTTACTTGTTCTTAGATGTGAGTTGAATAAACTTTCCTTCATTCTGCTTTTTTTTTCTGTTTACTATTAATGATGATCCTACCAGGTACTATAGGGCAACAACACTTAAGCACGCTGTGATGAGTCTGCTACAGAACAGATTCTATTAAGAATTAATCTGTCTCCTAATGGAACATTTTCAACACACATGATGAAGACAGTGTTTCCTATTGTCATCATGATAAAACGCACCCTGAGAAAAGGCTTCTAATTATAATTTGAGTCCCTTTACTGCAGAAACTAAAGAAAATTGTATGAGAGTATTGTACAATTACAATGCTCTTTATACTGCATGTCTTCCCACTTTTAGTACACTTTGACTATCTGCTCTTATATTTTCTGAAGCTATTCATATTGTTATATTTATGTTTGTTTGACCCTGCTAGAAAAAGACAACATTTGTAAACCTCCTGAAGAAGCCAAGTCGGCGAAACGCGTCGAGGATCTGTTGTTTATAATTTTGTACATTATTTGGTGTCATATACCTTACCCATTATTGTGTGAGATATGTATGTTTATTACTGTTGATATTTTACTCTGTGTAATGTCTAATGCTATAAATCATATATACTAGAAGTTGGTACTTTTGACCACTCGACTAACTACTACCTTAAATAAACTGTTTTTACATATATATTTTTCTTATATGACTGTGACTATTCACATACAACCAGTGCCTTAAAAGTCCCCCACCAAGTCCCTAGTATCCATGTGGGGAAGTGTAGGGGTCAATGTAGAGTGCATTTACCCACCATTCCTCACTTTTCTTTTCACATTTAACTTTGGGATGTGGCACACTTCAACAAATTGGGTAGCTAATAAAAAAAAAAATTTCTCCATATTGTTATATTTAAATTCTAAAAATATAATTTAAATAAACCACTATGAAGAGGTGTTATACATGTCCAGGGGTGCAAAAATATAGTATTGCATGCCCAACAATATGGTTAAGGCAGACCTATCTGGGTCAAGACAAGAAGCTCCGACAGCCATCTTAGAAGATAGCGAATGGGTAAGAGAAGAATAGCAGGGCCGGGAGCCAGGAAGAGGGAAAGGAAAGTATGTAGTTCTTAGGTCTAGGTATCAGTTTGCCCATATAGAGACAGCAGATAGGTGAGTATTGTGTATCTGTAATTTTTCATCATATTATTTTATTTAAATAAAAAGACGTTTAAAATGGTTCAGCAATAGTACTTACGTATATCCATGACACAGGGACTCAATGCATATCAGGACCCGAACGCTGTCCCGTTGACGCAGTTGTCCCTTACTCTTCACTTCACTGTGATCTACAAATAAGGAAAAACAGTTCAATAAGGTTCGATGGTAGTAACTTTTTTAACTTGTTTTCATTCGGTAACTGTTCATCAGGGTAGCTCACAATCTAACTACTACCATAGTAAATTTTGTCAACTATAAGTACATTATAGTACACTATTAAAAATGGAAATACTACTCATACTACTGTATTCCATGCATCACAAGCATCACTAATGATGGCGGTGATGTGTAATAGGCAACATGTGACATGGTCATTGCTGTCTTTTTAAGTTTCCTGAACTTGCTCATTAATGGCATTTATGGGCAATGAGCAGAAATAATTCTTGTTGTCTGTTATTGTCAAGAGGATGAGCCCGCAGTATCACACCACTGCATCGCCACCAAGGCAACGTTTGGACACCTCTAGGAAGCATCTTTTTAGCAAGTTGACAAAGGCCTGAAAAAGAAAGCTTAACGGGCAGGATCCGGCCCCCGTGCCTTAGTTTGCCCACCCCTGTACTAACTGATGGACAGTAGAGGGTAAACGCTCCAATAGCTACATATTCAACTGTATAAAAATAATGGCAGATGTTCTAACCATTTTCCACTAGAAAAGTACATTTATTGCTGTATTTACCCGCAAAGACAAGACTTGTCCAATACGCTAGTAAAATTGTCACATACGCTGTATCACAAGATGGATAAAGAAAGCAATAAAAGTGGGTATAAGCCACAGTTATTTGGGGGCCCCATTTAGCCCTTTTCCATGTTCAGTCTTTGACATATGGCAGAGATTTTGACAAGTCACGATTTATAAAAACTGGAGCCAAAAAGCCGCTCACCAACCTATGTGAATATGGGCTGAAAACTGGTAAATCCCTGGAACAGTAGCTGTAAAACGACCCAACGGCAAATTCATTCCCGAACCCCGAAGAAAGGCTCCTTTAGCTGCTGGCTGAAATCAAAATAGAAAAATACAAATATTACAAAGGTCTGGATTGTCAATTCAGTAGGTGCTTCGCCCAATGTTCTCAAGTCAATGCAAGCTAGAATAACATGTGAGAGAGCTGTTTTATAACAAGAAATGAAAGTAAGCATTCCGTAGAAAATAAATGATTCCAGTAATTGCTTGTACTGGAAGCTAAATCTTAAGAGGCAGATTTGCACATGTACATTTTTATAGAAGGTGTCTGCAGCCACCAAAATGTTTGGCTGTGTGGGTAGAACAGGTATAAAAAAAAAACCTTTAAAGCTGAACTCCAGTCTTACACTCAGTTCTGCATAGTTGTACAGAATCTTTAACACAAAATTGATGGCCCTGATTTCACTGCTTTTATGGCTACCATATACCTTTCTTTGACTGCAAAATTTTTGTACAATCATTTTTTTGGTTCTACAAAGTTAACCCCCTGGGTGTTGTGCCTGTTGACCATTAGAAAAAAACAGTATGGCAAATCAAATCAGATTAAAGCTTTCTGCCCTCACTTCACATTCCCAATGATGCCGGGGTGTGAAGACCCCACCTCCTGACTAGGAGGTGGAACTCAGACGCCAACATAGAGGGATGTCACAGCCATGCCTGGGACAGGTAAGCAACTCCGAGTATGGCTCAGAGTGAGCAGTGTTTGTAAAAAAAAAACTTACCCCAAACTATACTCTGAGTTAAATTTGGGAGCTTAATATGTAATATGAGTGCCTTTCTAAATGATAAAGTCTTTCTGTAGCCAATCAGAGAGTCCTTTGGCTACATACTTGTTGGTAGACCGATTGGAAATTGTACAGAGATATTGAATGGTGTGTGAGCTTTGAAAGCTAATGCAAAACAGATTAAGGGCATCTAGAATTACATAGCTTCTCCTTTCTCAGCCCAACTGTCCCTGGTGCCCTTTCAATTATTGCATTTCCACTCTTTCAATCAGGATGTCTAACTACCACATATGCTTTTACATACGGATGATGCCCTTCCCTTTCTATAGACCAGGGGTGGGCAAATTTTTTGACTCATTGGCCACACTGGCTTCTTAAATGTGATAAAAGGGCAGGACCAAGAGCCTGTAATGACTGACCCGCTGAAGATATGCTTTCATGTATTCCATGCATCATGGGTATCACTTATGATGGAGATGATGTGTAATAGGCAACATGTGACAGGGACGTTATTATGTTTTTAAAAAAATCATTCATTCAATGCTCATTCATTGCAATGAGCAGAGATAATTCCTAGAGAATGTCTGTTGTTGCCATAAGTATGTGTATTTGGTATATAATAGTAATGAGTGTCATGTTGGAAAATGAACTCAATTAGTTCTCATAGCTCTCATACAAGCTCTCATTTTATCTTACCATTTGAAAGTTCTGAAGTTCTGCCAATGTTCTCTTGTCCACAATGACAGACCCTTTAAGCCGGCAGTGGAAGGCTTCATCTATCCTCCTGTATGGATACAGGTCCTTGATAGGAAGCAGTAAGGGTGGAGGCTCACTGGTATGTTCTGAGGTATCACCAGACACTGTCCGACGATCTGAGGCCTCTTTTGGAAACAAGAAAATAACAATTTACACCAAAGGACATAAATTCCTACCTTTGCACAAACACAAAGCTCACAACTATCCCCAAAATGTACTACTTTGCATGGCAAATTTGAAAAGAACCAAAACATTTGGTTAGGCTATTTGGTGCAGGAACAGTCAATGTCAAAACATTTCTAAGATATTGCAGAAACTGGAAAGTCAAAACTAATATTTAAAGAAATATTTGCCAGTAATGTTGTACCTTGTTCAATACAGGATTTATTACGGTAATAATAATAATAATTAATAATTGATGGAAAATGAAAGGGATGAAAGGGTTGGAAAGGGTGGGTTGAGGTCCAGGCTGGTTGTCAAAGTATGGAGAGACCACTTCATTAGGTCTTTACTTAGAATGGGAAAAGCAATTAATGGAGGGAAGAACACAATAGGGTTCAAACTAAAAAGATGAAAGCGTGGACATGAAAAGGCTTATATCCTTTGCATACCAGGTATATTGTGCTTTACCGTTGAATTTGCATTACAGGTATCATAAAGCAAAAGTTGTGTAAAGACTTTCAAATAGTTTTCTTTGAAAAGCAGGCACAGCCTAAATTAAGTAAGACTGTGTTCTGCCAGCATACAGCAGGATGGATCCACCTTCGTCTGTTTGTTTGGTAAAGGTGGTCTTTCTACTGAGGTCTAGCACATTGTTGAGTTATAGGTTTGAGGACCTGCCCGACTGCTGCAGTGGGATCATTCATTCCCTACATTATGCTGGCAATGGACAGACCTTTTAACTTTGACTTGATTCAGAAATAAATGAAACAAAACATTCAGCACATTCATTTATGAACCTAGGGTATGTTTTGCTGAATCAAGCTAAAGTTTTAAATAGGCTTTATTAAAATCTTTAACAAATTCTCTAAAGCAAATTCTTAAATTAGCTATATGAGTGAATTGACAAGTCGGATCAATCAATGGATAAAGCAAAACACACCATTTAGTGAATATGAGTGAGAATATTAGTGAAAACAACAAGACAGCTCTGTTTACCTCGGAGCATCTGTTTAAACTCCTGCAACAATACTTCATGGGTAACTTCTGCCCCTGGCATTCCTGGGGGACCCGGGGGACCTTGCGGTCCTGGGGGGCCTGGTGGCCCTGAAAGTCTCTGATAAAGAAACACAACAAATTAATTAATTATGAACGTATACACTGCGTTCCAAATTATTATGCAAATATTATTGAATTGTCATAAAGATTAAATATTTTGTGGTACAATGAAACTCATGGATTGTATTGTGTATCAGGGATCTTTTGATCAGTGAAGTCTATCTCGGACATCCGCGATAATTAGTTTTCCAGGTGAGCCCAATTAAATGAAAACAACTACAGAAAGACAGACCACATTATTAAGCAGACCACCGTTTTTTAAGTTATATGGAAATGAAAAAAAAAAGGATCTCTCTGCTTTCGAAAAGTGTGAAATAGTTTAATGCCTTGGACAAGGTATAAAAATGTTTATTTCACAAACGTAAGCGTGATCGTCATACTGTTAAAAGATTTGTGGATAACTCAGAGCACACATTGGGTTCCTGCAGATAAAGGTAACATCAGGAATCAGGTAACATCAGGAAGGTTTCTGTCAGACAAATACATCAGCTTAAGAGAGCAGCTGCAAAAATGCCATTACAGAGCAGCTAACAGGTATTTGAAGCTGCTGGTGCCTCCAGAGCCCTACAAATTTTAAGGTGCAGTCATGTATAAACCTTCTATACAGCCACCCTAACCAATGCTCACAAGTAGTAACAGCTTCAGTGGGCCCAGAACTACATGAAGACTCAAAAGATGGATGGAGTGGTGTATGGTTTGTGGGCAGCCACCATGTCCCAACAAGGCTGCAACATCAGCAAGGAGGTGAAGTCAGGTTTTGGGCCACAATCATGGCACTCATCAGAGCTGGAGCTGATCATCCCATTTAGAGTCCCTGAAGGTGTGAAACTGGTCTCTAAAAAGTAGTTGGAGTCTCTAGTTTTTGCCCACATGGATCAGTCGCTTTTCATATGTGACAATGCACCATCTCATGCTGCAATTAATATGTCATCTTTATTGGTTGCTGTCAGCATAGAATTTGAGAAACTTATAGTGTGGCCCCCATCCTGCCCTGAGCTCAATCCTACTGGAGCATCCTCAAGCAACAGCTCTATGGGGGTGGAGGCAGTTTACATCCAAACAGTAGCTATTCAGTTCTTCACAACCTATAAAATGTTTTAAAACACTGTTTTGCCTAAATATTTATAGAACTGCATTTTAAGTTTTTTATTTAAAAAAAAAAATAGGAGGTTTTGTTCAGTAACATTTAAATTATAGTCTCATGATGCTGATTGCCACTTGCATGGACTATTTAGGAAAATCAGAGAACAATATAATTTGCATAATAGTTTGGAATAGGTTGGCCACAGAACTGTGAACATTTTAATACCTCAAACAAATAAAATATATGTAATTTATCATAATTGCTTTGGGTTCATGTTTATGGTTAGTCTTTATGTAGACCGTCAGTAATTTATAAAAGTTTGTATAAAACATTGTTCACATTCACAACATACAGAAACAGAATTTTTCATCAAAAAGTAAATTTTACCATTCAGAATTAACTCAAGGCATGCGTTTAGAAAGCCAAGAAATGTTCAGGCACCAGAATTTACAAGACTGTAATCCCTGGGCCAATAGTTGAATCCAGAAAGTATGTCTTTTCCATGGATGATGCCTGAAGACTTTGTCATATTGACGATAGTCACTTAATATGTGCAATTTATATCTGGTGCTATCCACTTAGCTTTATGTATTATAGGTAGGTCACACACACAACACATGGGTGAGCAAAGTTTCTGACTCATGGGCCACAATGGTTTTTTTATGTTAGACAGAGGGGCCCGACCAAGAGCAGATTCAGTGTTCGTTTTAACTAATACAAATAAAATGTAAACGTCATATCATAAAACATTTGGGTCCTTAAAAAGTAGGAAAACACGAATGCGTAAAGTTTATTGTTCAAATTATTCTGTTGCTTCTACACAAAGCAATGGATTATGTCCACAGGACCCTACTACTGTCTTATAAAACAGGGGAAGAGAAGCGAAAAGATGATAGATGCAAATGTTTCTCACCCACTTGCAATGGAAACATTAATGCACACATTTAATGGGAAGGAGTCCTATATCGTAAATGGTGTCCAACTGGGGGAGGGTTGTGCACTTGTAGGGCACTGGCAGGTTTGGCCGAAGAAGCAAGAAGACAGTAGGGTAGGCACATGAATCTAACATTGCATACTGCAGGGGTGGGCAAACTAAGGCCCGGGGGCCGGATCTGGACTGTTTAGCTTCCTTTTCCAGCCCTTTGCCATCGTGTCGAAAAGATAGTGCCCTCTGCTTTTTCTCTGCAATGAGTGCCCATAACGCCTAGAAGTGTCCAAACATTACCTTGGGGACGGTGAAACATTGCCTTGGGGATGATGCAATAGCGTGATCATGTGGGCACATCCTCATGGCCACAACAGGCAGGTCTCGAAGAATTATCTCTGCCTATTGCAATGAATGAGCAAGTGAAGGAAATGTAAAAAGATAACGCACATTGCCTATTACACATCACCACCATCAATATTGATGCCAGCAATGCATGGAATTGGCACACCTATGTCGAATCGACAATTTCAGGCTCTTGGTCTGGCCTGTTTACCAAATTTAAGAAGCCAATGTGGCCCACGAGTCAAAAAGTTTGCCCACCCCTGGCATACAGCCTATTTTGCTCTGAATCTATAGTGCAGCCATGGGCAAAGCTGCCCTCCCCTCTGCTCATTAACTTGGCACAGACCACACATTGGCATGGGAATGCATCTGCAGTGGACGAGCAAATTGAAATAATGCCACATTGAAACACTGAAGGAGCCGGGTACAGCCTGTGAGCCATACTTTTCCCATGACTGGTCTTGCCAAAAAGAAAGTTTTTATACAGGCCATGGCAAATGCTTTATAATTACCATAAGTTCTTACAGTCACACTCAAGCACAAAAAAGACACAATAGCCTTGGTTGACTTGGTACGGTATATAAGGGTATGGGTGGGTATGTCATGGCCAACCCAAATCACTCATAAATGTAGAAAATACCCTAGCAGGTTTCAGGAGGGGACCCACTTACCAGGGTGAATCCCCCCATAGTGGTAGGTGGGTTCAGTGTGACTGCAGCTGCTCCTGAAACCCGCTAGGGTATTTTCCACATTTATATATGGTATAGTCAGGAGGATGTCATTATGATTATGACAATTGTTATATAACTATATACATTGTTATGGTCTAACAATATGGTTTATAAAGATCATTACAAGTTTTGCCTGTATAACGGACATTACAAAACTATATTAAACAGCAGCTGTCCATGAAAACATATTTTAATATTCCTTTTACATGGGTTTTAAAGACGCCGCTTGCTGACCAACTTTATTCCTCTCTGTTAAGCCCCCCATACACGTTCCGATTTTTTGTACGAATTTTGCCCGATCGACCAGCGAGGTCAGTCAGGGTGATCGATCAGGAGAATAATCGGATGCGGAATTATGTACCCGATTTCTCAAAAGCGTCTGAAAAATCTATCAGGACCACTTCAGGCCTGTCGGTAAATTTTGGTCGATCTGCTGTTAATAAAATAGTGTCTGGCCTATCGATCAGTGATTATTCGAATTCCAAATATTCCGAATAATATTTTAAGTGAAAATCTGGTGACCTAATCGGACTAAATTCGGTCGGACGAAAAATTTATGGGGGGCTTTAGATTGTTAGTTGTTTAGAATGTATTGGCATTGGAAATAACTGTCCTACATATTTACATAGTTCACGAAGAGGTGTTCCTGGGGTGTTGAGTTTTTTTAAGCAATTAGAAAACTTTAGAAAAGTACTTACAGAATTTTTGTTACATTTACATTTCTTCTTAGGCTGTCCATCAGCTCGGTCTCGGAACTCTACCCATGTTGTTGCAGGATCTGGCTTTTCATGACCTGGAGATTCAGGCAGCTGTATTGGAAAAGTAGGAAAATATTATCTACAGATCCAATAAATCCTGGAACATCAGTAGTGTTCTACTATGGAAAAAGTAGGAAAATATTATCTACAGATCCAATAAATCCTGGAACATCAGTAGTGTTCATATACATCTGAATCTTGCAATGCTAGCTCTACGATCACAAAAAGATTGATCGAGGGTTTGTACATTAAGCTGCAGTGAAAAAGGGCAGGTCTGCATCGTACATGAAGCTTTAGTAAATAAAGCCTGAAGTAATAATATTTTACATCCACAGCGATCACATGTAACTGTAATTAAATAAAAATTACAAATCTACCTATCTCCTGCATGGCCAGCCAAGCTTTTATTAGTTAGTTACTATTAATAAACCTGTAGAAACATCTGGAGTGTTGCTCATCTGCAAGATCACTATCCAGTTAGAAAAAGACCTTTGGTTTGATTTACCTAATAGTGTTGAGCAGGAATATTCTGATCGCATTTGTTATTTTTTTTTGTCAATATCGGCACTTCGAGAATTTGCGCAGATCTGGAATATAGTGCTATAGCTTTGTAATCTCGAATATTCGCGATTCTGGGGAAGGTACCATGCATTGTGCATGCAATATTCGCATTTACAGGTAGAAATTTTCGCAAAGAATTCACAAAGAATTACTTGAGTGTTGTTTCATCAGATTACACTGCAGCTGCAATTTCACATTTCGATGCTAGATGTCGCTGTGACAACACGCATTGCTTTTGCAATAAATCACATTACAAATGCCAATATAATGTACAAGGGATCTTGAATTTGAGAATTTACTTTGAATAATTTGAGAAATGTCGCGAATTTGAATATTGCCTATGCTGCTTATCACTATAAGTGATACTATGTGTACTATGTTTAGAATATTTTACTAAAGGGGCATATCCAGAGCCATATTCACTACAGCTATCACAGAGCCTCTAGTTCTTCCTAATGGGGACACTGGGATCCAGTTCTTTGGAATAACAATTTGGTGTTCTTTATATAAAATGTTACATTAAACTACAGATTATAAAGATTTATAGATTTTTAGGATAGGTGTTGCTCCCACTAAGCCAGTGGTTCTCAACCTGTAGGTCGGGACCCCCTTGGGGTCAGGAGTTGCTCCTAACAAGCAGCGTTGCTGATGCCCACAAGCTGGGTGGCATTAGCATTGCTCTCCCTCCTAACTTCCCACCCTGCACATCATTTGCACAAGTGGGGTAGGAAAATAGAAAGCATCAGACATTACACTTACCTGATAATCCTGAAAGTGACCTCTAGGAGTGTATTTATTATTTGGAATGCGGAAGTAACACTTCACATCAGCAAGTCCACTTTCCATATACAGTGGCACTTCACAAGGTCACTTCCGGGGTTGTGAATCTAAAAAGGTTGAGAAGCACTGCTCTAAATCAGCAACTTTTTGGCTTACCCATTGAGCTTCCTATTAAATCTAGCATTTAATTTAAGGAATTCACACAACACAGTTGCTAATAGCAAGGAAGTGGCTTAACATTATCAGCTATCGTCAGGAAGCGATATTACTTTGCAAAATCTCTAGTAAGGGACTTTACAACAGAGTTAAGCGAAAAGACTATTACGAAAAACTACTTGCTAAAAAAATTGTATGAAGTGACGCAGGATGCCAAGCATGCTAAAAAACTAAATATTTTGGTTGCGTCAACTAGTAGAACTTTTTCAGTTTGGGTAAACAAAGCCCAGTTTCAACAACCTGGCAAAGCTGCTTCACTTTAGCACATTGCGTAAACAAGTAGCCAATAGAAACACAATTACTAATGCCTTTGTTATTGAACAATTACACTTACTGGAAATCACACCCATTATGGGCATAGCATTTTTGCGCCAAAGATGCCTAGAATGCCATTCACGCATTAACGATCTGGCATACAGCTTATGTATAAACAGTCAATAGAAATGCCTGACCCGCTAAGGATGACATCACACTGAGCCACGTCTTTAGATCAGCTGGTGAATGCTGTGTACGGTTTAACAGATAATATATTACATATCTGCTGCTCAAGCACCTTTAAATCCTGCAATATGTATTTCTTCCTCCCCTCCAGTTTTGCTCCCGCACCAGTAACCCCCTCTTATGCTCCTACAAGGTAATAAGTCCCAGGGTTTGGCGTCAGAGTCTGGCCGAGGAGAGGTTAAAGAGTTCGGCACAGGCTCATTATTGCAAAAGTGTGCTTTCCCCATTAGCGAAATGAGGGTGTGGTAAGCTATGCGCCAGCCACACTTCAAACAGGATGTAATAAAACACAGCAATGAGAATAATAGCCATCGGGCAAGACCACTGTGCTTGTAAAAATGTCTATTTTATTTCTAATAATAAAGAAGTGAAAAGTGATTTCTTGTAGTGAGGCATGGAACGGCGGCTAGGCCAAGATTCAGCTTGTGCAACCAGCGTAAAAAACAGTTTGTCTCTCTTACACCTCAGAGGCTTGGGAATTAAAATTTTAATTAATCAAGTCTATCGAACATTTAATGCCGGCAATAAAAGGTGACATATCACTACTCAAAGGTGCCAGTTTGTGCTCTTGTATCTCCAAAGTTCAGTTACCCGCATGCAGAAGGAACCTGCAGAGAAAGAGGGGATGGCTGCATGTTAGCTTGAGTGGGTCTTATGACTTAGCAGCCATTGAACACCATTCACCTAAACCAACTGCATTTTTTATCCTTAAGAGTCCACAAATACCCCAGTGAGCCTCCTGCCCTTTTCCAAAACCATGGTATATCTGAAGTATTTGACAAACAAACTAGACTGTTCACAAGTACCATTACAAAATGGGGGTTCAATATTTCTAGGGCCTAAGGCCAAACTGGCCAATTAAACATACTTCTTAAGCTGGCCATAGACACTTAGAATTTTTGATACGATTTCTGACCGATCGATCGTAGTTAAACCATGCGATTGTCCGAAGGGATCAGATATGTCTGTAATTTTGAGTCGTTATTGGATCCTTTAGATCTGCCCTTTTGATCATGCAGACCTGGTCCCACATACATAATCCTATTTTGTTGTGTCGCAAATCTATCGTAAATCGTCAATAAATCGTATCTCGAAAATGGTGCACTTTTCGAACGATGTATGACTTATGATCGAAGACACAATCGCATGTCATAATTGTTTAACAAATCGATCTCTGGAAAAGCTAAGCATGTATGGCCATAGCTTTTAGTCATCAGCTATCCCTTCATGTTACACTCTGTAAAGAATATAGAAGAATTCTCTGAGCCTACAATTGATACAAATTACATGATTACAAATTTAACTTACTTTTTATATATTTAAACTTAGCAGGTTGTTATCAAAACAGGACAGTGAAAGTTTTTCAATCTGGCCTGCTATGGATGACCACTACGGAAACCTGTTTGGAAAGTGACATATAGGTAGTTTTGCTGACTTGCTAGGTAATCGGCTGTCAACTTGACCAGTCCCAGAACAAGTAAGGACTTTATTGGCGTCCTTTGGTTCCATAACTGTTAGCCAACCTAAAGCCCCCCATAGACAGGCAGACTTCTCCATACAACTTTCATGAGACCTACCAACAACTATGTAGTATAGTGACCTCCCTGATAGAATACATAGTGATTGGAAGGTGTAGAAAGGTCCTCATATTACATGGTTTTGGTAGAAGAAAAGTTGGTTGTACAGAAGTTGCATGGAGGAGTCTGCCTGTCTATGGGGGGCTTAAGAAGTATTGAAACTAGAAATCAGGAAAAATTCTGAATGTTTCAATGGAGATGGGGGTGCAATGATGGCCTCATATTTTTTGTATTATTGTGTTGGAATTTATTTCTATATCAGCATTCAGTCTACAAAGCAGCATGATTATCAAAATGACTATAAAAAACTCACTATGGTATTAGTAGATGCAGCCATCAGTCAATGATGAATATTAAATTATACTTTTAAAAAAATGTCCATGTTATACATAAGGTCAAGTCATGTGTGTAAAAAACATCTGCTCCTATAATTACATAAGGAATGAAGCCCAAGGCTACTGAATCTACTGCTCCAAATATGAATTTATTAATTAGCTTATACATACATATTTATGTAGGCAGTTGAGGTCTGCATAGGAAAGTGGAAAATATGACATATGCCTGCTGTTAAGTCATCTACAGTGTTAGTCAGAGACGTCCAGTGGATGAATGTTCTATTTTTCAGTAATATTTACCAAAAGTTATTTAAAAGGAGAACTAAAGTAAGTCTATTTACATTAGTAATGCACTAACTATCTCAATGAGGCAATGTGAATGTGCTCTTATGAAATTTAATGTCTCTATATTGTTCCTATTATGAGTGCCAAAGAACCTGAGCTGATGTGTATCTATAACCAAAACTTTTCTTTTTAGTTTTGGATAAATTAGATAAAAATGAGACCCCCTGTCAATACTTAATGAGACTGCTAAGATCCCTATTATCCCCAATCTGATAATAACAATGGAAGATGAGAACCTCCTGGGTAATGATGGACAGGAGGGTGTCTGGTCTTAGAGTCCCCTGGTGGTGCTGGCGACTGGCGAGGTCGCTGGTGTCAAACCCCAGACAGGGGAGAGTCAGACCCTGCAGATTTAGTTGTATTTGGGGCATACAGGCAGTGCATACATTACCGCTGTTAAATACAAGGGAAAGGCTTCAAAGGTTATATACCCCTATTCTCAAATTATGTGCCGCAATATATATTATGCAATCAACCCCCCCCCCCCAGTTCGTTGGAGGAATAGAGGGAGCATAGGCACTCACCTGTCTGCTGATCCCCTGCCAACACTAGAGGAGAAGAGGAGGAGAGACGAGGAACTTGCTCAGGTGCCATCTGGGTTGCTGATTGGCTTTTACATACGCCTACCACTTAAGTTTATCGTCTCTCCTCCTCTTCCCACTTCCCACACCCCTCAGGTTGGGCACCTGGGCGTTACCCTCTTAGCTCTTTTTTTTTCGGCTAGGATGAGCCTATACCCAGGTCTCTGCATTATGGAAATACAATCTTCACACTGGTGATGTTGAAAAAAGGAAACCCTTACTCGCAACTGTTTTTATTTACAATTGTTCACTTAACCTCTCAGCCGAACCCTAAACCAGTGATGGCGAACCTCTGACATTTAGAGCCCTCTCCGTGGGCACATGAGCTGTCAGCCAGTACAGAGGCTGAGAAAGGAAAGGACTGCAACCTATTGGCTCTCAATGCTGTCAGTTCTCTTCTGATTGCACACAGCGCCCCATACCCTCCCCTTGCACTGCAAGCAAATCAGAAGCCGGGGGATAGACAAGCAGCAAGCTGAGGAAAAGTTGTGTGTGTGTAATTTGTAAGCGAGAGTGTGCAGTGTAATGTGAGAGAGTGTATGCAATGTGTGCAAGTGAGTAGAAGGCAGAATGATAAGAGAAAGCAGAAGGAGTTGTAGTACAGCAGTTAGGAAAGGCAGCAGGGTATGTTGGGTAGTGTAGTTTTTCAGCAACGGGGAATGCTTGCAGTAATAGTTATTTTAGCACAGCAAGTTAGGACTTTAGAGTGTGTGTGCTTACATGAGCTGTGTCTGTATGTGAGTTACGTACAGTATGTGTAATTTAGGTAAAATTGTCATGCCGACACTTAGAGATAATTAAGTGTGTTTTGGGATTCAGTTTGGGCACTCGGTCTCTAAACGGTTCGCCATCACTGCCCTAAACCTTCACCTGAAGCCCCAAACCCCCAACAGTGAAAAAGTAAAACATCAACCTTTCAATGCCATTCCACTACGCTACAGGGGTTTATCAACGGGATTGATGAGTTGGGCACAGTGACTACTGCCTGTGATTGGCCAATGAGAGAGCACTAAACAAATGAATTAATCAGCCAGTTCTCTCCTCCTGTCAGCAGCACATGTGCGCTTCATGCACTTCTTTTTTCCCCCCAATAAAACCTCCAGTACTGTTTAATAGACATGTACATGTGGATCATGGATGTCACTAGGAAAGGTTACATGCATCTGACAGTTAACAGTGGCCCCCAATATCATCACAATAATGCCTAATAGTTCACTGATTTGTGATTTGTGATACAAGGTAGTACTTAAAAATACCATAAACATAACCATACACATTACAATCTTACTGTACAATATTTATACCATCAACTGACAACTTTTCTAAACTATCCAATCAATCTGTATCCAATCATGGAGACCCTGTGCTACATATTTTTACGATGGTAGAGAGATGGAATTAGGAGGTTGTGGATTTCTCTTGAACTTTGTATTGAATTTTCCATTGTCTGATGGTTTGATAAAGCACAGATACAACTCAGATTTGACTTTCCTTAAGGCTGCCATACACAGGTCGATGCCCATGAGATAGATCAGCCTTCGAGCTCAGCGCAATGACTTCATCGCGCTGAGCCCAGTATTGAAGCAGCTCGGGCGCAGTTGTAAGTTGTACAGCACAGATAGCTGACTAAAGGCAGAAGAGAAGTCATTCACTCTCCACCCAGACACCGCTGTGAAGTCTGAATGGCTGCTGGAAAGAGCTCCATTGCAGTGATTATTTAATTACTATGGCATGCAGAAGCCGGCCCAGCTCAAGCTGGCTGGGATCTTCTTTGTTTTGGCAGCTTCATGTTGAGGCAATGAGGCAAAGCTGCCAATTCAGGTGCTGCCAGGGCTCTCTCCTACTGGACATGTAGAATAATACCCGGCAGCTTAAGAGGCAAGGTGGCACCATGTGTGCGCGCAGTCACATCATTACCAGTGACACTGCAGCTGATTTATAAATACATAACTAAGAGCCTTCTATTCTTCTCTTCAGCACTGGTGACCGTGACTTCTGCTACGGCTGGATGAAAGGACACAGAACTATATTATGCAATCATTTAAAGATGCCAGTGGACTCTTAAAGAACTGATAAATACAGTAACGCAATTTATTTTCAAAGGCCACTTCTAAACTTTTTAAATTGGTAGTGTTCACTGAATATACCTAACAGGTCCTTCTTTATTGAGGTGACAACACTCTCCTTATTGAGGTGACAACACTCTCCTTGATATGTAAATTAGTTTAACGTGGGGTATAACTTATGGTTTAAGGTAACACCAAAGTAAGTATGCCACATACCTACATTTGATACACCAACATTTTCTATATACTAGAAGGGGCCCTAGATCCAGGGACCCTGACTAGAGTAATGCACTGGGCCAGTGATGGCGAACCTATGGCACGTGTGCCAGAGGTGACACTCGGAGCCCTCTCTGTGGGCACGCGAGCTGTCAACCAGCACAGAGGAAAGAACTACAGCCTATTGACTGTGAATGCTGTCAGTTCTCTTCCCCTCTCTTCTGATTTCCCCTCTCATACCCTATCTTATAAGAAAGTAGAGTGTGTGTTTACATGTTTCGTGTGTGTATATGAGTTGTGTGTGTGTTATTCAGATAAAATTGCCATGCCGGCACTTTGAGATAAATAATTGGGGTTTAGGTTTCAATATGGTCGCTCGTCTCTAAAAGGTTCGCCATCACCGCACTAGGTCGAGCCTAAGTGGGGCACTGTGGGTAAAGTCAAAGCAATAATATA
>CM070038.1:89037811-89048824 GCA_036250615.1 Ptychadena robeensis
CGCGGGTCAGTTGAGCACCAAAAAGCACATCAATTGCTGTTCGATGGGGACCCAAGACACATGCAGAACATGCAGTTCTCACAACACCGGCTGTTGATTATCTCACAACATGGGCTGAGAAGTGCATGAGGAGGAGAGAGATGCCCGCAGCCAGCATGGCCCGCCTCTCCTCATACACAGAGCCATGACAGGCCCGCCCCTTGCCACTGCTGGGAGCTGAGCTGATCACAGCCTGTAGGCTGTGAGGCCCCTCTCTGCTTTCGCTACTTTCGGAGGGGGAATCAAGGACCCCCCTCTGAAGTAATGGACATCGGCTGTGATTTCCGGTCATGCCCGATAGCCTTGTTTTTGAGCCGGATTGTTTGATCCCGCTCGAAAGAAGGCATACATGGGTAGATTTCTTAATAGATTAGAGCACAATCAAGCTCTGTGAGCTCGCATGGCGCTCAATTGTACTCTAATCTATTTAGAAATCTACATGTGTATGCCCAGCTTAAGGCCCCATCCCTTCTAAGTTAACCCAGGATTTTTTTTTCGGGATTCGGCCAGGAAAGTCACATAAAAAAACATGGCTTTCCCAGTCAAAATGGGATACTTGACAGGTATGGGCACTGGATTGTGCCCTCCACCTGTGCTGGTCTAATCCACAGCCTGCCCAGCGCACCCTCCATCCCTCTCCTTATGACATGTGCTGTGTCACTTTCTGATATTGGAACGCAGAGGTTCTGGTCCCGATGGAGGCATGCACGGTGTCCAGAAAAATTTCCCTTTCTTGCATATGAAAAACTATATACTATATAATCCATACAGTTTCTTGTGATTCAGAACTGTATGGATTTGGTTTAAACCAGAATTGCTGCTGTTTAAAATGCTTTGAGATGTTGGAGGCACTTCTGAGAAGATTCTACCTTTCACTCACATTTCCCTATAATAGAAAATATAGATAGATAAATAGAAAAATCAGTTCAGATACAACTTCATAGTGTCCCCTACACTTCCCAAACCCAAAGTAAATGGAACAGCAAAGTGAAAAGTAGACCATGAGCTTCAGTTTGTAATTCAAAGTCTTGCCAAACTACTTCAGGATAACAGCAAAAACAATCAAGCGTATACACAAGCCATGATAAATAACAATTTATGTTTTCTCTCCAGCTACTTAAACCATTTTAAGTGGATTGTGCTGACTTCAGAAGTTCTATAATAGGGCTGTTGTGGGAATTATTGTTGGCAGTTACTTTGGTAATTCTGGTGGTTTTGTACTGGAATGTCATCACACCTCAAAGTACTTTTCTAAATCAATTTTGTAAGGAAGCTGTTGCAATGCTCTTCCCTATTTGATTTACTGGTGAGAACAATGGGAATAATAATATATGTGGCTCCTCAAGTATTTCCAAAGACCGGGGTCAGGTTTTTATTAATACTGTCTGTGTCTCCCCTGGGGATAGTCATATTCTTTATTGTTGTGTCAATGGGACTGAAAGTAGTACATCCAAACAGTGCTGTTTGTAGTCTAGCAAGTTCTTGCTTAGGGCCCCCTGTCAACCATGGGGGGGTTCGCACTGCCAATGGGCCCTCATTATACCGGTCATCACCACAAGCCGCCGACAGGGGGGGGGTGGTGCTGGAGGGGGAAGGAGAAAAGAAAAGGTAGACGCCGCTCCTCTTCAAAACCACCAGGTCTCGCTGTTCAGATCCGCACGGAGAGGGAGGGATGGCGCCGGATAAGCGTGTGAGGGAGGGCATCCCTGAGGCCCTATGCACACACATACTTGGCATAGTTGGAGAAATGCCCATGCTTCCAAAATTGCACAACAGTTGAAACAGAAGGTAAAGGAAAATCTAAAATTGGAAATACTTGTTTTGATAACAACTGTTTGATGACAAATGTGATGTTTTGAAGATATCATTTATGGCTTTTTGGCCATTGTACATGCAAGGTATACAACACAAGACATCTACAAAATAAGCCTTACTGATTATCAAGTCACTTTATGTCTGAATGGCACCACAACATGCTTTGCTAAAACACTTTTAATTATAGAAAGTATTAACATGTCATAACCTTCATCACACACCTAGGAAAACACTTGAAAGTAATCCGGTAGCCTTACCGAGGTGAATTCATTATCACAGATTTATAGCGAGTCTATTTAGATGAAATGCCTTTAGAAACATATAGGTTGGCAGTCATATATAAGATTCACTTCTTAATAAGTGTTCCACTGTATTTGTGAATTTAAAACCGTTATAGGCTTTTATTTTAGCAGTTACAAACCTAGGTGAAAATCAAGCCCCCCCCCCCATACACGTATAGGTATGCCATTGATTCCCCAAAGATCTGTCCCTATACAAAGTATCAATGTGTCAGTGGTGCACATCTCGAACCCCCTTGGTTTTGCCGGCAACCGTAAGCAGCATGGTGACATCACCATGCTGTGATCGAACGCTGGCAAAACGAAAGGGTTTAGTCTCTTCGTTTTAATTAAATTTTGCCCCCAAAAAATAGAAATTTTGGCAAATGTCACCATTTCATGCATATGGGAAAGGTCAATGTCATATTTTGTAGATTTCTAGGGGTACAATGGGTTTAAACAGGGACAGTCAGGTGCTCATTCAGAACAATGTGTTTCTTAAGAGGGCCATGCATGCCTTGATTCCCTGGTGATTGTTTTGCAATTGATTGTAATGTGGTGATAATCGCACAATGATCATTCCTTGGGGAATCGATCCCTGGGCAATACTCGGTCATCCAAAGTAATGGCGAACAGGGAAATAACAACATGCCAGTTCCCTGTCTGATCATTCTTTTTTTGGGGGGGGGGGGGATTTAATTCTTAAGGTGGGCAGCCTCTGATCAATGTGTCGGTGGCGCACATCTCGAACCCCCTTGGTTTTGCCGGCAACTGTAAGCAGCATGGTGACATCACCACGCTGTGATCAAACACTGTGAAAACGAAAGGGGATCTGAAAGTGGATGTCTAGCTTCAGGCTCTTCGTTTTAATGGAATTTTGCCCCCAAAAAATTTTAATTTTGGCAAATGTCATCATTTCCTGGATATGGGAAAGGTCAATGCCATATTTTGTTGATTTCCAGGAGTACAATGGGTTTAAAGAGGGACCGTCAGGTGCTCTTTCACAACAATACTTGGCCATCTAAAGTAATAGCGATCGAACAGGAAAATTACAAGATGTCAGTTCCCTGTCCAATCGATTTTTTGGGGTGGAAAACGATCGAATTCTTAAGGTGGGCAGCCTCTGATTAACATACGATCGATCACCGCGAATGCACAAGGCGATTGATTGTTCAGGAATCGACAGCAAAAAATAGACCTGTGTATGGCCGCCTTAACACTTTAATATCACAGGTTTTTCAGTTCATCCCTACTTCTTCTATAAGTTGGTAGACCTGAGTTGTAGGTCAAAGGTTTCCACATAACCTAAAGCAAATGATTTTCTATTTGGTGGCAGCAGAGGTTAGAGCAGTGGTGGGCAACTGAGTTGAAATGGAGGGCCACAAGTGCGGCCCTCGGCATCACTAAAGGGCCGCACATAATATTTTCAATCTATACTGACTTGTATAAGTATTTTATATTGACAGCATGCATAGCAGAAGACATTGTTTTTCATTTTTTTAAATAAAAAAACTTGTTTTTAATGATACTTCAAGCATTAGTAAACACTGTAGTTTGGTAATGCACAGTTTGTGTCATATATATATATCATCAAAAGTTATGTGCCCCTATTCTGAGGTTATGTGCCACATACAATAATCCCCCGTTCGTTGGTGGAATAGTGGGAGCATAGGCACTCATCTTCTTAGAATGGGATCTTCTTGAGGGACTTGCTGATTGGCTTTCATGTGCTCAGCCAGAGCGAGTCCCTCTCCTCCTCTTCTCTCCCGAAGAAGATCCTGAATGAGGACAGGTGAGTTCCTATGCCCTATACATTAACAGTTAGGTTTCTGGGGCCGCACATGGAAAACCAAGGGGGGCCACCAAGGAATGCCCAAAGGGCTGCATGCGGCCCCCGGGCCGCAGGTTGGGCACCTAGGGGTTAGAGGGACATGGGATCTTTGGTAATGTGAATATAACTGGGGGGGCCAACTATTACACCAAACAGTTACAGAAACTCTATTTAACTATCTTGATTGAGTTGATTTTCAGCCCCAAAATTGTCAACTCTTAAAAATGTTTTAAGAAATTCAAATAGCTATAAAATTGTATGGACACAGCTGGTGAGCAAAATGGAGAGTTGGTAATTTTGCAGTGAAGACATTAATAAAATAGAAAATATCTCCTCTTTATGAACATTTTCTCAAGTTAGGCTTTTCAAAGACCTGTTAAAAAAATCCCCAATAAAGGGGATCACTTGAACTCCAAAATTTCTGTACTCATCAATGGCTAACAGGGTTCAACACTATGCTATGTAAAACCCTTTTATAGCAGACTGAATGCAGACCAAAAAAGAAGTCAACCGCAGGTCAGATGTACCCATCAGCGAATTCTGAATTATCTCAGAAGTATCTTAAACTGATGTCAAACTGATGACATTGACACAAGCCCAAAAGCCTGTTGACACAGGCCCTTTCTGACATTTACCCCATATCAATCAGCCAAGGTGTCTGCTGAAGTCTTGAGGTGTGAAACAGGTCACTTCAGGTGATAACAGGCAATATTAATCAACTGCTTCTAGAATTCCAGGAAAATAAATTTGCATGGTTAATATTATTTGACCAATTTGGATCATTTGGTTTGGTGAGTTCTGCGCAGAAAATTGTTCATTACACATAATGACCTTGTATCTCTTGTATCAGGCTCAAATGATGGGTCTCGAATTTGTAGGCAGGTAATTGTAAAAATCATTTGAAAAATGTGATATATTAAGAGCGTAGTTAAAGTTTTTCAGCTTTAGTTGATAAAGAAAGGAGGTGCAAAGGAGACATCTAGAGGTACAAAAGTAGAATTAAGGAAAGTACCATAGCACAATCAAGCCTTCTTAAAACAGAAGGTATTTACACGGCCCAATCCAGCACAAATCCCAAAACTTTAGGTGGAAGCCTTCGTTTTAGGACAGTGGGCAGAGCCATGCAAATTATTCCTTTTCGCCCCATCGGCCAAATGCACATCCAGAAACCGCTGGTCTACAGTGCAAATATAGCCATAGTAATAGTGGAAATAGGTTGGTGTACCTCCTGTTGATTAGGTAGGAAAGGTATCCTACAAGAGAACTCATGGAGGAGCACACGATCCATTTGATGTTATTATGCCTACCAAATAGTCCACCTAAACATCCCCAAATCCTGAGCCCTGCGCTGGGTGCTGCCATTTTAAATGGGTAAATGGCAGACACAGAATTCTCACTAATGTGAGATGTAAGGGACGTGCAAAAGAGCTGGGCCAGCACAGAAAGTAATCAGACACTTTCACGTGCTTGAAAGCTGGAGAGAGAATTGATTCTTTCTCATGTAAATTTCTAATTAAAAGGCACATCAAAAAACAATTAAACATTGTAATAAAAAGTAAAACAAACAAAAAAAAACACGAAAAATTGTGTAAAACAAAGTTTGTTTGATTCTTTTTTTACCTAAATATTGTAAATGTATTGTGTTTCGTGGCTTGCGCTATATCGGAGATTAGAGTAGAAATGGCACCCTCCCCCCACCTCACCAAATAGTGAGGATTTTGACGAATCTATGGATAGAGGATCATATATTACATATTATGATGGAGGTTTCCGAAGGTGCCTTTTCAATCAATATATGACACAATGAAATACTTAAAAAAGATTCACATTAAATTTTTTAGGGTAAAAATACATATATTCTTTTTTACTAAAAAAAAAAACAAGGAATTTGTTGATTTACAGATATAGCCAATCCTTATACATATTTTTTTCTTCTTTTTTTCAAAATAAAAGAAGGTCACTACCATACACAGCTTGGACATCACCCCCATTGTTTGGGGCTGCTATTTGAAGAAGAAAAAAACATTGTACCCCTAGAAAGTTTTTAATTGTGTCATTTATTGATTGAAAAGGCACCATCGGAAACCCCCATCATATTATGTAATATATGATCCTCTATCTATAAATATTGTAAATGGTAAATAAAAACCCAAATCCAAATCTTTTTCCTATACACACTTTTCTTACATCAGTCTATGGAATGTTAAGGGTTAAACAGCCCTCCATCCTTCCGCACATTCCATTACAAGTATGTGGCTTTCTTTATTTGTTAATAATATTTAACCTCCTTTGGCGCCTGATTGTGCTTCGGCCCCCCTTTCCAGGTTACCAGTAGACAAGCCCCGAATTTGTTAAACGTATACCTGATGACACATAAATAGGACAATCTGTCAGAGTGCAGCTAAACAGCTCTGACAGATCTGCAGATTCCCAGCTCATTCTCAGAGACTATTTACTAAGGTCACCAGTACTCAGTGGGCTGCCAGGCTTGGGAAGTGGTGAAGGGACGCCAGGACTGGAACCAAACTCAATGTAGAGATGGGGCGAGGAATTATATACATGAATCTGGTGTGCATCTGGGAACTTATACCAATGGGGTGCACATCTATGTCAGGGGTGCCAAACTGCAGGTCCAAATCAGATTTTATTTTAATTTGACATTTGTGGCTCAGGTGGTTAGCACTCTAACCATGCAGCGCTAGGGTCCTAGGTTCAAATCCCTGCCTGGGCACCATCTGCAAGGAGTTTGTATGTTCTCCCCGTGTCTGCGTGGGTTTCCTACCACACTCCAAAGACATACAGTAGGTTAATTGGCTTCCCCAAACAAAGATTCTCCTATGTAAGTTACATGTGACCTATGACTGTGTTGGTTACATATACATGACTATGGTAGGGACATTAGATTGTGAGCTCCTCTGAGAGACAGTTAGTGATATGACTATATATGTAAAGCACTGCATGTCGGTGCTATATAAATACAAGATAAATACACATCTCAATCGAGAAGCAGAGGGGCGGAGCATAAACTGATTTTCATCCAGATTGGTGGATGTAGGGAGACCAGAAGCGTCCCGCTTCTCCATCTTGCAGCCTGGAGGACCATAAACTCCAGGCATGGGTGCGCAGGAGTGAGGAGGCAGGAAACATAAGTATTTTATCTTTTTAGAGGTTACTGTCCCTGGGTGAAGACCTGATGTAGGTAAGTAATGTGTATATGTTTTTTATGGGTTTTTCTTTAAAGTTTAAATCCACTGTTTCTATATGAGAAGCGTCATCATTATATCTGATAAGAATGAAAAACTTTCTTTATTTCAGACATTATTCCATTAACCTCCTGGACGTGATCGGGCGTAATCGCCGGCTCTCCGTGAGCCTGCAGCATTTCTGCATAGCTGCAGGCTCACGGAGCTTTTCTGTCCCTGTGTCTTCGGCGTCATCGGTGATGCTGAAGGAGGATGGGGGGGGGCGCGGCCCCATAGACCTCCATGTTAATGCGGAGCTCCGGAAACATCACTATAACACTATTGTCTATATCAGTAAGCCCTGCCCAACCTACAGGAAGCAATCTGCTTGGTAAGTTATCAGTTATCAAAAAAACTGTGCTGGGTCTTCAGGGAATCATTTGTGATTTGGTAGTAAAATTAGAGCTCTTCCCTAGCAGTTAACCCTGAATGTAGCTCTGGGTAGATTTTAATGACCAATATCGGCAACCCAAAGCTTCCCCGCGGTTTGCTTACCTGCTCCAGGCCAACCTGCTCCATCCTGCAGCTTCACTATACTCTGCTCTTCGTCCTGGGTGTCCTGGCTCCTCATATCCCCGGTGGCATTGATGACACTGGGAATGTGCATGGGGGCCAGGGTGTGTGGGAAATATTAACAGATTACATTTCCTCTACCACTTTGGGGAATGGGGTATGAGCTCACCACTCAGAAGGTTGAGACAGCTCATGTTTTTGGAGACGGACTTCCAATGAAGCAAGGCGGTAGGGTTTGACAATCTCACTGGCCACTTTTTTTTGTGGCCAGACAGACACCACCTGCATGAGAGTGGCCACTCTTTGAGCTCAATGAATTGGTATTCTAAGTGGTGCTCTGAGCTCTTTAGTTAGGTAGTTGTTTGTAGAAAGTCTAAGGGTAGCCATACACAGGTTGATATTTCCATTCAATCTATATTTTGAAATCGATCGAATGGGAAAAAATTCCTGCCCACCTGGTTCGATTGACCACAAGTGATCGGAATGAATGTTAAATGTCAGTAACTTCCATTCGATAGCTTACATGTACGTGTCATTTTTTGGCTTCCAGGCGCCCTCTTGTGGCAAAAAACAGTAGTTACGCTTTAAAAAAATGAATTGTCTGGGTATCTATAACACTGTGAAGTGGTCCCAAAACACTGCAAAATCATAAAATGTGCGCTTTTGGTATGTGCCCCATTCATTTTCAATGGACGGGGACCTGCAATGTGCACAAGACCCATCTGGCCGCGATATATAGAATGTGCGGCTCCATGGTATAAAAATTGCACAGCATTGGAAAATGTGCACAATGCGGCTATGGGGCCATTGAAAATCAATAGGGCTCATAAAAAAAAACACTGTTTGTGGAGTGGAGTTTTAGACTTATGCCTGCCATACACATGCAGATAAGCAGATCCCTGTCGCCCCACAGCTCGGCCGGCCAGAGAACGGACATGTCCGATAATCTCTGGCTGATAGAAGCCGATGGCACTAGCTTCAATGAAGACCAGCGTCTTCATTGAAGCTAATGGCCGGCACACAAAGGGTGCCGGCTGACTGAAGGGGCCCCATAATGCATCAGGGTGCAAACGTGATGACGGTGATTATTGCATTCCGGTGATTATCGGAGAAGGTCTGTCTGCACCTGTCGGAGTGTGTATGGCAGCCTTAAGAGTTCAATTGGAGGGAACCCACTGGTTGATTTAACAGCAGTTTGTGAAAATGAGTTGTTCAAGGGCACCATCTAGTGTTTGTGTGAGGACTCGGCTTCTAAGGTAATGCTTGATTCAAAGAAGAAGTAACATCAGCAAAACACAAATCTGCTCCAATTCCATTGAATTCAATTTGATCAACTTAATTTATCCTCCTACCATGCTTACAACCGATGCCAATAATACTTGCTTACTATGCTCTAGAATCGACAAAATAAAAATGAATGAAGAAGTCTCAAAATCCATCAGATTGTTGTACGATTCACCAAAATGTGTCTGATCTGGTCAGGGTCTTCAAGTTCCAAAATCTCTATTATGTATAGGGTGTGTCCTTTCTAATACACCCATTAGAGGACCTGGAGTACATGCTTCGGATGCTCTAGCAATACCCCTCTAGTCCAGTCACATAGGGAATTTTCAGTTATTGTTTCTAAATCCAATATTTTTCTATATATATATATATATATATATATAAAACACATGTTTTATTTGGACCTATCATGAAGATCTACTAATTTCCATCACGGACCCAACTACACAGACACTTAAGGTAGCCATACACAGGTTGATCAAATGCCGATCGATTGCTGATCCAATCTTTCCAGGCGATCAGGAATCAGCAATTGAAATTGATCGGACTCGCAATAGATGCAACACCCCTTGGGAATCCGATTTGTGGCTGATTGGACATGAGCTGATCTCCAAAATGGCCGATTCCACAAAAATCCATCGATCGGAAAGCTGCTGCATAGGGAGCTATGGGTTCTCAACGTATATCGATTGCAAACGAGCGACCAAAAAACCAACATGTCGGTTCATTGTCCGATCCGATTTTTAGTTGATTCTGTTTTTTTTTGGTTCGACGTTCAGGGTGATCAACCCAATGTGCGGACGATCGATTGCCGATCGAACTTGAGAACGTGCGCACGTGATCGATCTGTCAAAAATCTAGTGGGAAATCGTACTCGTGTATGGGTAACTTAAAGGCCTTTGTGCTGAGAAGAAACACATTCTGCAACGCTGTGGCACTCAAAATGTACATTGTGTGAAAGAGCCCCTAAAGCCCCTCATAGACGGGCAGACCTACCGCATAGTGGTAGCAGACCACCTGCGTGGCTGCTCCCGCGAGCACATAAAGGTGGTCCTGCCGCAATCTGAGGGAGGCCCACCTTGGTTTGTGAAAAAAATGCCGGCAGGTCGGATCGCACACGGATCCGACATGCAGGTTATTTTTCTGCCCCGACTGCGCTGCAGGCTATTAACTCGGAGGGGGAGTCTCCTCCCTCCGAGGTTTAATTGTGCTAGAGTCCCGTGTGTTTAGTGGAACACACAGGATTCCTGTCCGACCTTTGCGGACTGGCACGCGTGGTGACGTCACCACGCTGTACTAAGTCTGCTTAAGGTCTGCCATAGATCGAGGGTGTCTATGGCTACCTTAAGTTGCATTTACCATGATTGCCGAACTTCCATCACTCTCCTTTGTAAAACACTAATAAAAAAAAAAGATTGGACTAAAGGTGGGGCACATGGGTCGATTTTTTTCATTCGTAGATTCAACAAGATAGATCTTTTTAATCGTTAGAATGAAATTAAAAACCGAACCGTTCGTGGACCAACTTTGAACAAAACGTGAACGATTATCGAACAAAAATCTATCGAAAGCTGATCGGACATGTTGGGTAAAAGGGTTTTGTTTAAAAAGCACCCTAGCATGCGTATGTGACCGCTGGATATGAAGGTTGACATTTGGACTGCTGGTAGTCTGAGGGGGTTAATATTACCAAAAAAAACTCCAGGGTGCGAACTTCTGAGTATGAGCATCTGGGGGTTCAAACGTTTTGTCAGTGAGAGGGCGGGGTGACCTGTGGATGGAGACAGTAATCGGAGGATCAATCAGGAACACGGAGTCATCTGTAGAGAATCTACCAAGCTGTCAAGAGGAAAGTGAGCTTAAGGCTGTGTTTCCACTGCGTGGGGCCCCCCGCCAACAATACAGGTCCACACATAGAGATAGACTAACCTGCTCGGCAGAAGATCTGTCTTCATGCGCCGAGGCCGATCGGGGGTGTAAAGGCAGGCGTCAGTCGAGTAGTAGACTTTAC
>CM070038.1:89095549-89108044 GCA_036250615.1 Ptychadena robeensis
GCGAACATGCGATGTTCGCCGCGAATAGTTCGCGCGCGAACAGTTCGGGACATCTCTAATTAATATTAGACATTTGTATAATACACATTTATATCTAAAAACGGGGAGGATTCGTACATCGGAATTTTGACAGTAAAACTCTGACTTTAACTAAATTAAATTCCGAGGACAAAGCAAAGTTTGTGGGCTTTATACATCTCTAGTAGGGATTCACTTTTGCTTTCACAAAAATGAGAAGCTCCACACTTGATTCATTTGAATAGGCATCTACACACTTTTGCCCAAGTACTCCATGCAGCTATATAAACCCATTAAAAATGGCAGCCACCTTGTAAATGTAAAAGCTCCATTCCTGGTTAATCTGTACTCACATGAACTGCTGTTTTGATTCTTTTCTGCTATGCACTTTCAAACGCTATGTATAATAATTCTAACTATGAACCTCTTTCTGATATATATATACTTAGATGCACAATAGATTTATCTCATCCAGTACACCTCCCTGATAGAGATGGGCGAACATCGCCATTTACTGTCCGCGAACGGGCGGGTCGGACTTTTAAATAAGTCCGCCGTCCGCCCTGTTCGCAGACACATTCAAATTCCCCGCCTCTAGGCGGGGAATTTGAATCGGAAAAACCGGATGTGACGTCAGTGACGTCACTTCCTGCTCCAAGCCGGATTTTTCACTACAAGACCAGCTGCATGCCCGGTCTTGTAGTGAAAAGATTCTTCCTCCGGCACGATCTCGCAGGTTCTGATCCTGCCGGAGGAAGAATTTAGATCTTCTTCTCGTCCGCGAACGGGGCGGGTCGAACACCCGTACTGTCCGCCGGCGAGAGGATGGGCGAACATGCTCGTTCGCCGCCGAACTGTTCTCCGGCGAACAGTTCGGTCCATCCCTACTCCCTGAAGAAGCCCCAAGACTGGAGAGCATTTAACCACAATACAGATCTATTATACATTTGAATTTTATGGTGTTTTGTGTTGTCTATATGTCAAAATGATGCTTGTGGATGCAAACTCACTTTGAAAGCAGCTCCAGGGTGGTCACCTTAACGTGAACTGCACCACTGGAACTGTTTATACATATTCCTTGTATTATTATGATAATTACAAGCCAAAGATTTTTTTAAATTTTTCTACTTTAGTCCATATATAATAAAGACTTTTTAATCATTTCTAAATAGACTCAACGTTGACTCTTTCGTGCCTGGAATGCCATTCTGCTTAGTTGTTTCCTTGGTACTTAGTACCTTTGGTTAGGGTATAAAAATTTTCTCAATCTGTTTATTGTTTGGAAGCACCCCTGATGAAGCACCTATGTGTGAAATGCAATTGATAATGCTACCACACTGCCTGTTAAAAAGATCATTGTGCATCAATCATTTTATGTAAACCAGTTGCAATACGAGAGTATACAGTGATTTTAATCATGTTTGTCTGTTTATGTAAATATTATACATTTGGAAATGTTTTACCTATTAAGTATTAAAAACCAGTATAAGATCCAGAGGTTTATTCCTTAAATGCAATTGTTGTATAGTTATTGGGATGTTGGCCTTTATGAATGTTATCCTGCTATGACACATATATATCCAGTATCCTAAATTACTTTCAGAAAGATGAGAATCATGTCTCATGTCCAAATTTGTAGTAGCAAAATCAATAGTAGAGTGTTGTACCGTGTTAGCCATCGATAAATACAGCATGAACTCCAAACTTGCTGTAGTAGCAAAATCCAATTACTTGACCACTTTTTTGTGGTCCGTTCAAATGTATACTGTACATTGTTTAATATATTCAGAGGTGCACATAAGTGGTACTCTGGTACTCAAAAGGGGCCAATAACTAGCTCTGCGTACCTGCATTATTGTTACAAAGCTCATATGCGTACTAACAACTTGGAGGCGCTCCGTGTCTGGGCGGCCGCAGCTAAATGTTACATGTATACAATTTATGTCAGTTGGATAACCTCAGGGAAACATGAATAACTATGAAAGGTTGCAGTTAGGGGTGTGACATTGGGAATGTAAATTAATAATTCCAAAAAACAGATTGGACTTCTAAGGGTGTTTGAGATTTGGTGGTGAAAGTCAGAGTAGGCGTATGTAAGGGTAAAATGTGACAAGAAGAAAGCCCTATGTGACGGTTGGAATATGACTATGAAATGATGACATTTGGACTGCAGGTAATCTCAGGGGTTAGTTACTAAGCCAGAAAATGTCAGGGTTGTACTACTAAGGCATAAGATCTAAGGGTTCAAACGTGTTGTACTGTGAGAGTTACATGTGCCTCCTGCTCAGCCATCTAGCTGTCAGTGTAAAGGGGGCGGAGCCAGCACTCCTCACTCGGAAGCTGCTGTTGTGTGAGTGAGAAGCTAGTTGCTTCTCCCCAGCTTGCGGCGTGTTGTGATTCACAGGCTATAAGCTAGGGAGAACGGGTTCCCGGGGTCCCAATTGAACGGGAATCGATGTGGTGCACATTGATTTGCTTTCAATTGATCCCCTATCAATCACAGCATGGTGACGTCAACACGCTGTCATTGATCGGGGGTCGATTGCACGGGAATCTACCAGTGTGTGCCTAGCTTTAGTTATTTATTTTTTGGTCTTTTCAATTGGGACTTGTATCTGAGATTTAACCTCATCGCACCAGTGAAGTTTACACACCAGTCAAGGACCTGGCCCTAGTTGTTTTTAGTTTTCCATAGATTACCACTATTGTCCTGGGTGTGTTGGTTTCCTCACTGTTTCTCCACACTCTCCCTAGGTTGGGCCTCAGAGGTGACATTAGCACCTTCTCCATCTGGGGGGATGGTCCCTTGTGCCATACCATATTGAGATTCATACGATATATACATCTATCCTAGTGCGTTCCTCCTGAAGAAGTCTATGAGGGCGAAACATGTAGGAGCATAAACGCCTGCAACGTCTATTACATAGAATTTTGATGCTACCACAGAGTGATGGGACATAAGCTTTATATTTTTACTTAAATATTTACTTATATAAGTAGTGTTGTGTTTTTAGACATATGTTATGGTGTTACAAATGGACCAATATGATGAAAAAAGACCTAATGATGTCATGCCTAAAAAAAAACAATTATTAGTTTGCAGTGTGATTTGTATATCCAATGAGGGAACTTATTGGTGTATGAAGAGGTGTGGCATGTATTTGGCTGACCACCAGTAACAGGTTGAAATTTATATAATAATAATAATTTTTTTGTTGAAAGTGCTATGGGAAGTTTAAAAAGATAATCAATGAAGTATGTGAAAAATTGGGACAACTGTGAAATGGTCTCCAAGACATGGAGGTCAATGGCGCTGCCTACCCCCGCCCCTCTGTGTCGCATATGACATCATCGGGGTGTACCCGGAAGGATCGGTGTGTACGCCGATACAAAGAATCCCTGGGGGATTTCTGTGGACAGGTGAGTATGCCTGCAGTTAGTGTAATCTATCCTCGCTTACATCCCCCATCAGCTTGTGCAAATGATATGTAGGGTAGGGAGTTGGGAGGCAGGGGGTGTTACTCTACCTCCTAAGTTACCACCCCACTTGTGGGCATCAGTGCTCCTTCTTGTTAGCAGCAGCTCTGATGCTTTCATTGAACTCAGTGACCCCTGAGAAATGATCGTTCGACCCCTGAGAGGGTCCCGACCCACAGGTTGAGAACCACTGTATTAAAATATTTAAACATTGTGATTATAGTGACATCTACAAGTCAGAGGTATAAGGATTTCCCCAGGTGTTTGGGAAATCATTGAAACATATCACGGCATTTATTAGACACTATTTGCAGGCATTTTTACAGCAGTGCGGTTGCGTTGTTTTTTGGCTTTTGTTTTTTTTATACCTCATGTCGTATCTGAGGGGTATTTGATGTTTAAATGCCACCACCAACTTCAATGATCTCCAAAAGTCCGGCATGCATTTTTGTGAACTTTCCTTCAGCCTTTTCAAACTGTTCAGAATAATGCCCAGGGTTGGTGTCAAATTATGTAGTAAGAGTACCTGTCTTACCAAGACAGAGTTCAGAAAAATGTGAAACCCCTTTAAACATTTATATTAAGTTACATGTGCATAAGGGAGTGTAATATATTTTAGTGTGTAATATGTAATATATTTTAGTGTTGTTTAAAAAATAAAGATAAGGAGTCCTCCTTCAGAACCACACCCCCTTTTTGGCATATTACCCCTCTTCCAGTTATACCAGAACCACATTAGGTATAGAGCCTGGCAATGTATAGCAAGGGGGGCTGATGAAAATGTGTGTCCATCCTTTAAGAAACACCAGTCACCACAGCAAACTTGATTAAAGGGTCCATCAGGTCCTCAATGTGTCCCCAAAGACAGGCATGCACAACCCCAGCCATTTGGAGGATGTGGCCCTCTACTTGAATTAATTAGTTTTCTTCCTCATTGACGTATGGCATTGGGTTTGGGCATTGCCTGATGCCCCCTTTCTCTGGCTGGTCTGGTATTGCCTAGAGCAGTGGTGGGCAACTGAGTGGATATGGAGGGCCATAAGTGCGGCCCTTTTCATCACTAGAGATGGTCGAATTTTTCGACTTGCTAAATTTGTGAGCTGATTGCAAAGCCTCTGAAAATGGTATCAACACCAAAATTGCTGGTAATGTAGAGAAGGGGTAGAGGAACATTTGCAAAAAAAAAAAAGTGTTGCTCTAGCACATGTAGTTTTTGCATGAATTAAGTTCAAAGTTAAAGTCGAAATTCCGATTTTCGAAATTTTGACTTGACTTTGAACTTCATTTGTGCAAAAACTATTTGTGTTAGAGACATACTTTCTTTTTTGGAGTATACCCCCAACCCTTCTCTACATCTCCAGCAAGTTTGGTGTTGATATCATATTCAGGGGCTTTGCAATTAACTCGAAATCGGCGAAATGGTCGAATTTTTAAAAAAAAATTCGACCATCTCTATTCATCACTAAAGGGCCGCACATAATATTTTCAATCTATACTGTATAAAGGTACCCATACACGTTGCGATTTTTCGTGCGATTTTAGCCCTTCCGACCGATCCGGTCGATCGGGTAGGCTGATCGTTCGGGATTCCTAACATGCAAATGTAGTCCGACCGATGCTGATTTAAGAAAAATCGGCCGAAAAGTCGGTCAGGTCCCGAATGAGGTTGCCTGTAATTTTCGGTAAGTCGGACACTTTTAAAAGATTCCCAATCCAACCAGCCGATCGGTCGGTCGGGCTGTGAATAGTCGGGGCCGAAAAGTCAGGCATCAGACCGACTTTTAAAAATAGCACTAAAGCAAGAATCGGGCGTCGAAATCGAATATCGCATCGGTCCCCGAAAAATCGCAACGTGTATGGGTAACTTTAGCCTTTTTTTTAACAAAAACATTACAGCAGGTATAGCTAGAAGATATTATTTTTAAATACAAAAAATGTGTGTTAAATTATACTTCAAGCTTTAGGTAACACTGTAGTATGGTAATGCACATAAAAGCAATCAGTGACCGGGTGAAGACAAGTCACCTGGGGATCGGTGACCCTTACCAGGCTCCAAGCCTAAAGTGAATCTGATATGACCTGGAGGAGGGGCATGCTTGTTAATTTGCCAAACCCCTTATGCTAAAAAGAGGGTGTGGAGGTGAAATAACAGGCACATAAATAACAAATAACAGGCACATATTTATTTCAATACAATAAAAATGACAACATAAAGCCCCCCATACACCTTAAGATTGATCCATACAATCTCCATTAGATCTACCAACAACTGTGAAGTATAGTGGCCTCCCTGATAGAATACATAGTGATTGGAAGGTATATATCACTGCTATGTAGTGCTGGGTCCTACCTGATAGAATACATAGTAATTGGAAGGTATACATCACTGCTATGTAGTGCTGGGTCCTCCCTGATAGAACACATAGTGATTGGGAGGTATATATCACTGCTATGTAGTGCTGGGTCCTACCTGATAGAACACATAGTGATTGGGAGGGTTAGAAAGGTCCTCATATTACATGGTTTTGGTAGAACAAAATTTGATTGTACAGAAATTGTATGGAAATATTGTAAGGTGTATTACTCTCCCTTTTTACACATGCAACTTCATATGCATTTGCAAAGGAGTTCTGCATTAAGGGGGTACTCTGTCAAAATGTTTTTTTTGTTTTTTTTTGCTTTAGGTACTTACCCCAAAAATTACTTGAATAACACAAATGTGCTGTAGAATGTAAGTTTACACAGAGCAACACATGGGACCTAGTAAGTAAATCTCAAACTTTATTTAGTTGTCGGCAAAAGGATGTAACTTGACCCTTGCCGTACACCAGTGGTTCCCAAACTGGGGTGCGCCATGTATTCCAGAGGGGTGCTGGCCCTCATTCCTAACCTGTGTTTGAATAGGGAGGGGGGGGGGTCTCAATAATGTTCCTAAATAGAAAAGGGGGCCCTGCAAGGAACGTTTGGGAATTACTGCCGTACACTGCCTGCATTTATTTGCAGAATAAGAAATACATTTATGAGGATTAGGCCTACACATAGCACTAGTCGGTGTGTATTGTGTATGCAGTTCTAATATGGTGCATATAGGGTTTACAAACTGGGGCGGTGTTATTGATCAGAAAATAGACCCCCAAGGCCATTATCAGATATCCGTTAGATCTACCAACAACTTTGTAGTATTGGGTCCTCTGCAATTAAACACAGGTAGACTTGATTGTTTAGAAAGTCTCTCATATTACATGGTTTTGGTAAAACAAAAGGGGATCTAAAGGAAATCTGACAGATAAATCTAAAGGTGTATGGGGGCCCTTACACACAATAAACTGACACTAAAGGTTATATAGCAGGTAATTCTTGTATTGAACGTTGTCCTGCACTTCCAGTATGAATGAAGCTTTGAGCAAATTCATTTGTTAATAGAAGGGATGGTGCTTTATTGACTTGTGTCTTTATGATAACAAAATGTAATGAATGCTTGTAGCGCACAGGGATATGCTTTATAAATGAGGCGGCGATGATTTCAGAGTCTGGTTAGTAAGGACAGCAAAACGTTTTGTGATTGAACTCCATTTACACAGACGTCCGTATAGTGCTCCGGCCGCCATTTTTATTATGGACGCTAGAGGGAGCTCTGTCAGCACGGAACCTTTGTATGCCGGTGACATGGGAAAGGATTCGGGGACGGACCGGATATTGTGTACGTATTGCAGGAAGTACAGTGTGAGGAAGGTGCTGGTGGTGTTTCTGAAAGGTCAGGTATGTAAAGTGTATGTAGAGGAGGACTGAACAATGCACACTGGCAGTCTGCTGGGCGAGTAGCCGGGTGTATGAGGGAGAGGAGTCAGCCTGGTGCTGTCATGGAGAAAGGGCGGCACCTTCTTTCCCCTCATATAATGATCTGATAATATCTCTGGATTAAACGTGAACGTGTCCTTCATTCACATAGCTGTGCTGTATAAGCTGAGTCACATTAAGGCTCATTATGCTGTGAGGTAATTTAAGGTGCATTGATGCCTCGTGTCATGTGACCAGAAGAGAGATCTCTAGGAAATGAGATATAAAAACATAAACAGTAATAAAATAAACGATGACAAACAATGTAGGCGTGGGGGGGGGGGCAGAGCTGTGCTTATACAATAAATGGGGGTCATCATAAAGGGAAAGGTTAATTTCATATCAACATACTGCTTAAACTCTGTATTCTGAGGGCCCCCCACTCACATATGATTTTGCTGATGTTTGATCCTCGTCCATGTTGGTAGTGCACGCTCGGCGATAGTTTGTCCGCAAAACGGAGGCGATCAACCAGAATAGCACCACAAGTCGAACGCACTGCGATACAACTTGACTTTTTTTGTGGTCGATCGCATTACTTTGGAGTGGGACCAGGTTCCCTATCCGAAGTAATGGCCAGCACACAAATGGTGCACTCTGCAGTGTTCTCCCCAGAATTTTTTTTCAGCCTCTCTGATAGGCTGCTGGCCAGCGGCTACACACAAGTCCTCTGAGGCGAGCAGCCTGACAGGCGGCGCCTCTCCATTCTTCAGGAGCGCGCCGCAGCCACTGAAAGACTCCGGCCCGCGTCTCCGGTAGTGTGCCGCGGGCCGGAGTCTTTCAGTGGCTGCGGCGCGCTCCTGAAGAATGGGAGGCGCCGCCTGTCAGGCTGCTCGCCGCGGAGGACTTGTGTGCTGCCGCTGGCCGGCAGCCTATCAGAGGTGAGCCGCACCGAGGATGAAGAAGAGCCACATGTGGCTCTGGAGCCGGGGGTTGCTGACCCCTGGTATAGCGGGACGGAACTGCCGGGCGGGGACTAAAATCTCCCGGGCGCGCCGCCCGGCCAATCTGCTCTGGGGAGAACACTGCTCTGATTCTCCGGCCGAAGCGTGATGGCGTCAGTCAGCCGTTCGAGGATCAGTGCGTGTATGGGTAGCATAACCCTTATCATAAAGTGCTCCCATTCTTGTGAGATGATGAAAGCTGAATTTATTCTAAAGAATGCTTATTAGCTGTATGTGAAACTGATCTTTTAGCTTCAGAAATCTACTGGTGATAACTGTAGGACAACTTAATAGATAATTAGTTCTGAGGCAGGATGAGGACACCAACTAGGCAAGCAGTATTTATTAGGCTATGCTCCCACTTAGGTGATTAATCGCCTGAGCTGGTGACTTTCAATGGCCTGCAGAATCGACAGGAGGTGATTTTCACAGACGATTTGTTTATTTATTTTTAAACGCCACCATTATAAAAAAAATCGCCTCCATAGAGAATGAATGTCCTGCACGCATGATTGCAAATCGCCTCCATTCATGTTTATGGCCACTATTAGAGGAAAATAATCGTGGCCATCAGAACGCAGGGAGCTGTGATTTGATTGCGGCCCCAATCTCAATTGTGCGCATGCCTATTAATGGGGACAAGCCCATTGAAAGTAGTGTAGGCGATTCTGCCAGCGATTAAAAAGCGCAGGCCATTAATTGTCTAAGTGGAAACATATCCTTAGATGCAAATTTTCAGAATCATTTTAAATGAATTAACCATCTCCAGTGTATTTTGTGCTTTAATGTGTTTTAAATATCTTGTTTTCTAGCTGGAGTCCCCTGACCTTTCATGTCAAGATGTGGCTCACAAGACTGACACCCATCTTATTTAGAGCCACAAGCCTAGCAGGTAATCAGAAGAAGTCTTCCAGTGTTTTGTCTATGTATCTACTGACAAGTTTATTAAAATAAGCACATGGCACAGATATCCGCTATCTAAATGATTTTATGTATTGTTATGGTAAATGCTGTTGGTTGTTTGATACTATGGAGCTGAAAGCCTGATGTTACTGTTGCAATGCTGCCAATAGTGACAATTTGCTTTTAGCAGTATGTTAAAGTTAGGTAGAACACTGACTTATTTGTAAGAGTAGCTTTCTCACCAACTGAAATAAAAGCCATTTACTGTTGGAATGTCACCAGAGAAAGCATAGCACTTCCTTCATCTGACCAAGAAGTAGCAAAATTTGCATGCAAGCAGCAGAGTGTTTTATCTTCCTGTTGTGCCCTTCACAGAACTCCCCAGCTATAGGATCATAATTGTGACTCAGGCCTTAGTTCAGTGTCAAACAAGCAAGTACTTGAATAACACAGAACATACCGGATTTTTCGGACTATAAGACGCACCGGACCATAACACGCACCCAGTTTTTAGGGCAGGAAAACCAGAAAAAAAAAGATTTAATACGTTTTCACATCAATTGGGTTAATGCAATGAATTTAATGGATGCAATATTCAATTCAGCCAGCAGGTGTCACTAGCAGCAGTACACTCTCAGCAGAACTTCACACTGATCAGCAGCAAGCAGAAGGGAGGGAGGGGGGCTGGGCTGCTCTCCTTTCCCGATGTTTCTGATTCTGTGTCCGTGGGGCAGCAGAGTGATTGCTGTTCCCACGGACAGAGGGATAGGTGTAGATGCAAGTATCTACACTTCTCTCCTAATTGCCTATTCCAGTTCAGGGCTGGCATAGGCAATTACACAGTTCAGATGGGAGAGCCGGCATCTCTCAACTGACAGCTCCTCCGGCTAATCTCCTTGCCGGGAGAGCTGGTGGGATGCCAAGGTACATAATGGCATGCAACAAACTTTAAGAGCAGAATATTTAAAATGAATGTATTTTAGATGCTATGGTTAAGCTCTTCTCTATTTTCTAGGTCGTATGACGCAACGTTGCCTCACTAGTCAGAAGAGTTTTTTCACTTGTTACAGCACTAGCCACGCACAAAAACAGACTTCCTCTCCTGTCTGGTACAGCCTAGAACCTGAGCTGGACAATGTTCTGGTTCCTCGAATGATGTCCATCTCTCCCCTGGAGAGCTTACTTGCCTCACGCTACTCATTGCCCAAACCTGAGGCCTCCGGGACTCAGGAAGAGCCTGAAGACAATTTAAAAACCTATGATTGCCCTTCTTCTTTGGATGCTGACCACACAGGGGAGGAAAGCGGACACAGCAATGTAATCCAGTGCAAAAACATCTTAAAGATCCGAAGAAGAAAGATGAACAAACACAAGTATAAAAAGCTGCTAAAGCGTACAAAGTTTTTGCGGAGGAAGATTCTTTTTCGGCGCAGTGTAAGGAAACAGGTGAGAAACTTGAATTATGGTCAATGAAAAGCCATTTAGTAAAACTGTATTTGAAAATAGAGAAAGGCCTGTGATGGGTAAATTTTTAGATTTTGCTATAGTCACACCTAACATCATTGTTTTACATTCCTTTAAGCCCCCTGTATACCTTAAGATTGATCCATACAATCTCCATTAGATCTACCAACAACTGTTCAGTATAGTGGCCTCCCTGATAGAATACATAGTGATTGGAAGGTGTATATCACTGCTATGTAGTGCTGGGTCCTCCCTGATAGAATACATAGTGATTGGAAGGTATATATCACTGCTATGTAGTGCTGGGTCCTCCCTGATAGAATACATAGTGATTGGAAGGTATATATCACTGCTATGTAGTGCTGGGTCCTCCCTGATAGAATACATAGTGATTGGAAGGTATATGTCACTGCTATGTAGTGCTGGGTCCTCCCTGATAGAATACATAGTGATTGGAAGGTATATATCACTGCTATGTAGTGCCGGGTCCTCCCTGATAGAATACATAGTGATTGGAAGGTATATATCACTGCTATGTAGTGCTGGGTCCTCCCTGATAGAATACATAGTGATTGGAATGTTTAGAAAGCTCCTCATATTACATGATTTGGGTAGAACAAAATTTGATTGTACAGAAATTGTATGGTAAGATTGTAAGGTGTATGGGGGCCATATACATAGTTATCAACAAATAGTATCAAATATACAGTGCATCTGCAAAGTATTCACAGCGCATTACTTTTTCCACAATTTGTTATGTAACAGCATTATTCCAAAATGGATTCAATAATTTTTTCCCTCAGAATTCTAAACACAACACCCCATAATGACAACTTGACCAAAGATATTAAAATAAAGAAAATGCAATAATCACATATGCATCACACGTGTGTGTTGAAAAAAGCCAGCACCCCAAAAAAAAAACCAATGTTAACATTCATACTACATGTGCATTTTAAAAAAACACAGTTTTGGCGCATACATTTTTTATGATGCCCTGCTTCACAAGCGCAGATGTGTAATGTGCAAAATGCATAGGTTGATGTACATACCTTAAAAAAACACATATAGTGTGAAAGAGCCCTTAGAAGAACTTGAAGGATTGGCCAAAAATGACAGCCATAGCGGAAAACACTAGTATTGTCTATGGTGAATGTGCAGTAGAATTTTTCCTCAGCAGTGACGTGACATGCCTTGCTCTGAAGTTCTGAATTGTCTGTGTGTCTTGACAGCCATCTTGGTAGAATCAGAGTTTTCCTTTTTTTTTTTTTTTTTTTTTTTTTTTTTTTTTTTTTTTTAGCGCCTCTAGCAAGAACAGTGACCTTGCATCTCTAGAATGTCATCAGGACTTTAGCTTTTAAACTGCAGATATACCTCTATACATTGTTAGTACATTTTTATAGATTTTATATTTGATATCTTTTTTCCTTTTTACAGAAAAGATTTGAAAAAGATCTAAAACGTGTATGGCTGAAGGCGGGCCTAAGAAAAGCACCGGAAGGCTGGCGAACGCCTCTCATTTTTGTTAAATATGGATAAGCGGTGAACGTGGATGTTTAATTTTAGAGTTAAATGTATTCTAATAAATCGGATATTTACAAACCTGTCTGTTGTATATTTGTATGTGGTATCACAGTTGTTATAAATGTGTTTTTTTCTATTAAACAGGTCACCTAAGTAAAATAAGAATACACTTAGCCAGTGAATCTGCTTTATCGCCTATTTTAGTCAAACAGAAAGTTGAGCCAATAGAGCAAATGCTTTGCCAGGTAAAACCATAAACAAATTAATATTTTGCCTGTATTTCCCTGACGTCATAAATGTCGCATCTGTTACATGAAGGCTGCTGTCA
>CM070038.1:89121573-89132383 GCA_036250615.1 Ptychadena robeensis
AGAAGCAGCTTGGCCTCCTCAGTGTCAGTGAGATTAATTCCACGGATCAGTCACTGGCCGGATAGATCCTACTAATCGCGGCTGCAAAGCCTTTGTTATGAGGGGCCATTTCTCACTCGCATTTCAACACATTTGCAGATGGTTTAATATCCGTTTTCATTTTGGATGAGCTGACGGCTGTAAGAAAATCATTCTTATTCTATTTCATTTAAACAAATGTAAACCTCTGTGTCTCCACGGCTCGGCACAGGAAAGCAAAGCTTAATTATTCCTCAAGTGTTGGATAAACATTTTACCGTAACTTTCCAGCAGTTGGAAAAGTGATGCAACAAATCTGCCAGTATGTTATTACTGCTTTGCTACTATGTTTCCTGCGTTTTCCCATAAATTGCTTTAAAGGTAACTTGGATGGAAATATTATTCAGAATTTTGCCTGACTCCAATGCTGGGTGCAATCTTCTAAAGTCTGCCTGGAAATATTACATCTTGGATATGCAGGGCCCCCTCCAGGACAAGATTGTGTATTCAGGGTGTCAGTAAGGGAGATATTCATGTTATGATATCTTTAATAGAAAACTACAGTCTATTTTATAATATATACATGTAAAATATTTATAAGTTATAGATATTGTGGGGGTTCAGCTCAAACGGCGCCTCCAAACAGCATTAATCCACAAGACTGTTTACCTTTTAAGGGCTCCTGCCCACGTTTATTTTTCACACCAACACAGTCCAAACACAAAATCACCCTCACAGGGGTTAACATAGGCCAAATGAATGTTCTGAAAATGCCAAGCCTCCTGGCTTGGCAGCAATCAAACAAATGTTCCTTCCTTTGGGAAATCCTAATGTCCTGCCTCCTGACAGCCACCAGCACGGGGCCACACACACTCTGTGTGCCCTGTACTTGCTGCACCTAGCAGCACTGTCTCCCACTTCCTTGGGAGCCCTGAGTGAGTAGCTTCAATCTCTTTTGTTAAGAAACACCCAGCCACCTCCCCTGATGTCTATCAGGTGTAGTTCCTTCCCCCTATCCCAGAATGCCAAAACAAAAACTAAACAAAAGTGCACAACAACCTAGTGTTGTTGGCCAACATATTCCTGGATTCCTTCCAGGGTACACCTGATGGGTCCATTTACACTGTGACAGACGAACAATCTGTCACAATATATATAATGCCAGTTTTAAGTTTAACCCCCCAGACAGTATTCCTGAGTGTGGCTAGCGGTAGATTTCCATTACCAGTATTGGTAACCAAAAGCTTTAGGCCCCCCATAGATGCTTAGATCCATGTGCAATCAGTCACCCATTTGACTGTGACATGCGATTGAGTCATTGATCATTCAAAGGTCGATTCCCTGACAATTTGGGCCCCATTTCATTCACCAGTTAAAAGAGAGGATGGCCTCCTCTGTATTCCAAGTAACTGGCAGATAGGAAGGTAAATTAGGTCAAAATGGGTACAGCCAGCGATTGAAGGTGTCCACCAACTTATTTTGTTTGATGAACGATTCACTGAAAAAAACAGACATGTCCTTGTACGATCGATTTCAAACACTTTTGGTTGATCATACTAGGTGTGCCGGAATCGATTACTGTTCGATCTACTTAAGAATCTATCATTTTAAGTCAATCAAAGGGAAATATGCAACCGTGTGTGGTGGGCTTAAAGCCCCCCATACACGTTCCGATTTTTGTACGAATTTTGCCCAACTGACCAATGTGGTCGGGAAATTAATCGATCAGGAGATTAATCAAATGCGGAATTATGTACCCGACCGATCCAGATTTCTCAAAATCGGCCGCTTCGGACCTGTCCGTAAATTTTGTTCGAACTGCCGTTAATAAATAGTGTTAGGCTAATCGATCGGTGATAATTCGAATTCAGATTTTTCATGCCAGCCGACCGACCATAACATTTAAGGTGAAAATCGGGTGACCCGATCGGACGAAAAATCGGTCGGGAGAATAATTGGAACGTGTATGGGGGGCTTTAGTCAGGGTCATTTGATCATGGCTCTCATTTGCTTTTTGTCTAAAAAAGAAGAAGCTGATCAGAGCAGTGCAAATAATTTATCTGATCAAATTGATCATGTGATCCTCATTGAGGAAGAATTGTTCCCACTATACCATGCTGGGTGTTCTGTGAATATTCTCTCCTCCACTGTATAGCCGGAAACACACGGCTCGATATTGGAGGAGCTGGAGACACAGCACTGCTCAACCGATGCTTTGCATGGAGACTCCGTGGGTCCCATGCAAAGCAACGGACATCGACCATGGTTTACGGTCATGTCCGATATCCCTGTTTTTGAGCGGGATTGATTGGTCTCGCTTGATAACAGGGATGGCCGCATATGATATGGGCCACATAGACGGCTGTGAGCACGCATAGCGCTCAAAGTGGCCATCGATCTGGCCCATATCTACACGTGTGTTCCCTGCTTATGAGTCTGAATCTTTTGGTGCTTCCTCATCGGCAATTCCATTATTCCAGGAAGAAATCAATCTTTGTCCAACAACTGAAAAATTTTAAATGTCAAAGAGATTGCAATGTAATTTTCTGCTAATGATCATTTTGTGAGAAAATTCAAAGCACAAATGATGTCCACAAAATCACAGCAACAGTGTCCCATGGTGATGTCATGTCTACAGAGCAGTCAGCCAAACCAAACCCTGCGGCATATGTGACAAGAGTTTCCCACCAACTCCTGCAGAGGTAATGCAGAGATTGTCAGCTCAGTGTACAATGTTTATTATGTGACTATATGGCTATGTTTCCAAGGCATCTGTGAGTCCGCCCAGGTCCCTCCATCTAATGCATGTATGATGCTTTAGGACGTCCTGTAAGGCATACGTTACAGATGCAGAGACATTTTTGTCCATTCTTCTGCTCGTTTGCGATTCTGGAAGGGATGTTGTGTAGGTTTTTATCCATCCGCTGGTAACAGATTCAATTAATTGTCTATGGGTGCGTCATTGCACCCATACTTGCATTGGGCTTGCATACTTGCATAGCAAGCTACGTAGATTTTATCGCAACAAAGCTGATTGTAATGTAATTCATCAACATCCCTCTGTTTGACGTACATAAAATGGAGGGGTTTTGACGTCGTGGAAACATAGCCTTAATTTAAACTGATGATCCTTTACTAACCTTAAAAACTTTCATATACAACCTCCGGTATATTTAGTACTCGCAATGCATAATCCTGCATCAGCTGATTTACAGATTTGATGGTAGACGGACTTAACCTCCCTGGTGTTAAGGGGTTTTCGTGTCACTTTTTATGTAGCTGTACGAGCAATTGTACACTGCTGTGGTTCATCACCCTTCCCCTGCCTCTCTACACAACGGCGGTGTCAGTTAGACACTGGCGATGTGTGCGGGGAAAAAGCAACACCCTCTCAATTAACATGGAGATCTATGGAGCCACCAATGACGCCAAAGACTTGAGGCCAGAAGAACTCCGTGAGCCTGCAGCGCTGCAGGTTCATGACCAACTGGCGATTATACCCCGATCCCGGCACGGGCACAGTTTGATCCAAGATCAAACCCTGACTGAACTTAGTTCGGGCATAATGCCAGGGAGGTGAAAACGCGCAGCCCCCTAAACATCTACCTCTGTTGTCTAGCCTATCCCCGGTAACAGGTGCTCAATAATAATACACAGCAGACTGCGGCTAGAAAAATATTCAAGCTATTCGCAGAAGAAAATAAACGACTGCTGCTTAGAAGTCCGGATGTGAGCTTTATGTCTTTATTGGAAGACGTGGTTATTGACGTTGGCCATGTAGAACAATGGAGGAAATCTACCTCTATATAACGTGCTTTCTATAGAGTGTGGGAGTGTGTCCTCTGCTCGCTACCTCTGATCTACAAACCAGCTGCCCCTTCATGTTCATGAAGCTGGCAACTTCGGCTGGTTAATCAAATGCTGTAACATACATTAACATGGGAAAACTGTATGGCGCGATTCATTTCGAGAACAGATTTCGTTGTTTATGTGTTTTACATTTTTGTCTGCCAGGTTAGAAGAGCCTATCAGATCCAATATTCTGCCCGGCACTGAATGAGAAACATCTGTTCAATCACTTTATTCTCATCTGCTGTTTCAGTGCAAAGCGCTAAGCTCCTTAGGCCAAGTTTGCTTGCTTTTATGGTTACCTGCCTATACTGGCCTCATGGTCACATTCTCCGATAAAGGAACTATGATTCCAAAGTTGAGCTGAAGGAAAAGATTGTGAAGTCTATAAGACTTAAGGAAACCTGAGTGGAACCTGGGCAGTTCAGATTTAACTTTCCCTGCTTAGGAGAAAGAAAAGTTACTTGGCCTGAAACACTGTTCACAAAAGCAATTGTGGCTCAAAGGAGAGAGGAGTATGTGGAACCTGAGGACTGAAGAATTAATAAACCCTGTATGAGCAAAGCATGATCACTGGCTTTTTTTTTTTTGCATGCTCATCAATTGCATGCTCCCTCAAATGTTGTGATATCTGTGGCATTGTGCTGTGTGATAAAACTGAACATTTCAGAGCGGCCTTTTATTGTGGACAGTCTAGGCACACCTCATGCTGCCTAATCAGCACCTTGATATGCCACACCTGTGAGGTGGGATGGATTGGCAAAGGAGAAGTGCTCACTAAAGGTCCCCACACACATAACAAGTGGGGACCGACAGATGAGCTGTGGAGAGAAGTGTGATGACGTCATCACGCTGCTCTCCATCGCTCAGAGTATTGGCGGGCACCCTTTGTGTGCCGGCCATTAGTTTGAATTGGGACGCCGGTCCCCATTAAAACTGATGGCATTGGCCAGAGATTTACGAACATGTCTGTTCTCTGGCCAACCGAGCTGTGTGTGGGCACCCGCGATCCGCGGCCGATTTTGCCGACAGCTGCGAGCATGCACGCACATCGGTCAGCAGCAAATAGATAGATTTGTGAACAATATTTGAGAGTAATGGGTCTTTCATGTATGTAGAAAAAGTTTCAGAACTTTGAGTGCTCATGCAAAATGGGAGCAAAACCAAAAATGTTGTATATTTTTGTTCAGTGTATGTGTGTGTGTGTATATATATATATATATATATATATATATATACACACACACATTTACTAGGAACCAAACAAGAGTCAAACGAAAATACCAAGCCTCCTGGCTGGCAAATATCCAACAAGGGCTCTTCCCTTCAGCTTCCTGGTAGCAACAGGCTCCATGTGAGCCCCCCTGTATCCACTGATCTTCCTTCTCCTACCTGATCAGGAGCCTGGGCATTCTGGTCTCAGAGACACACCCAACTTCACACTCACCTGCAAGCAAGGGTTAATCCTGGAGTGTACCTGGGTGGAATGGGAAGGCCCACCCAGTTCCTTCCTTCCCATTCCAGAGTCCAGGACCTTGTAACAAAAACCGCTGTAATAAAAATAACGCTCAGAAACCAACAGTTGCTGCGCAATAATATCTGCGACTCTTTCCAGGATAACCCACCTAATGGGATTACAGCCTGAATAAATGGGCCGGACCTGTACCAGCTGTTCTACACAGAGCTTACAGCAAATCATTTACCAGCATTTATTTTAGCTTTCTTATCATATAAAAAACAACTATAAACTGTTTCTTACATTAAGATAAATAATTTTTGGGCATATACATGTAAGTATATAGTAGGCTACAATGCTGAGGCACTTCTGAAGTGTGGCCCCTAGCTCTCAAATCAAACAAAGATGGCAGCTGCTCAAATGAATTTAGCAACAGAATGAATAAGGAGGTTCACACAATTAACAAAACGCTGCTTGACATCCCATGTTTAATAACCTATTTTTAAATCAGAATTAAAGTCCCTCAACAAAAAAACGTTGCCAGGGGTTAGAGACTTTTGGCAGGAGACATGCAAAGTCTCTTTTACCAATGATGTTTCTCCATGATCCTAGCGATTTTGGATTTTCACATTTAGAATAGGGCCGGGTGCCAGGAACCATGTAATTGCTATCGGCAGGACATATGTGGCTGCCCAGTGGCCGAAGAGGAGTCACAAGGATCTGGAAGAACAAGCAGAAGGAGCGGTGATTTGAGTGTCCACCCATGTACAGTAAACGAGGAAGGTTATAGACTTTTCTGGTCTTCTGATCAGGAATGAAGACTCTTCTCTTTTTTTAAAGTACTGTATATGCTTGAGGATAATCCAAGTTTTTCAGACCAAAGAATATCCTGGAAGAGCCCCCTACAACTTATATTTGAGTCAGAGTTGGGTCCTGGTGTTTGCTGGTCTCCCTGCGGGTGCAGGCACTCTGTGGGTTGTCCGATGACTTCACCTCTCCTCTGTGCCTGCAGTCTCTTTGTTCTTCTACTGCCAGTCTCCCGAGCGGGAAATCAATGTATCCAGTGGCGTGAGAACCACCATGGTGGCCACTATGGAGTCCATAGCTACAAGGGGGTCTGCCGTGGCTGACTAATCTTCTGTATTAAATATTTTATCTGTTGTATTTCCAGGCTGGACTCCGCTGGTGAAATGTAAGCTTGGAGGGCAGCGCCATCTAGTGGACAAGTTGTTAAATTTTACTGGAGATGGTGAAATTTCATTTTGAAAACTCCACTATCTAACTTTGCATCTGCGGCATTTTCTCCCACAGGTTTATAATCGAGCCTTTTGTTTTCTTAAATTTTGTCAATACGTTTTCTCAGATTTTGTACATAAAATTAGGTACCTCTGCTTATATTCGGGCCAGCCTATACTCTACGGTACTGTACTGTACGGTAATTTCTTTCTGCAAAATTTACGTCTAAAAGTTTATGTTCTGCAAACTTTGCAAATGTCAGGATTCACTGCAAGCCTGAACTTGATGCTAAGTTCTGTCATGCTGGATAATATTTTTGGCTCAATCCAAAGTAGAGGAGCCAAGGCTTTAAAACAGCCGGCACAATGAGGTGTGGGGGTGTAGCCTATATCAACCATTTAACAGTACATTGCACACATGAACTATATTCGCTCCTGCGAGGGATATGTTATGTTTTCTGCCTCCCGGGGTTGTCGCTGCTTTTCTTTGCCTCTCTGTAGCTCATTCCTTTGTTGACTCTTTGTGTAATCAGTTTGTCTGTTTTTATTGGCCGGCCCCTTGAGAGTCGCTTCTCTCTCTTTTTCCATCTTGTATAAATAGAGATTTTTCACCCTGAAAAAAGCGTCCGAAATCCAGGTCAGAAAAAAGGCACGACTCTTCTCTCTGTGCATCATGGGAAAAGCAGCTTATTTGTGCTTCAAGATAAAAAAAAATAGAAGTCCATTTGGCTTTCTGTCTTCTGTCATTGTCGGGTTCCAATAACTCTGGAAGAAGAAGAGATTTTCTATGTAAGTCAGGAAATAGCAAATCTAGTAAAACAGGACTGGTGAATTGTTCAGGAAGGCAGCGTTAGCTACATATGGTGACATGATAAGGCTAGCAACAGATATACAATATTTTGGGTTCAACCCCCCCCCCCCCCCCCCCCTCCAATAAAATTTATATTTACATGGACTGTCATTGCTTATAACTCCTAAATGACAATGTTCATCTAATACACTGATGATTTGACTTTTTAATTTGGTGACAAAAATAAATTGCTATGGTGTTTCAAACCACTACTTACCTTTTTGGGAGGACCCGGCACTACATAGCAGTGATATATACCTTCCAATCACTATGTATTCTATCAAGGAGGACCCGGCACTACATAGCAGTGATATATACCTTCCAATCACTATGTATTCTATCAGGGAGGACCCGGCACTATATAGCAGTGATATATACCTTGCAATCACTATGTATTCTATCAGGGAGGACCCAGCACTACATAGCAGTGAGATATACCTTCCAATCACTATGAATTCTTTCACGTAGGAGCCGGCACTACATAGTTGTTGAGAGTTGTAGAGCTAAAGGAAATTGTATGGAGTGATCTAAAGGTGAATGGGGGGCTTTAGTCATGATTGACCCATTCTTTCCCTCTGACAGCATCGCATCATACAGAAAGACTTGGAAAGGGAGAAGTAACTGACTAAACTGGCATACTGTAATAACCGGCAGAAGAAAAAAAATTTTTCCACAACTACAAAAAGCAACTGCACACAGTTACATGTTACACATGTTACATGTTACACTGAACAGCAGGTACATGTAGATTTTTTTGTATTATGAAGCACATTTATATAGAATATGCTGCCATTGATTATATATGAAGTTGTCTTAAAGGATTTTTTTTAACACTTTTTGTTACTCCCAGTCCAAACAATGCTGCTTACTGCTTACGCTGCACGTCTCATCAATACAGAGTAGAGTCGCCACTTTTCATATACTGAAAAGTTTCAGGTGTCAGGGCTATCAGGTTTGTCTTTGTTGATTCACTATCTCATAGCTTGCTACCTTAAGCCTGCCATACACACACCGATTAGCGGCCGATTTTGCCGCTGACCGACGGGTGTGCGCGCTCACGCCGTCAGCCGGCTGAAAAATCGGCCGCCAATCGGTGTGTGCCCACATGGGGCGACACAGCTTGGCCGGCCAGAGAACGGACATGTCCTTAGTTCTCTGGCCGATGCCAGCCGATGCCGTTACTTTGAATGAAGACCGGCGTCTTCATTGAAGGTAACAGCCGGCACAGAGAATCCAGTGTGATGACGTCATCACGCTGCATTCCAGAGCTCATCGGGACTAGTCTGTCGGCACCCACTCGGTGGGTGTATGGCAGGCTTAATGGGCGTCACACAAAGGGTGCCCGCCGATGTTGTCAGCTGGGAATAGCAGCGTGATGACGTCATCACGCTGCTATTCTGAACTGATCTGAACAGCTCTGTCAGCACCCACTCGAGGGGTGTATGGCAGGCTTTACCCTACCCAGTACTTGACAACTGTCTGGGCAGGGGAGTGTGTGAGACGTAACAAAGGATGACTTTGCTCAGTCAGGGAAGATTTTTGCTTTGTACATCGCATAGTAACTACATTTAGTACGTGTTTTCACAGCTATAGTAAAATATAATCACTTGGGTCCTCTTGAATTTTCTATTGAATCTTCCAAATGTATTTTCAGTATAATGTAAATCCCACCCCTATGTTTATTTAATGTAAAACGTGCATTAAAATGTCTCTGTCTATAAACCGCTCATATTTACTACTCTGTTTTTACGAGAAATAATAATATCAATAAATAATGAGCTTATCCTTTTCATATTCATGCTCAGACTTTCTCATTGTGACGCTTCCCAGGGGGTTCACAACTTAATAGCATCTTATTAAAACACCATTTATATTTGTTAATTAAAACCAGCCACTCCGTTGTTGTTTTTTCTCCATAGGCGCAGACCAGCAGTAAACCATCTACGGGGTCCCAGGTGAGCTAATGGTGCGACTCTACCCAGAATCCTGTGCGCTTCGGTTATCCAGGCCTAAAGCAATGTACAAGCTGCGTCCCGTTGTATGTTTTTTTGATTTTTTCCAGCCAAGCAACACTGAGCAGATCTATAGCACTCCTGCGATATGTGTGTATGTAACAATACGGCATCTGCATGATGCTGTGAGAGTAATCAATTCCAAGCCCATGGGTTCCACATGCCTATTATTACCTGCATCTTAGGGCTCCAAAGATTAACAGATGGGTTTGACTCACTCACACTGGCTATAGAACATCTGTGACACACACTGACTGTACAATACTAATCACAGCAAAGGAGATGGAGAACTCTTATTGTCTGGACGCTGTACAAGCTTTTTTGTCACCATGAAATTAAACATTCTGTCCATAATCTTCTAGATGATTCATAAAACGATTTTGTGCCATGCTCTGCCAAAAGCCCCATTGGACCTAACGTAGTAAAAGTGACTAATGTAAGTGCTCGCTGCAATCAGCTTTTTTTCTTAAAGCTAAGTGGTTATGCTGTTGCCACTGAGTCAGTTTCTTAAGTACACAGCAGGCAACTTTCCTTGACTGGCGGATGTTAGAGGTAGTGCCATCCTAATGTGCCGCAAAGTCAATATGGATGCATCTTCTATTTATCTTAGCAGCAGGCTCCCATCAGAACCTGTATCTAAAGCTGTCTACATCTATGGTTGGTTGGAATGGTAGTTAGTAATCTTTCCCTATGCCCAGAGAAGGAACACACAGTATGCAAACAATGCTAATTCTGTTGTACTTAGATGTAAAAATTGCTCTGGTCCATAACAATGATGGTGAATGGGGGCATAAAGATTGATGTTAGAGTGCAGACTGCAGTGATTTTAAACCAGTCATGGGCAAACTATTGCCAGCGGGCTATAACTGGCCCATTTAACTTTCAATTCACCCTGTGCTGTTTGACCATTCACATGCATGCGCTGCGTTAACAGTTTCACGCATTTTTACATGCAACATGAGCGTTTTCCATACATTTGTATGGAAAGCGCTAAGGCAGTGGTGTGTACTGTGCAACACAAACAGTAGCGTTGATGTATGGATTGCCTAACTGAAACACACGTATTAGCATTGATGCCAGTAAACACCACAGCTACTTCAAATGGGGGTGATTTGACACTTTAAAAACATTTACATTTATAATCACTGGGACTTTACATATTAAAGCTTCTGTCAGGATCCAGGACAAGGAGGCGACCAGGCAAATTGCACACAATGAGATCCAGACAGATTTGGTGGTGACAAAACAAACAAATTTAATGAAAAGACTTACAGGTACGAACACACAGAAACAGGTGTAAAAATCCAGGGGTATCAGGGTTCAGATCAAGGTCCACGGGTATCACGGTTCAGAAACATAAAGCCAGGGGAAGCACAAGGTTCAGAAAAGC
>CM070038.1:89132483-89144202 GCA_036250615.1 Ptychadena robeensis
AGAGGATGATGTGGTCAAAATACTCATTTGCCTAATAATTCTGCACTCCCTGTACAAGCAAGTTCTTGCTTTGTGCAACCCCAACCCAATCCCAATCCAAACTAGGTTTTTTCTATTATGACAATATATTTTTTATTTATTTTCATTCATCCTAGAGGGTCCACGTATATGTATATATAAACACTGGATGCAGTGGAATGCCTTGCACTCAGAAGGTAATTGGTTTCCGTTTAGGGTCCTTTCACACTATACACACTGTGTCCCATTTTGTCATAGAAGACCAATGTTACCATTCACACTGCATGCGTTTCTATACGCCCTGTTGCACAAATGTTTGATGCATTTTAATGGCTTTGTTCAAAAGCTCAAACGCAGGTGTGTAATGTCCAAAACCCATGTGTTTTTGTATGTGTTAACGCATATAAAAAACACATATAGTGTGAAAGGACCCTTGGAATGAGCAGCACCACAACACGTATTATGCAACACCAATATGTGAATGGACCAGTAAACAACCCTCCTCAGGATAAAACCCTAGTGCCAGTTGTTGCAACATAGCAGATTGAATTATTTCAGCAATAGATTTATGCAGACCAGTTGTCTGCATGGATATCTGGTTGTAATTTTAGGACACATACTTTTCTTCAGCATTTTAATGTGTACCTTTCCTTAGAAAAAGAAAAAAAAATACAGATATTGAGCAACACATCAGTCCATCTATGCAAGGGGTGCTGTAAGATTCTGGAGCAGAAAAAATTAGAGCTAAAGGGTATAGAAAACCAAAACCCTATTTATTTATTTTCGATAGTGAAGGGTTATACACAGAGTCTCATTATAAATATTTCTGGTCTCTTCCTGTCCTGCAGAAATTGAGGCGATATATTTCCAATGTGAAGGAAAGCCTCTACTAAATGGTTCTCTGGAATTATGTCCCTATTGGAAGATTTCCCTTCCCTTTTCCTGTTCTGGATTTCCATCACTTCCTTTTCTGGTCACAACTTTGGTCATACATTGGAATATCAATTTGATTGCATATCAATTTGATTATTTCCCATTAACCTCCTGGGTGTTTAGCCCAGGTTAACTCAGGGTGAGTTAACCTTGGGGTTAACTCACCCCAAACTAACCTTGGGCATACACACCTGTCTGGTGAAAGCCTGCAGCCATCCTCATTATCGGCGGACCTGCTGTTCTTTCCATATAATGGAGATGGCATCCCTTTTTTACAGCACATCCCGCTGCTGTTCTTTCCATATAATGGAGATGGCATCCCTTTTTTACAGCACATCCCCGGTATCAACAATGATGTGTTGGATGTGTACGGGGACCAAAAGGAGCAGACAATATCATGGCAGATTATTGCCCTTGGCAGGCTTTTTAAATAAAGCGCATCACATGTGAACTGCCCAGGAAGGTAATTGTCTTTTGTTATTAATTATGTACAAATGTATTATTTCATTCTCCAAAGTTACTAATAAGTATGTATCTAAACCTAAAGAATAGAAACTTCATATATTCTAGGATCTAGATATATTGTACATGTAGATGTGGTTTTTGCACTAGTTTTTAAAAAATAATTTAGACCTTCTGATCCAGCCAGTAACATATCTGTCTTTAGGTGACTACACCTAATCTTCTGTATATGTTACAACCCATGCATGGCACCATATTCAACCTGTGTAGTGGGAAGGCATAAGGCCGCCCATACATGTATCCATCTGCTGGCGATTATGGGGGTTGGAGCATTGCTGGATTTTTACCAGGTAAGTATTCCTTTTTTCATTTTTGATTGCTGGTACTAATAATAGAAGAAAGATGCGGAGGTGGTAGGTCCGCTTTAATATCAAATGATTTTGCCCTTATGCACTAATGATGATGAGATTAAAACAAGCTCAGTAGTACTGTTGAGCTCGAATATTCAAATTGCGAATATATTCGGCGAATATCGTCTATGAATATATATTCGCAATGTGAAAATAAATAGCACATGTGACCATTCATTTTGAAGGTAATGCGCTCTTTGCAATTGCGAATATAGAATCGAATATATGTAGAATTGTTCGCGAAATATCGCAAATTCGAATATTGCCTATGCTGCTCATCACTACTTAGTAGTAAAGATGATCATAAAATGTTCAACTAGCGGACTTTGTGAGTTTATTGCAAAGCCCTTGAACATGGTTTCATCACCGAAATTGCTGCAGATCTAGATTGTAGAAGAGTGATGGGAACAGTTAACGATTGCTCTAGCACATGCAGTTTTTACATCAATTTAATTCAAAATTACATTGACTTACCCTTCTCCACATCTCCAACAGTTTTGATGATAATGCCATGTTTGCAATGAATTCAGTTAGTCAATTTTGTGACCATCTCTACTCAGCAAGCCTTTATGCCACTCCATAACACATGTTGTGGCACAGCAGACAGTTCATTAGTATGGACTATGCATGCATTTTAGCAAAATGTGTTGGGTGGCCATCATGAATGAAAGGCACCATATCACACCAATTTGTATAATGCAAAGATCTGTCTTTTGTGAACTTTTTTTTTTTTCAATAATGCCTATAGCTACAGAGATTAATGAGAGCTTGTGGTTTGTTCAGTATATGTAAATACTAGGGGAGTTTCTAGGGTGCTAGTAGATTAGGTGCACCTCTGGGGACAGTGATTAAGTGTTATGGGGCAGGTATTCCATAATGACTGCATTAGTTCAGATCTGAGACATTCTTTCTTCTAACTTTATTATACTAATCTAAACACTGTAATGATGAAATGGTTTAATGCAAATCATATTGTCATTGCATAGAAAAGAGAAATAATGGTTGTTGACTTGAAAGTAATTAACAATACACACTGTTCCAAAAGTTATGCATCTTCTCACTATTTCATAAGACACTCATTAGTGGAAGATACCCATTTAAAGCCAGGGTCTTATAATGCTCCTGCTGTCCCTGCAGATATTGACACAGACTTTTCTAGGGCTTGTTCCAACCAGTGCGATTAGTCGTGTGATCAAACCACCCGTTACAATCGCGGGTGGCCGCAATCGGGCGCAACGCGATAAAAAAAAACAAGCCAAATCACCCCTCATCGCGCCCATGGCCACACTCGGTTTTTTATCGTGTCCATTCATGTCTATTGGTGCGATCCAGGGCAATCGGCCATAGCTGTCTGCAATCAAAAACACTGTGAGCTGCGATTCAGATAGCGGGTGGCCGTTTGCCTATGTGAATGCCCGTGCAAATGATTGTCTTGTGTGATCAAAAATTGTGTCGCGCTGAGACGAATCACTCTAGTGGGAACAAGCCCTTAAGCGGAAACCTCTGTTCATGCAGGCATTATCCTTCTGTCCCAGTAACCCCAGCACTTTATGTGTCTCGGTGCTCCACATATTTTTTGTCTACCATAATTCCTGACTCTATCCTTGATATTCTTCTTGACTTCCTCATGTTGCCTTTTTAATATCATTACAGTAATCAGTAATACCAGTTGAGCAATTCAGACTTTCAGACTTTTAGGTATCTTACTAATGAAGCCTTTAAAGCTAGCCATACATGTTCCGATTCCATGGCCGATCGATCACCCATCCGATCGATTCCGCGATGCCAGAGGGAATCGGATGTCCGATCGATCGCCCAATTAAGCCTGTCCCTACCACCTTGGGCCACCGATTTCTGGACGATTCCGTGTCCGATCGCTTACCTCAAAAATGGCAACTCCCCCTGATGTGTGCTGAATCGGATCAGAAAGACCAACATGTTGGTTCTCTGTCGGATCCGATTCTGGACCCCCGATCGATCGGACGTGATCGATCGGACAAGGTGGGCTTCACACGATTCCGGGACGATCGATTGGCGTGCACGCGCCCGGAATCGATCGTCCCAGGATCCGTTGGGAATCGGACCCGTGTATGGGGACCTTAAGAGATATAGTTGTTGCCTGGTTTCATACCACATGGTTAAATGAAAATCAGTTCTGGGGCGTGGGGAGGAAGAAACTTTTATTGGAGAATATATCAAATAGACACAAACACTAATAGACACTAGCACCCTGCTTTGACTTTCCAGCATCTTCCATAAATGAAAACGAAACATTTTTTTTATGGTTAAAGTGATCATTTAATAGAAATCTATTCAAATATCTATTTAAATCTATTTAAATCCATTTAATCTATTTAAAGAGCCAATAATTTACAACAATGATTTCATATTTAGCTCAATCACTAACCATTTCTTTTCTCACGTATATATGGCATAGTCTTAATCTTTAATTCCTACAAAAAAAAGTGTTTATACTTTGCTGACTCCTGTTTAATCCAGAAGGGCTGCGGATTTTCTTTGAGCCCTTACAGGCTGCATCATTGCTTAGCACTTAGATGGAAAAAGTTAAATGCCAGCAAATAAAAAGAAAAGATCAAAAACAAAGTTGCTGGGGCTGGACTTTTGTGAGGAACGTCCTCCTACAGCTGGTTCTTGTACAGACTTCTAGAAAATGAATTCCATGCTAGAAGCAGGACAGAGAGGGGTGGGGAGAGGAGGTCTCTGAGTGCAAACTTGTTGTTGGGTCTGCGAGTGCAATGCACAAAGAGAGGTTGGTTCAGGCTGCACAGCTGGAATAGGATAGGTCACAGCCAAGAGAAAAAAAAAGTTAGGGGCTGAAAAATATTAGCGAGAGACATACAGAGATTATATGCAGTTGTTGCATGTTTGTCTTCTAAGGAGTTATGTCACCTGGACGCTGGACAGAACAATAAGGACATAGGACAAAGAGACTGAAGCACAGGTGACCCAAGATCCTGAAATTAAGCGAGGTTGAAGACATGGAGATGATGCAGAAGCTTCTTCTCTGCCAGTTGGTTATTCTGCACAGTAAGAACTTCTTCTATTACTTTGATTTATATAATCTTATTCAACAGAACAGTCCAAAGAGTAATAGAGTTCAATATAAATTTGCATGGGGTCAGGTATACCGGTAGATACCCAAATCCTGTTAGTTAGAAGGTGACCCTTTAATTTAAGTTTCACAGGTACTTTTTTGTCCACCTTTGTGAAGCTTGAGGCACTTCATGGAAACTTAATAAGGTAGGTTTAAAGGTACAAAGAGGAACGGGGTTCATTCGAGCTCTGCATGAGGCTTCTTATTCAGGTGATTGCCCAAACCATAAAAAGTGCACTGTAATTATTTCAGGGCATTAAAGTCACCTATGAAGCAGTGTTGCTTCCCCCAATGGAACTTTTAAATAATCGATAAACCATTGATGCTTGGGATATTGGAAAGCAAGAAGTTACAACTTTACTTTTTAACTTTGACTTTCAGTTTTAAAAACCAGGTAAGCTTTACAGTTGGCAAGTAGTCATCTGTACATGTCTACTTTTTGAACAGTGAGGCAATAAAGGGCTAAATGTGCCATGCTTTTCCAACTGGTACTTGAGTTTAGGAGCCACTGGACAGTCTATAGCAGGCGTTGGCTGCTGGACACTGAGTTTTGGGTTAGGTCCGGTTATTTCAATGAGAGGCATACAAGTCTGTATTTTAAGCTAGCCATACATGTGCCGATTCCATGGACGATCGATCACCCATCCAATCAATACCGCGATGCCAGAGGGAATCGGATGTCCGATCGATCGCCCAATTAAGCCTGTCCCTACCACCTTGGGCCACCGATTCCTGGACGATTCCGTGCCCGATCGATCACTTCACACATGGCAACTCCCCCTGATGTGTGCTGAATCGGATCAGAAAGACCAACATGTTGGTTCTCTGGCAGATCCGATTCTGGGCCCCCGATCGATCGGACATGATCGATCGGGCAAGGTGGGCTTCACGCGATTCCGGGACGATCGATTAGTGTGCACGCGCCCGGAATCGATCGTCCCGAAATCCCTTGGGAATCGGATCCGTGTATGGGGACCTTTATGGTAACAAACAACAATCAATTAGATTTGTCAGACATTATAAACTACAGATCAATGAGGATCTGACATTGACATAAAAGGGAGTCTTGTAGCATGATCAATTCAAGGACTATGAAGCTATAAACTGATATAAATGCTTAATAATAACATCATGTTCTTGAAAATGTCTGGCTACTGTCTATAAAGTTCCTCATTTATCATGTGTGGCAATATGGCAGTAACATAGATGGCTAGTCATGTTCAACTGGATTTGTTACGGAATGTTGAAGATTAGTGGAAGGGTTAGTGTTACATGGTTCCATATTTCCGTTGGGTCAACTTAAAACGATTGATTTTTAAGTTATGGAAATTGATTCCTGCACACCTGATACGATCATCCAAAAGTCAAAAAGTGATCGCACATGTTGGTAAATTTAGCTTGATCATACAAATATCTGATGTTTCGATCAATTTGTTTGTGATTGTATTTAAGAATGTAATTATGATGGTATTTTTGATAAACATGTCGAATTTTTTTAAGTATGATCGTAAATGTGTTAAGACGTGTTTACTCGATCATACCGTGTGGTGGTGATACGATCGATCGATGTTTAACTGGGCAAAAGTGGACCTGTGTATGGCTAGCTTTAGTCATAGGTTTCCAAGGATGTTCAGGTTGATGAGAGGATAAGTTATAGAGTTAAGCAGGGTACAGACCTGCAGATATGGGCCAGATCGATGTCCCCTTCGAGCGCCGTGCACTCATGGCCATCTATCTGGCCCATATAATATGCGCCCATCGCTGTTTTCAAGCGGGACAAGTCAATTCCGCTCAAAAAAAGTTAAATACGGCCGATGTCCGATGATTTGCATAGAGACCGCTGGTCTCCAGGCAAAGCTTCGGCTGAGCCGGGAAGAGAGCAGAGCTGTCTCCCTGGCTCCACTGATATCTGACAGCAGTGTGATGACGTCATCACGCTGCTGCAGGGTACATAGGACGGCTCAAATATACCCTGCTTTACAGTACAGTAAGAGGTTTCGTTCACATTGAGATTACAGATGTGATGTCAAGGATTCCATTAAGGTTAAGTGTTAAGCCGGGAACACCCTGCTGCTGCCCGACATCTGAGGGCGATGCGGTCCCAATGCAAAGCAATGGACATCGATCGTGATTTGCGGTCATGTCCGATATCTCTGTTTTCGAGCGAGATTGATTGATTCCGCTCGAAAACAGGGATGGCCGCATTAGATATGAGCCAGATAGATGGCCGTGTGTGTGCTCGGCGCTGGAAGTGGCCAACGATCTGGCCCATATCTACATGTCTGTACCCTGCTTTAGAGTTGCAAGTAAGGTCAATGTGACAGTTAAGCAGGATACAGACATGAAGATATGGGCCAGATCAATGGCAGTTTCAAGCGCAGTGCGTGCTCGCCGCCATCTATCTGGCCCAAATAACATGCAGCCATCGCTGTTTTCTAAAACAGCCTTATCGGACATGACCATAAATACGGCCGATGTCCGTTGCATCGGCTGAGCTGGGGAGAGAGCACAGCTGTCTCCCCAGCTCCGCCGATATCTGACAGCAGCGTGATAGTTAAGGTATCTTATGCGCCCACTTTGCGTTTTGGCATCACATAACATGTGTCCATGGAATGATTTCCAAAAGACTCTTGCATAAACACCGAGGCATTCTTTAGATGCAGCTGTGCTGTCCTCCTACGGTTTTATAGTTAGATAATGTCTTCATATTCATTATTCAACTATGTGAAGAAGATAAAGGTTTTAAAAGCAGATGTTAATTACAGTGGACAAGATCAGATTCAGTTTATTACTTTCTTTTTGTGGCTTTGAACCTGTATTGAAGTTAAAAAAAATTCTTGCTGAAATGTGCATGTTGCATATGGCAACATTCTCTATGTACAAGGAGGGAACTCTTGCTATATGTCTGTACATTATTTTTCTAAACATGTACAAACAAAATAATCATCATCAAAAAAAGTCAACATTGGTCAAAATATAGAGATCAATAATAATAAACCATGCCCATTATAACAATCAATAGACATAATGAAACAAGATCTCTCTCCTAAGACCCCCAGCCAATAGTATATGACAATTCTCTTACTATTTATATCACTATCATCATTGTTGGAGTGATTTTGGTTACTGGGTCTGCTGTTTAGAGCCATGTCATTTCTGGTCCAGCTCATATCGTTTTTCTCCTGGTTCTATAATGTGTTTGTAAAGGCATCAGCATTTGGCATGCAAAGCCACCTTTACAAAGTTAGTACAGTTTGTGCAATGTTAGAACATTCAATACCAAGCAAAGTTGGAATATCACCTATTACTTTAGGGGCAGTCATATTTTCCACATAATAGAAATGTGTTACTTTTTTGGTAAGGGATCCAAAGAAATCAATAAAAGTCCGTTTCTTTTCATTTGATATGGCGTGTAAATGGTAAAGTGTAAAAAACAAAAAACAAAACAGTTTCAGTATGTTTGGCATTACATCCCACCTCATACAGTTTTATGGAATCAAAATATTTGGGGGGGGGGGGGATATGTTTCAAAATGTCTTAGCAAAAGCACTTTCTTTGGAGGTCTGACAATCATAGGTCCCCTCCCATTAGAAGTATTGTCAGCCTGCTCTTTACACTCAGTTACAACCACATGAAACCAGCTCCTCGCCAATGATGATGTTAAAATCAGCAAACACAACACCCATCAGATCATCCTCATCACAGACTTGTTTTACTCCTTTTATTTTCAACTCTATAAGCTCCATTTATAGCATTCTGTCTGCTTCATTGCACCAGGACTAAATCTTCCCTAGTTGACTACTGGACTGCCAATTAAGTCTATAAGATAAAAAAAGCCCAACAGAAAGCTACATCACTGGCATCACTTCCGGTATTTTCACCACCTCCACATTCCAAAAACAGGAAGTGATGTCACTGACGCCACTTCTGCCATTGGGAGACTTATCTCCCCCCCCCTACTACATAGTACCTGCCTAATTTAGGAGGAAGGGAGAAGTCACTCCCGAACATCATCTGCTCCAGTAAAAATCCCGGATTTATTGAAATCAGGATTTTGCCAGGAAAGACTTTTACGTCCAAAATGGGATACATAGGTATGTATGTGTATGTGGGTTCTGTATTCACAAGAATGCTTAGTAATAACCTAATCTGTTACTGTACCAGGTCATGGAAACTCCCACCCTGCCTCTTGGCCAGAAGTTTCTGCAGGTCATGGAAACTCCCACCCTGCCTCTTGGCCAGAAGTTTCTGCACAACAGGAACAGTCCTTACAACAATTTGTGGACTGTTTTGGGAAAGTTAATGAAAAAGAAGGGAAGTTAGAAAATTAAGTATCTGAGATCCTAGTGAAATCTGAAAGTCAGAGTACATCAAAATAATCACATCAGTTGAGCAGTAGTATGTGGTCACCTAATATATAAGTATATCCTCATCCTTATACAAGTATGTGTGTTTGGAAAATCCAATTAAAATACCATGGTGCCATTATATGGAGTTACAGCCATCATTCTCCATCTATCTACACTCTTTACCAAGTGTTTGTGGTCTGTCTATGGATATTTGTAAACTTGCACCTAAAAAGGCCTTTGTAACAGTTAAGTGCTGATATTGAATGAAAAGATCTGTCTCACAATCTGTGATCTAATTCATCAAAGGTGTTCACTTGGGTTTAAAAGTGAACTAAAATAAATGGTGTCCATGTTCATTGGTAAGGAGAATCTCAGGAGGTGGAGGGGTCTCTGATGGTTTTTACATTCTCAAGTCTAGTAGAGATAAAAAAAAATAATTGGCTGCCTTAAGCCGGCCATAGACATCTCGATCTATGTCCAGCTTTTAGCAGACTCCTGGTGACGTCACCACGCTGTGAAGAGTCGGCTACAGAACAGACAGGAATCCTGTGTGTTTCACTAACACACGCGATTCCTGTCAGACTGTAGCCAATTAACTCGGAGGGGGAGCAGACTCCCCCTCCGAGTTAACAGCCTGCAGCACAGGATCGGAGGATCGGGCACAAAAAGAACCAGCAGGACGGATCCGTGTGCAATCCGACCTGCCGGCTCTTTTGGTTGGATCCTCAAGGTGGGCTCCCCTATAGTTGCGGCCGGCTCGGTGGGAGGGAGCACAGCGGTCGGCCGCAACTATGGCCGGGAATCGACCCGTCTATGGGGGCTTTATGTACCAGTTTCTGGAAGATCGTCTCCAAGCAAAAACAGTGGTTCTGAAAACCAAACACATTTTACATGACAAATCCCACAAGTTCGTAAACTTCTATTATCTTAACAAAATAGCTATAGCAAAGACTAATGAGCTCTGTGTCAGCAGTTCCACACATGAGCCAGCTCTTCCTTCCAAACTAATGTAAATTTCTATCTGCTACTCCAGAGGTGACATTACACAGGGCTGCTTTCTCAGCCATTTCCTCATTCATAGGTCTACATGGGAACATTTAGGAGAAACATGGAATTTAAGATTTAGGATGAATGCCATGATTTCAGCAATATACCTCCATACTAAGTGCTGACATATGGGAAAGTGTACACTACACAGAATATTTGGATGCTACATGCTAGGAGGCTGCATTTTTTTCCTTTAACCTGAACCAAACTCACTATACTGAGCTTAGAATACTGTAAACATTTGATATCTTGACAAAGGAGAAATTACGAACCATGGAAGCAGTGGACCCACTGTGCCACCAGACAAGCATAAACCAGGGCGCAGAGTCTAAGGAGCCCACCGATATTGACCAGTCACCATGGTCTTTGCTGCAGGGGGCCCCCAGGTTGCAGTCCCTAGCTACACTTACTTGGCAGCAGCTGATAGCAGAGTATCCAAGGCGAGGTACCAGGACAGTAGTCAGGGCAGGGCAGGTGGCAAACGGGATAGTCAAGACAGTCCAGGGGACAGTACTATAAGGCAATAAGATGAAGCAGAGTCTGGGTAGCAGAGACGTAAATACCTCTTTATTCAGGCAGCTTCCTGCTGCAGGTTCCTAAAATATAAGGTCATGTGGCTTGATTGGTAGGACTACAGGTGAGGTATAAGGAGTGCTAATAAGAGCAGATACCAGAGCACCCAGCAGAGGGAGTAGGGACCAGGAGCCACATCAAGTGTCTTTATTACTACAACCAGCAGAGGGAGCTGATCTCGTCCGTGTCCTCTGAGGTTTAGGAGGTAGAACAGCAGAAGAAGTAGAGGGCACATCTTCAGTTACAGATCGCCGGGTGACACCATCATCTGTGACAGTAAGGCTATGTTTCCATTACGTTGGCACCCCAATGTAGTGGATAGACTTACCTGCTCATCGGAGGGTCTGTCTTCATTGCGCTGAGCCGATCGGCCGATGTAAAGCTGATCGTAGTGGAGTACGTTCAGCCATTGCACCAGCAGATGTGTAAACAGATCATCTGCCGGCAGGCAAAGTCTGTGGGATACGTCGGGACCCCTGCTAAACATAGACGCTTAGCGTAGGGGTCCCGACGTATAATGGAAACAAGCCCTAACTTTGATATTCTGTATTCTCATTTTTCACATGCAGATGGAACTTTAGGCTACTTTTCATATTTTTCCAGTTTTTCTTTACCACTGTAGGATTACGTTGTCGGCTTTCTAAAGGTGACCAAACACAGTTACATTGACATAAAAAATCAACATGTTGATAATTAAAAAATGGATTCATTTTTACCTGAATCAATTGATGGAAGTCGATCGGTGTTTAATTAATCACATTGTGTGGTGGTAGGATCACATTGCATGGTAGTTTGTTACCCCCCCCCCCCCC
>CM070038.1:89154582-89176141 GCA_036250615.1 Ptychadena robeensis
GGCCCTCTACACACCGCCCATGTCAATTTTATGCCGGCGGTGTGTGGGGAGAAAAGCCACGCCCCTCCATTAACATGGAGGTCTATAGCACTGATGATGCCGAAGACACGGGGCAGGAAAGGCTATGGAGAAATGCTGCAGACACGCGGAGAGCCAGCGGTTGCGCCCGATCCCGGTACGGTCGCACAGTTTGATACAGGCGTAATGCTTAAAGGAGGTTAAGAAAGGTGTATGTTCTTTAGTGGAGCGTCATGGACACTAGTACTGTAATGGCTTGTTAAATTGCGATTGCATAAAGCAGGTTGGAAGCTCTTGTGGAATATAGACATTACAGTCTTCAGTTTTTCTGTGTACTAATAGACAAATAATAAAATGACCTCTAGGTCTGTAGAACGTGTAGAAGTGAAGCAAAGCTTAGTTCAGGTTGGTTTTAAAATTGACCATCTGTTAAAACAATTGTAGATATAGATGTAACTGGAAATGGTTCCATTTGTCCACATAACATTCATGATGGGAAAACATAAGTTGAACTGTAAAGGTCCGTGTGGTCACATGATCTAAGCTGAACCAGCGAAATATTTACAGTACAAGGCAGGAAATCAGCATGGGTTCCCCAGATGCTGTTCCTTATCTATGATCCTTCTACTGAATGATTATGCAACCGTTAGTGATGTCTGTATAGACATTCAGTGTATTTGTAGTGTTTAGTCCAGAACTGATGTTATTATTTCTGACTCATTCTAAAGATCAAGTTCCATTCTTTCAACCATTAACGGCAAATGAACAATACCATCGGACAGATCTCTTCCTTCACACAAACTTGACATTATAATTGTAAAGCATAACACTAATAAAGGCTGCCCCTGGGCATGCTGTGGCTTGTGGTGCTTCCAGCTGTCCAGCCACATGACTCCTAACCCCAGAAGTTCTGACCATTTCCATATCTATAGAATATTGAGAATCGGTGAGTAGATTCCCAGCACTGCTCACATTAATACTGCATCTTGATAGTAGGGATAGTCTGCATGAAGAAGCAACCAGCACTGATAGGAGCAACACATTGCTGCAGGCAGAGCTCTGTGTGTAAACCTAGGACTGTGCCATTGTGCTGGTGGAAACGCCACATTTGCCCTTTGGCTGGGCTTTGGACAGGCCTGGTTCAGATCTACTGTAGAGCATCCATTCCTCCTTCAAAACCTTTGTTGCTGTGTAATACACGCGTCCACCTCCTCCTTACTACTGGCACATCACTATGACCTGGGCAGGGATGACTGGAAGAAAACCCCGATTAAAACACATTAATCCTACCGTAATGCGGTCCAGCCCCCAACCGAAATAAATGATGCTGACACCGCTTCAACTTTAAGATGTGGATACAGATTGGCCACAGCTTTATTAAATAACAGAGAAAAATAACATCAGAAAAAACATAAGGCCCCCCAGGCAGTGTCCCCGCAGCACGTGACCGTTAACATGGCCCCGCCCATCATTTTTCTCCATTGTCCATCAACTGGTTTCCACCGGGATAGACTCCCTCAGTACATCCTGCAACCCCAGACTGGGTCATTGACCCCGGTAAGAGCTCGATCCCTTTTCTTCACGGCAACTGCCTTGTGACCGGCACGTCGGCCCGAACTGCCCGTCTTAACCCCAAAGTCTTCTGGACACTGCCCGGACCCGCCTGCTGTGACAAATAACGGCCACCAGCCGGCCTGCGCCTGTAAAGAAACAAGAAAAGAAAAAGGGGAGGGAGGGTGGGACACGATGCTGGCTTGACTCGACGAGAGGCCTTCCTCTTCCGCCGCCGGGTTTTTACGCCCATCTCGACGTCACCTCCGGTTGCCGCTCACTCGATTGGTTGGGTTTCCTGGGCATCCCGCCCCCGTCATGACGCCCGGCACCACGGTTCCCTGGCTGGTGCTGGGTATGATGGGTGGCCCCATGCCAATAGTGGCATGTTCCTGGAAGAGTTAGATCACAAATGCTGACCAGAAGGCTGCTAGATATGGGATTCCTGCAATGAACAGAAACAATTGGATATATAGTTTTCCAAATCTGCCACATTTTACAAGAGATTATAAAAGAAGTGAAAAGAGAACTATAAGAAGACTAAAGATAATGCATTGACATGCCACACAATAGAGTAATTGGCCCTGCCTAAGAATTCTAAAGGCTTGTCTTTGGGAGTCACCTGAATCTAAAATTAAATACATTTTAAACAATTTAGTAAAATCTACAGATAATAATTGTAGCAGGATAGTGGCGGAGCAGATTCAATTCCAGATCCAACAAGAGTTATAAGAGTCTTGATTAGGAACTGTGCCAAAACAATCTAAAATCAGATTTAAGAAGTTTCCGAAACCACAAAAATGTCATATAATTCCATTTAACAGTAGGAGGGAATGTCTGTATTTATTTTCTTACGTTGTCCTCCTCCTTTTATTTTTGCCTGACAATCCTGCAAACATACATTCATGGCCTCCTCAGACATCAAACTTTGTTCTTTTATATTACATGGAGGCTCATAGAATTACCACTTCACAGAAGAAAAAGAAATATAACTTTAACCAGTGGTTCTCAACCTGTGGGTCGGGGACCATTTCATAGTGGTTGCAGGGTTCACTGAAAAGCCCCTGAACATGGTACCGTCACCAACATTGCTGAAGAGTTAAAGAATTGTTGGGGTGTACTGTAAAAAAGAAAGTATTATTCTATGTTAGAGCCCAGGTGCCCAACCTGCGGCCCTTTGGGCTTTGTTCAGTGGCCCTCCTTGGTCAACCACTTGCGGGCCCCCGAACCCTAACTGTTAATGCATAGGGCATAGGAACTCACTTGTCCGCCGATCCCATGCCGACGTGTTCTTGTCCGTGATCTTCTTAGAGCAGGAAGAGGAGAAGAGGTGAGGAACTACCTCAGGCTCGTGCTGATTGCCGTACATGAAAGCCACATGAATCAAAGCATTCATTACCATACTACAGTGTACAAGTTTTGTTATTTAAAAATAAAAAATAATGTCTTCTTGCTACACCTGCTGTAATTTTTTCATTATAAGATGCTTCTACAAGTCAGTATAGATTGAAAATGTTATGTGCGGCCCTTTAGTGATGCTGAGGGCCGCACTTGTGGCCCTCCATACCAACTCAGTTGCCCACCACTGTGCTAGAGCAATACTTCTTTTGTTTTTAAACACACACAACCATTCTCTACATCTCCAGCAATTCTGTGATGGTATCATGTTCAGGGGCTTTGCAATCAACTCACAAAGTCAGCATTAGACAGTGGTAAGCTGGTCAACCCATTATATAGCATAACTCGTCTACAGGTCATGTGATTTCAGAAATCGTCTACGCCCCTGCCAATTATCTATCTCAGGTGTGCCAAACTTAAACCCATAGGGGGCCAAAATTTTAAACTTGTCACAGGTCAACCTCCATATTTACTGAAGACATTTCTACAATTGAGGAAATGTTTTTCATCATATAGAACGATGAACCTTTGTACATATCAGAACAATTTTACTTAAACATTACATCTGGAACAAGCAAAGTGTAATACTGTAACACATGGGACATCAATTATAAGACACATCTGAGCCATTCATTTCTTAAATAAAATGTTTAAAGAAATCTCTCAGGCCAAATATAATTGCACTGTGGGCCAGATGTGGCCCCTGGGCCAGAGCTTGACACCCCTGGTTTACCTTGAATCAATTTTCCTGGCCTTAAGCAGGGTACAGACAGCTCGATATTCGAGCCGTCCGATGTACCCTGCAGCAGCGTGATGACGTCATCACGCTGCTGTCAGATATCGGAGGAGCCGGGGAGAGACAGTTCTGCTCTCCCCAGCTCAGCTGAAGCTTTGCCTGGAGACCCGCGGTCTCTAGGCAAAGCATCGGACATCGGCCGTATTTACGGTCATGTCCAATAAGGCTGTTTTCGAGCGGGATTAATTTGTCCCGCTCGAAAACAGCTATGGGGCAGATTATATGGGTCAGATAGATGGGCGTGAGCGTGCACGGCGCTCAAAGCGGCCATCGATTTGACCCATATGTACACGTCTGTACCCTGCTTTACACAGGTTGATGTTTCAGTAGAGCAGATGTGGATGTGTGTATGTCTAGCTACAGAAGTCAGTGAAGGCAACATAAAGAAATCAAATATACTGTGTACTTTGAGAAGGTATGACCATCTTAGTACATACCTGCAGCCGCTGTATACGTTGTCATAATAAGCTGAAATCGGATTTTGTTTGTACGTGGTGTTTTATGGGATTGTAATGATCCTTTTATGTCCTTCTCCCGAGCCGTTCACATCATTTTAGCGGTGCAGTTCCCACATTGCGTCGTTTTAATCACAAGTTACCTCTGTGTTATTATATGTCGGTGTTCTCTGGCTTGTAATACAGCCGTGTAAGCATTCTGCAGATAAAGCCAATGAAATCATAATTACAGAGCAGCTGCTATAGACTCGGAACATATCTTATACATTCCTCCTTCTGCTTTTCCACAAAATTGTGACCAAATCCAAACATTTCCCTGGAATTGTGCCTCAGCTTTTAGATGGAAACTAAAGTTTAAACTGTACAACTTTCCCATATGAGACACCACGGTTAGCAAGATCCTGATTTGGAGGGTGAGCTACTCTGACTCTTCCCAGAGGGGTTCAGTAGGGTTTAGGTTGGGACTCGACTAGCTTGTTTGGGAGTTAACTACAAATCATCACCAAAATTGGAGGAAATGTATAGAAGGGTTGTGGAAAAATTTCTAAAAAAGTTTTTCAGTTTAGCACATGTCGTTTTTCAATTTTATTAGAACTTGATTCATTCAGAAACTTTATGCGCCAGAGCAGTTGAGGCGAACTTATGGCACAGGGAACCCAACGGAGCCGATAACGCAGTGGAGACATACCCTAGGACCACCCCTGACTCTACTGTGTTTTCCAGTGATTAATCTGTATAGATAAAGGTGTATATAGATTCCTACCTTTAACAAATGGTATACTATATGGCAGGGCTACTCAAATGTAAATTTGAAAGGTCCACTTACCAAATTTCCATTCAGTCTGAGGTCCGGAGTTTGGAATTTTACCGTGCACTGTCGGCGGATCGGCAGTTTTCACGGCGCTGACCCGGTCCGCCAGACAGAAGCATGACGTAGTCGAGTACATTTATATAAATATTCTCCCTATCGTCTATACAGGACACAGTCTCAAACATATGTATTTAATTACTAGACAAGGAGTACCTCACAAGTATATATTGAGGGGTCAGTGGAGGGTGAAAGGGGTAGGAGGACCTGAGGAGCCCTGGGATGGCAATTTTCTCTGCTCACAAAGCTTTCTTTAGGAAATATTGATATATATTAATAAGCTTTTATTAACCTTCCTGTGCAGGGGACCCCTACAACTAGCACTCCCTTTCCCCCCTGCCAGAGGACTCCAGGGAATGCCTATGCATATACCTTTTTAGTGAGCTCCTCAGATGTTTGGTACTCACCCCATATGTAGGGTGGTCACCCTCACTGTCCTCTGTGCCAGCCTCCTGCATGGTAGATTCTGTGGCAGATGGACCTCCCTGTTCCTGATTAAGCCTCCGATTAGCTGTCTCCATCCACAGGTCACCAGCTGGCTTTGGGTCAAATGTACCCCCAGTAATGTTTGAACCCCCAGATCTCATCGCCATTGAGCATTGCAACAAAATCTCTGTGTTCAACCCAGGGATTTAAGTGGACATGTAGCTAGAGCTTTTCATATGCCTACTCCCTGACTTTCAACCCCCAGATGCTCCAACAACGTCTCATAGCTATTAATGTTTCCCTGAAGTTATCCCAGTGACAGAAATTGTACGCGTTTAACAATAAAAACTGAAAAAAATGGCAATCTTAAAAATGAGACTACATCCAAGCAATGTATTATAGGGGGCTTTTTAGTAGGAAGAATTGTGCTCAGGGACCTGACCAAATGAAAATTTGCATGGATGTAGTCTCAGGTGTTAACTGGTAACCTCCAAAATTTCAAGGTTCTACCATGCAGGGGTTCAAAGATTTATGAGTTCAAAATAGCATAAGTGAAAGCATGTATGCAGCAGAGTAATGCTTTATGCTCATGGGGAAGCAATATTTCATGGCTGTATTTTCGCAAAATTTTTACTTATAAGTGTTATAGCTAGAGGGGTGAAACTCGGGGTGTAAGTAGTAGTAGGTGTGCATTACTGACCCTGAAAATTTCATGATTGTACTATGAATGGTTTTTGTGCTATGCATGTTTAAAGTTAGTCTCACACAGGTTAATTTAGCCTTAGCTACAGTGGGAGAGGGTGTGTCCTGCCTGCGTTTTGATTGGCTGGGAGGACGTATCTGCTACAACACAGAATCTAGCTCCTCTCCTTCCCTTCAAAGCATCGGCTGTCACTAGGAACGAGGGGAGGAGTGAGCTGCAGCTGCCGTGTGACCCTATTGACCCTATTTGGGTCCGGATCCGGACCGAGGTTCGCCTATTGAGTACCCCGGCTATATGGTCTAATATAGAGCTTTTAAATTGTTTAAAAAGTGGGATTGTAATTTTCAGACCATATATTACCATTTTCCCATACAACTTGAAGGTATTGTAGCCATACAACTTTACAGATTATAGATACCCTGTTTCCCCTATGATAAGCCATCACCATCAAATAGGCCACCCCCCCGATTTTTGCCCAAAACTTTAAAATAAGACACCCCACACAAATAAGACACCCACCGATACCTGTCCCTGCCCGAATCTCCCATTCGGGTGGTACAATGGGTAACTTTGTGACTCTGTCAGGGCTGGCTGCAGTGCAAAGCAGGAAGTGACTACAAAGGCATGCGCCCATGCCTCAGCGCCAGGAAGGACAAGCAAGCTGATGATCCCTGCCATAAGGGAATCTGGCCGTACTGGTAGAACCCAAAAAAAGTGAGTCAGTGAAGTGGAAAATGATTGGCACAGAGTGATTAGAAGGGAAAAAGATTGGCACAGAGTGTTCAGAAGGGGACAATGAATGGCACAGAATAAGACACCCCCCTAAAAATAAGACCTAGGGCATGTTTTGGCATTTAAAAAAATATAAGACAGTGTCTTATAATCGGAGAAACACGGTAGTTTGGTCCACATTTTGCTCTGTATTAAGTGCTTCTTCAGGTTAGACATTACTAGGTGAGTAAGCAAAACATGTATAAATGACATCATTTCAATAATTCTCTTTATTACATATTACCAGCACGCAGAGTTGTTGAGCTGGGTTTTTTGGGCCTAGTTGAGGGGTGCTATTCTTCTCTCGGTCGGCCAGGTTGTTGCGTACCCCCGTCGCCGGAGAAATGGCCCTGATCTGTATCAGTCATATGGTGGGACTTTTACAATACTATAGATCAGTGGTTCTCAACCTGTGGGTCCGGACCCCCTTGGGGGTTGAATGACCATTTCACAGGGGTCGCTGGGCTTACTGAAAGCATCAGAGCTGCTGCTAACAAGCAGGGTGGGTAGTTGGAAGTGAGAGGAAAGTGCACTCCTAACGCTGGTGCAAAGGATGCGTGGGGTGGGAAAATATCAGGGAGGGGACATTACACTTACCTGATTGTGCTGGAAGTAATATCGTGGAGTGTCACTTCCGCATTCCATATACCAAAAGTGACACTTTGCAACATAACATCTAAAAAGATTGAGAACCACTGCTATAGATGGTGATTCGCTGGTGCTGGAGTAGGTATAGATAAGGGTTAGTTTCCACATATGTCTGGACCCGTATACGCTTAACAGGGGTCCCGACGTAGCACATTGGTATTGCCTGCTCGGCGGATTATCTGTTTACACATTTGCCGGTGGAGAGGCTAAACGTAATCTCGACTGTGCTCAGCCTTACATCGGCGGAGCGGCTCGGCGCAATAAAGACAGATCCTCCTCTGAGCAGGCAAGTCTATCTGCTACGTCGGGATCCCTGCTAAGCGTATACACTTAGCGGAGGAGTCCCGACGTAAATGGAAACAAGCCCTAAGTCTCTAAAGCTAGCCATACACGTGTCGGATTCCATGGCCAATTGATCACTCACCCAATTGATTCCGGCGATCTCAGCGGGAATGGGAGCATGTTGGTTCTCTGTCGGATCCAATTCTGAGCCCCCGATCAATTGGACGCGATCACTCGGACAAGGTGGTATGCAGCGATCAGATGCTCTTAATTGGCTGATTGATTGCAGCTCTTATTCCCGCTGAGATCGCCGGAATCAATTGGGTGAGTGATCAATCGGCCATGGAATCCGACACGTGTATGGCCAGCTTAACAGAGGGCCTCCAGCTACATAATGATGAATTTCTTATACTTGTGTTGCCCCTACAATTAAATATATTTGATAGATAAGATAATATTCTACACTTTTACATCTGTGTCTCAATATGCAGCATCAGTATCATCTCACAAATCATCATGTTTCTTTTTTATATATAAATGTTAACATAATACAACCACAAATTAGAAAATGTACAAAATAAAATAACAGAAAATGCCATAGAGACAATAGAAAGACCACCCAGCATTATGTGCTATCCAGGCATCAAAGCCCCCCTCAATGCACAATGTTTCTTCTGTTAACATGGGTACTTTTGTTAATATGCAAATCCAGACTCGGGGTGACTGTGATGTTTTAATCTGCTGCAGATTTGAAGACCATTTCCTCAGTCCCCTGCATATTGTTTGATAGATAAAGGCATTGTTAGGACAGGTGTTGTCATATATGTGAGCAGTATGTGAACCAGTGAAGGGAATAGCTAAACATAACATAAAACAAAGTTTTTACCTTTTCCCTGAAGTAAATTAATATATCTTACCTTTTATTTTTTATTTTCTAGGTCGACTTGCTCATTCATACTCAGGTAAGACCATCTTACAAATTGTATGCTTAAAATGTTTGTCTGTCTTTTTATGTGAGGTTGGCATACATGGCTCAATTTTTTATCAGATTCGAGCACAATCTAGCGTGCTCGAATCTATAAAAAAATTCAGGGGGCAATGGCTCAATCGAACAGAGAAGCTCCATTAATTTCCATTACTGACAGTCCCCATCCAAAGTATTGGACAATGTCAAACAGGATCGAGGAGCTGCAGTTCGATTCCCTGTTGAATTGAGGAAGCATGAGTGCAGCGCGAGGACATCATCACACTGCGCTCAAACAGCTCATCGATTGCACCTGCTACCTTTTCTAAGTAAGCTGGTGATCCAGGATCTACTCCAGGTAAAAGAAAGTAGCAGCTAACTACACCATTGAAATGACCCTCCCTGGCGGTATGCCCGTACCGCACCATTTTCAACAATAGTAGGGATAGTACGGACAGCAAATTGTACCCCTCATACCCTCTACACATTGCCGGCGTCATGTGATATATGACATATGAATATAAATTAGGTAAAAGAAAATATGTCTATTAAAGTAGTTTGGAAAAGGTAAAAAAGGCCATAGGGTCACTCAGGAAAGATAAAAACACCCACATTTCATTTGTCACTTGGTTCGATTAAACGAAATTTCCTACTCTGCCAAGCTGTACAGCATTGCCAAACAATTTGACACCCATATTACTTGCAGCAAGCCAAGACACTATGTTTTTTTAGCATCAGGTGACACCAAACCTCGTGACACCACTGCCTCTCACCCAGACACGCTGAGTGGGACCTACCGGGGGAACTGAAAAGTAACAAAGCTTCTAACAGACCCAAGTTAAAGTTTTTCTCTCTGAGTTTTCATATTTTTGGGTGACAGTTGTCAGGATAGTTTTATCATGTCCATTTGTTGATCAGGACGTGTAGAACATAGAGATCAGGATGGTAAAACATTCAGAGGCGCTTATTTTTATTCTAGCTGCAATTTCGTTTTCTGTCCTCTCGGCCAGTAATGAAGACATTATATTGGAATTTAGTAGAGTTATGATAATAGGAAATCCAGCCACTGGCACCTGCAAGTCTTGCATTCCATTACACTGAACTGTGAAGTTCTAGCTGTAACGTCTCCCTAGTCCTTAAAGCAAAAGTTCCGTTTTATTACAGTTTCTTCTTTTCATATACTATACACTCTTTATACCCAGTCTGTATCTGGTTACTCAATCATGGCAGATGTGTAGTCCTAAATTCTACCATGCCACTTTCATAATTGAAGTAATACGTGTGGTCTGAACTAAATGACCCATGACGTCACCCCAACCTCACAAATGTTTTTTCATTCCTGTAGCAGCAATAGGGATATTGGGAACTAAGCATATTTTTGTTTTAAAATGTTACAACAATATTTGAAAAATACCGAATGAATTCAATATGGACGCCCATACACTTATCGAGTTGGCACCACATCCCGACATCACCAACACCAAAGAATTTCAAGTTGCTCTAGCAAACTTGAGTAGGGGGTGGCCAGACCCCAGGGATTTTTAAGGTGCAAGAGTAATACCATAGGCCAAAAAAATGCAGATAAAACAACATTTATTACAATAATTACGTATTTGCTTACATAAGATTTCAAATGCTACACCTGAACTTCATTGTATGCATTACCATCATATGCGTGTATTTAATTTCATTGTTTGTAACAGTTATGATTCAAAAAGCTATTTACTTGATGTACTATATATACCTACTTTATATCAATAAAGCTTGTTTGGGAAAAAAAATAATTAAAAGTAGTGCAAATGAATAAATCCATATAATCTAAGAAGTAAATAGACCATTTCCATAGGAGTGTTTCCAGTTCTTTAGATAGTAGGGCACATTTGTGCGGCTGAACAGGCATCCAACATGTTGGAAAATCCTGTTAGATATCCTATACTTTGGATGGGGACAGAGGGTCCCCATGACTTATCTCGTAATATCGAGCCGTGTCTTCCCAGATTAAGTATATCTGTGTTGACTCTTCTGTAGACTCTACAAAATCCTTCATTGTCATACAAAGGTTTCCTACTCTTAAAGCAGCCCATACACGGGTCAGATTTTCAATCAATCAACTTAAAACGATCAATTTTTAAGTCGGTATAAAATTGTATGTCGATTGTATCATGGGCCATATGTAATACAAGATTTTTGATCGATTTTTTTTTCAATCCACAAAACAATCGATCCAAAATAGTCCGAAAATTTCAATCAGAAGTGAGGTAGAATAGGTAGAAAAAAATCGATCAAAAATTGGTTGACCACACTGGGTTCTCAAAATACCAAACCAATTTCGGATTAAGTCGATTTAACCAGGTGGGCAAAACTCAATTCTCAATCAATCGATTAAAAAATTGATCGTTTTAAGTCGATTGATTGAAAATCTGACCCGTGTATGGGCTGTTTAAGCTGGCCATGTATAGATTCTTGCACAATCGATGGTAGATTTGATCAGGATGTTCGATATTTTGATTAAAGATCGATTGTGCCTATATGGAATGTATACACTCTTTTGTTTAACTGAATGAAATTTAGTTAATTTTTTTTATTTTTTTACAAGAAATAGGTTCAAGGTGACAAAGGGCCAGATTCAAATACTAAAGGGCTACTTAGTTTGCTCGCGCCTGCCCTAGACTTCTTGAGATACCTTCACTGTTCTATGAATTCTTCCTGAGTTTTCATATTTTTAACCTTTACAGGTTTTCGTTTCTTTTACTTTATTATGGATTAACAATGCCTTTGACATTGAGTTCTTTCTTCCCATAGTGCCTGCCAGTCAGTACAACCCAGACAGCGTGGTGGTATCTGTATCTAACATCAGTGCACAGACTGGCTCCCAGACCCACCTGGTGTGTCAGAGCTATCGCATTGTATGGACACAGGACAACCTGCTAGACCGGCAGCGGGTTCTACACTGGGACTTGATAAGCAGTCAGGGGATGTACCGCGGAGAACGTCTTCTGGACATGTTTTCTGCTGGAGAGCAACGCATATATAATGGAGAAAACAAGAACCGGATCCTGGTCTCATCAAGTGCCTTCCGAGATGGCAATTTCTCTTTGGTCATAAAAGGTATTTATATTTCTGGAAAGTTCATGGAAGGGTAATGGCTAAGGGGTTGTTTACATTATACGTCTGGACGCTTAGCGGGGGACCTGATGTATCCCACAGACATTGCCTGCAGGTGGATGGTCTGTTTACACATCCGCCGGTGCAGAGGCTGAACGTACTCAACTACTTTCGGCCTTACATCGGCGGAGCGTCTCTGCGCAGTAAAGACAGATCCTCCACCGAGCAGGTAAGTCTATCTGCTACGTCGGGAGCTCCCGCTAAGCGCATATGCATACATGGCATATATGGAAGCATAGCCATAGAGAGAAATTTTTGATGCCATTTGCCTGTCAGATATACATTATATAAGTAAAATGAAAACCTAATGCTCCTAGTCACACCCACACATGAAGTTGTTAGACATCCCATTCCAAAAGTAATAACAGGAGTTTCCACAGCTGTAGGGACTTTCACTCTTCTGGGAATGATTTGCATAGGATTCTAGATTGTGAATCTGAAAGTGTGTGTTTATTTAGCCAAAAGTGTATTTATGTGGACAGAAACTGATGAAGAGAAGAACTGCCTTGCAATTACCATTACGAATCATCCTGGAGGTTCTCCGTGCGTTCACATCATACAAGCACTAAGAAGAGCTGGCCTTGTAATCAGACACACATTTATACTGGATAATGACTGCCATACACACACCGATTACCGGCCGATTTTGCTGCTGACCAACGGGCATGCGCGTTCACGCTGGCGGTCGGCGACAAAATCGGCCGCCAAATGGTGTGTGCCCAGCTCGGCCGGCCAGAGAACGGACATGTCCGATGTTCTCTGGCCAATGCCATTAACTTCAATGAAGACCAGCGTCTTCATTGAAGCTAATGGCCGCCACACAAAGGGTGCCCACCGATGCAGGCAGCTCGGGAATGCAGCGTGATGATGTCATCACGCTGCATTCCAGAGCTCATCGGAACTGGTCTGTCGGCACCCAGTCGGTGGGTGTAGGGCAGGCTTAACTCATATCAATGGACATAACTGAACTCAATAATTTGGTAAATGGTTGCAAGTTTTTGGTATGTGTTGGAAAACAACATTTTGCTGTTGCTGTTTGATTTCACCCCTACATCTGTATCATACATGGGCAAGCTACGGCCTGCGGGCCATATCCGGGTTGTCTCGATTACTAATTCATCCTGTTGTCACCTTAGTGAAAAGACACTCTAGCTCCCCTCTGCTTTAGACATTATTTCTGCTCATTGTGGGGAACAAGCGGATGATAGCATCTTGTCACCAAGTTGACAAGGGCCTGGAAGAAAAAACATATGTAGATATATAGATAGATGGATGGATGGATAGACAGACAGACAGACAGACAGACAGACAGATGACAGACTTGCCCTAGCTCAACCTAAACTGCAATTGTTAGCCACATAGTACATTGTTAATGTGTTTTTACATTTTAATATTTAAGTATTTACATTAAATTGAAGTCTAATATAAAATTGATAACATGTTATTAATGTGCATCCCTTTCTTTTTTTTTATGGTACTATTGTCTATAAAAAGGCGTATCAGCAAGTGATCAGGGACTGTATTCCTGTAATCTCCATCATCACTACTGTCACCTGGATGAAACCGTCAGAGTTCAGCTAAACACCACAAAGTTAGGTGAGAATGAGCTGCAATACCCGTAGATCCCACCCGAAATCCAGTGTCCTTGTAATTTCCTGTGTCCTGGACCCTGTGAGCTCTGTGAGCTCTGTGAGCTGGAATATAGCATTAGATAAACACACATCCTGTCCATACACAACCACACACAAATCTGCTTTCCTAATATTGAATCAAACTTTACTCTTTTAGAGCGTAAAGCAAAGATGTACTGGGATGGAGAAAAGGTTGTTATTGTGGCTTTACTTGGCACTGACGTTGTACTGCCATGTGAAAACTGGAATCATCTGTGGACCGACCGCCATCGGGAAACGGACCAACAAGTAGTACATTGGGATCGACAAGCCCCTGGAATCCCACATGATAGAGCTGATCGACTGATCGACATGTATGCTTCTGGGGAGCGGAGGTCATATGGTCCTCTCTTCATCCGGAGGAAGATGAACATTACAGATGAAGCATTTGCTTATGGTGACTTTTCCCTCCATATATCAGACCTGACAAGAGGAGATGAGGGAACCTACTCTTGCCATCTTCACCATCATTACTGTGGACTCCATGAACGTAGAATCTTTCATCTAACAATCTATGATCCACCCAGGGAGCCACCTAAAGAACCTCCCAAAGAGATTCCTAAAGAAGAGGAACCTAAGAAAACCATCAAGGAGACCTCAGCAGCTCCAGCCAGAGGTGACGTATCATAAACATGTAATAAGTGTTTAGAACACACTGCTGCAAGACTCAAGCGACCTCCTCATTCACAGTCAGTTTCAGGGTAGCTGACACTTGGCAGCATCCCTTAAAGCACAGTCTGACTCTTGTGTGTGGGTGGTTGGTTGACAGCTGTCAATCACTGACAACCACCCACATTTTATTCCTAAGGGCAACATCCAAAAATAGTTTACATTAGAGAATTGGCATGCTAGTAAGATTCTCGCTCAATAAAAATGTATATTAAAAGAGCTTATATTTAATTGCTTTTTTGTGAACTTTGAAGATAAGGTTGTCCACAATGCCTAAAGCCACAGAGGTGAATAAATACTTATTTTAAAGTTCTTCAAAACATTAGCTATTTTAGTGTACAAGACTTGCAAGGCCTAGCAGCTGTAGACTCTTAAGCTGGGCATACATGGGTACATTCCTGTGCAATGGACCCGCTATCAATCACAGCGTAGTGACGTTACAGCTTGTAGCTGATCTGATCACAGCTTGTAGGCTGTGCAGCTGCTCTCTGCTTTCGCTACTTCGGAAGGGGACTCAAGGTTCCCCTCTGATGTAATGGACATCGGCTGGGATTTATGGTCATGTCCGATAGCCTTGTTTTCAAGCCAGATCGATTGATCCCACTCAAAAACAGGGATGGCCACATTAGATATGGGCCAGATAGATGACCATCGATAGCGGCCATCGATCTAGCCCATATATGCGTGTATGGGCACCTTTAATGGCCAGCATTGATAGTTAATATTATCTTGTATTTATGAAGTGGCGATATATTATGCAGCGCTTTATATAGTATATATAATCATATCACTACCTGTCTCCCAGAGGAGCTCACAATCGTGTCCCTATCATAGTCATGTATTTTTAACTAACACAGTCAGTATATTATTAGTTAATAAAATTGTACGTGTGAACATGGCTAGCTGTAGATTTCTATACTTATTAGATTGTAAGCCCGAAGGGTCCTCAACTCTTCCTGTGTCATAACCTGTGTGTTATCTTGTGTTTAATCTCTATTTTAATTAATTAATATGAAGAAATAATTCTTCCTCATTGCTGACACTTACAGAGTGTGTGCTGGACAGTAACCATGTTTCACACTCTATCTCTATTCTAAAGGCCCCCATACACGTCTAGATTTTTCATCCAATCAACTTAATTCAATCAATGTTTTTTGGTTGATTGATTGAAAATCTATGGCAGCTCACATGGTTAGATCAACCTAAACCAATTAAAATTGGGAAAAATTTACTGAAAAAGGATTGGACATGCTGGTAAATTTAAATTGGTTGTATTGAAATGCATTAGGCCCCCATACACCTTACAATCTTTCCATACAATTTCTGTACAATCAACTTTTCTTTTACCAAAACCATGTAATATGAGGACCTTTCTAAACCTTCCAATCACTATGTATTATAGCAGGGAGGCCACTATACTACATAGTTGTTGGTAGATCTAATGGAAATTCTATGGAGCCATCTAAAGGTGTATGGGGGGCTTTACACTTTCAATCGATCCCCAAAAAGTTAATCAAATATCTGTTACTACAGCTGGCAAACATACAATCAATCACCAATTTCCCTGACCCCAAAAAATTTATATTTTTAAGTTGATTGAACAGAAAATCTAGACGTGTATGGGGGGCTTAAGAAGCACATATTTTATAGGGGAGCTGGCAAGTATTTATATTTTTGTAGTTAGGGAAAAGTAATCTTTTCGCACTTTCTTTATGTCAGGAAGTTCCTTGTGAGCACATGTGAATGCCAGGCACCTCGTGTTCTTACTGCCTCTACCAGTCTAAGTACTGCTGTATCACGAGGCAGCTTATATTAGTTACATAATTAAATATAACAAAAAAAAATAACACATTTTTCAGCAATAAAATAACTGCATTGACTTATATTAGCTTTTAGTTTGCCTTTGTTGACCTTAGCACGGTTGCAGTATTTCCTGGAAGGTGTTAAAAACTCACTTGTTGCCATGATTTGCTTTTTCTGAAATGATTTTGTGTTAAATTTTCCCCTCTGTGCTGCTTCCCTCAGATTCCACCATCATCCGGGAAAACAAAGTGATCAATGTCATAATTCCAGAAAACAGGCTGCATTTCTTCCAGCAGCTCGGATACATACTGGCAACTCTTCTGCTCTTCCTTCTCCTTCTCACAGCTGTGATTCTCATCACCCGCAAACACTGCAGAAAAGGTGAGTGCAGGCTCCGACACGAAGTAAGCACCATCGCCCCAGGCTAGTCATCTGTCTGCAAGGGTGTTATTTGATGTAAAAACATAGAAACTGCCTGTATGGGTTCACCTATAGGATAACAGCAGGCTGGGGTACTAAGCAAAAACATATCATGTACAAAGAAATGTATTCTGTAATATGCAGATAACTGTGTTCACTGGACTCCAAACACAAACATAACAATGTTAAAGTAATGGTTATTTAACATATTGTTGATTATCAATGATATGGGCCAGTGAAATCAGCATAGATTTGGCTAGCATTCTGCCTACATTTTTAGAAATACATTTGAGTCATTGAAGAAGGATAACTCAAGGTGTTTTTTTGAAGGGGAGCTCCAGGGAAAACAAAAAATAAACCTTTCCTATTGTAGTGTGAAGCCACATTGTCCGTCTGCCTAACCGAGGAGGGATGAAGAGTAAAGCAGGGTACAGACATGTAGATATGGGCCAGATTGATGGCCGATTTGAGCGCGGTACACACTCACGGCCATCTATCTGGCCCATATAATATGCGGCCATCACTGTTTTCGAGCGGGACCAATCAATCCCACTCCAAAACAGCCGTATGGGACATGAGCGTTAAATACGGTCGATGTTCGTTGCTTTACATGGAAACCGTGGGTCTCCATGCAAAGCATTGGCTGAGCTGGGGAGAGACCAGAGCTGTCTCCCCAGCTCTGCCGATATCTGACAGCAGCGTGATGATGCTGCAGGGAACATCGGACGGCTCCAAAATCGAACCTGCATTACTCTCCCTCCCAACTTCCTACTCAAACATCATTTGCACAAGCGGAGTGGGATGTTTCACTTCACATCGGCACTTCTGTGTTCCAAATACAGGAAGTGACACGTCAAGACGTCACTTCCGGGGTGGTGATCTAAAAAGGTTGGGAACCACTGATCTAGTATAATAGTTGAAAACTTAGATTTCGATTAGCTGCCTTTGTGAATTAATTGCAAAGCCCCTGATACCATCACCAAAATCTCTGAAAATGTAGAGAAGCACTGTGGGAACAAAGAATTGCTCTAGCACATCCGTGGGCAATCTATGGCCCTCAGGCCTTGTCCAGCCCATTAAGCCTTTTAATCCATCCATTTATGGTCTCCTTCATTTGCCCATGTCTGAAATAGAATGTATAAGTAGATTATATAAAGCCTCTTTTTTTGGTTGATTTCTTTTTTTTACCCTCACTGGCAGTATGAATATTACTAATATGGAAAAAGTTTGCCCACCCCTGCTCTAGCACATAGAAGGTATTTCAAAAGTTCAAACATACGCTAGAGCAATACTTTGTCTCCACAAGCCTTATCTACATCTTCTGCAAAGTATTGCTTTAGAACATGTAGTTTTTGCATTGCAAAAATTTAAACTTTATGCAAAAACTACATGCGTTTTTTTTTTAATCTTCCCACAACCCTTCCCTATATATACAGCAATTTCAGGTATGATACTGTGTTTAGGGGCTGTGCAATAAACTGGTCGAATTTTTGCCACCATCTCTACTCTCCAGTTTAAAGTGGCCAGGTAAGGTTTAACATTGAAGCAAACATTGAGGAGTGGTGGGTGAATGTACTCGACATTAACCCCTACACTTCCCCACGTGGACACTAGGGTCCATGTGGGGAAGTGTAGGGGTTAATGTCAAGTACATACACCCACCACTCCTCAATGTTTGCTTCAAATTTAACTTTGGGATGTGGCACATTTCTAAATATCTTGGGAAGCTAATATAATTTTCTATAAGGTTTAACATTACTGCTGAAACCACAGAGAGAACTCTGTCGAATAAAATACAGATAATTTATTTAATTCATAATGTAGGCCATATTCAGTACTACAGGGAGTGCAGAATTATTAGGCAAGTGGTATTTTTGAGGAATAATTTTATTAGTATTGAACAAACAACCATGTTCTCAATGACCCAAAAAAACTCATTAAATCAAAGCTGAATATTTTTTGGAAGTAGTTTTAGTTTGTTTTTAGTTTTCTATTTTAGGGGGTATCGTGTGTGCAGGTGACATTACGTGCATAATTATTCGGCAATTAACAAAAAAAATTTCTTTCCATTTATTTTATTTTTACCAGGAAACCAATATAACCTCTCAAAATTCCCAATATACATTTCTGACATCCAAAAACAAAACGAACACAATCATGACCAATATAGCCCACCTTTCTTTGCAAGGACACTCAAAAGCCCTGCCATCCATGGATTCTGTCAGTGTTTTGATCTGTTCACCATCAACATTGCGCTGCACGCAGCCACACCACAGCCTCCCAGCACTGTTCAGAGAGTTACTGTTTTCCCTCCTGTTAAATCACACTTGATTGTGGACCACAGGTTCTCATGGGTTCAGTCAGGTGAACAAGGAGCCATGTCATTAGTTTTCTCTTTTATACCCTTTCTTGCCAGCCCGATTTGGATACTTGGACGCGTGTATGGAGCATTGTCCTGCATGAAAATCATGTTTTCTTGAAGGAGCCAGACTTCTCCTGTACCACTGCTTGAAGAAGGTGCTTCCAGAAACTGGCACGTAGGACTGGGAGTGAGCTTGACTCCATCCTCAACCCGAAAAGGCCCACAAGCTCATCTTTGATGTACCAGCCCACAACCAGTACTCCACCTCCACCCTTGCTGTGCGTCTGAGCTCGGACTGGAGCTCTCTGCCCTACCAATCCAGCCACGTGCCCATCCATCTGGCCCATCAAGACTCACTCTCATTTCACAGTCCCTAAAACCTTAGAAAAATCAGTCTTGAGATATTTCCTGGACCAGTCTTGACGTTCAGCTGTGTGTCTTGTTCGTGGTGTCGTCTTTCATGCCTCTTCTGTCTCGAGTATTGCACCACCTTGTGCTTTTGGGCACTCCAGTGATGTTGCAGCTTGAAATATGGCCAAACTGGTGGCAGTGGCATCTTGCAGCGCCTGCTTGACTTCTCCAGTTCATGGGCAGTTATTTTGCCGCTCTTTGTTGTTCCACACGCTTCTGCGACCCTGTTGACTATTTTGATGAAACGCTGATTGTTCGATGATCCACGCTTCAGAAGCTTTGTAATTTTTAAGAGTTGCTTGCATCCCTCTGCAAGATATCTCACTATTTTTGCCTTTCTCTAAGCCTGTCAAGTTGTTATCTGCGCCGGTGTAGGAGTCTAAGCTCCACTGTGGGTCTTCCCCCGAGCCCCCCTCGACCAGGCGGGGAGGTAGGCAGGAAACCTTAGGGTCCCCCTGTGGACTTTTCCCAACACACAGTGGCCAGGTCCGCAATTTCCCTGGGGCGGACTGTTGGAGCCTTCGGTGGAGTTCCCCTTTGGAGACGACCCGCTGGCGGATCGTCACAGTAGAGTACGGGTCTTTGGTCAGGCCCGGCGTCGGTCAGGGTCGGGCGTCACAAACCAGAGTTCAGGCAGGCGGCAGACCAACGCGGGCGACGCTCCAGGTAACAAGCGTGGGTCGGGGGCAGGAGACATCAGGGAGAATCCAGGAACAGGCAGGGTCAATACCTAGGTAGTCAATCCAAGGACCAAGCCTATCATCATTACAACACACAATCTGCAATCACACAGCAAAGCCTTGCTGTGGGTGAGGCGCTTTATAGTGTGTCATCCAAGAGACCACGCCCAGTGCGCTGGATGACACTTGCAGGGAACTGCAACCTATAGGGAGACCTGCACAACCCAAGATGAGGCTGGACGCTGCTACCTGCCAATCCAGGTGACAAGGGGGGAACTGGCAGCATGGAGTAAGGGTTGGCACCGGGACAGTAATGCCGCCCGAGGTACTGCGGCACCGCACGTGGGCGTGCAGGTTCGCCTGCGGGAACAGCTGTGGTGGCCAGCTTCTGTGCTGGCAACGGGCGCCCAGGGGCGCCTGGGGACAGCTGTGGTGGCACCAGCTGGTCTGGCTGTGGCACGGGGTCGCCCAGGCGATGCGGGGCCAGCTGTGGGGCACCATGGGCTGGCTGTGGCACGGGGCGCCCAGGGCCGCCTGGCGGACACCCGTGTGTCAAAGAGCCCCCCCCCTCAAGGGCCGGCCTTCCGACGACAACTGGAGAGGGTTTCCCAGGAAAACCGAGCGTGGAACAAGGACCCAACCTTGAGCGTGGACCATTCTCGTGCGGCTTCCCAGGAGGCACTCCTCAATCCCATAACCACGCCACTTGACCAAGATATTGGAGCGAGGAGCCACGGTCGACGAGAATCCAAGATTTTCTCCACCTCGAACTCTGATGCGTCAAGCAAAAACGGGAGGAGGAGGATCCGAGTCCGGGAAGGAACGGCGTCTGGAGTAACCGGCTTGAGGAAAGAGACATGGAAAAGGGGTGATCCTTAGGGAAGGCGGGAGCTGCAGCCGAACGGCAACCGGATCACGACCTTGTCCACAGGCAATGGACCCGGTACTTCGGAGCGAGTTTCCTAACCGCGGCACCGGCCCAGGCGGAACCGCAAGAACGAGGATAGCCAGGACGGGGTCTCCGGATGATACTGTCGGGCAAGGGACGTTCTCTACCGTCGGCTATGGCCTTGGCCCGGCCCGGCGCCATCCGTCAGGTGCGCAGGGCAACGAGCAGACCTCCTGAATGTCGGGACAATCTGTCGTCCAGTGAGGGAGAGAAGATTCCGGAATCCTCGTGGGTAGAAAGGATGGGTTGTAGCCCCTGCATTCAGGAAGAAGGGAGTGTGACGGGCACCCTGCCATGGAGGGAGTTGTTGTGGGCGAACTCAGCTTTGGGGGCCGGGTAGCCCAGTCCTCTAGAGGCAGCACAAAAGCAGCGCGAGGTATTGCTCCAGGGTTGCGTTCACCCTGTCACCACTGCCCATTAGCTTGCGGGTGAACCCTGACGTCGAGAGAAACGAAAGCCCAGGAGACGACAGAAGGCCCTACCAAATCGTGAGGTCGAATTGAACACCCCTGTCCAGATACCACACCAGTAGGCTCCTCTTTCCCCCTTT
>CM070038.1:89237156-89257733 GCA_036250615.1 Ptychadena robeensis
ACATGGTTGTTGTTCAATAATAAAATTATTCCTCAAAAATACCATTTGCCTAATAATTCTCCCTGTAAAGGGGCGAGGGAGAGTTCCAGAGAGTAGTAGCGGCCCTAGAGAAGGCTTGAAGCCACGCATATGATGATGTTACGAGCAGGGATGTCATTAGCAGGTCACTGGAGGAGCGAAGGGGGCGGTTAGGGGAATATTTATTTACAAGGTTGGAGATGTAAGTGGGACTGGAGGAGTGGAGTTGTATAAAAGCAAGGCACAGGACTTTGAATTGAATTCTCTAGACAATTGGAAGCCAGCATAGAGATCTGCAGAGAATGGCGGCAGAGGTAAGAGTCTAGTTAGGGTAAGACCAGAGAGGATGATGTTGCAGTAGTCCAGATGAGAATTTATAAGAACTACTAAAGATATACCATGACCTGGATGAATGAGAACATTCTCAGTCTAGTAGAAGAGGTTTCTCCATGGAAATCGCAGTTGTCAGTGCTGCGTAATATGTTGGCGCTATATAAATAAATGATAATAATAATAATTATAATAAACCTTTATGTCTCCAAACAAGCTCCCAACAAATTCCGTACAGGTGTAATGGTCACTGTGCCCAAAAACATTTCATTTGCGTTTCTTTGACCTAAAGGTCAAGTTAAATTATTGAGAGGACGTTCCCTTTAAGTAGCTGTCAATATGACACAGTGCCGCTATGAATTAATTTGGCTTATTGGGGTGACAGCGACAGCCGTTGCTCATTGACGGGTTCATTGGCCTGGTTTACAAGCTCGGCTGTTAGCTTTGCGTGTTGTCCCCATTTCCAGATTAACAAGCACACTGTCATCTCTACGAGATCTATACATTTAATAAGATGGGGAAGGATTAGTGACAGCAAGGCGAATATATAGTGTGACTCACCTTCATTAACATATATATATAATGTTGTCATTTACATTACAATGGCCAAAGCATATGCCGCTTCAAGGATGCCGGTCATGTGAAGTGCAAATCCGTGCGCCCTTAATGACATAACTCACCCATCGCAAGAGAAAGAGGAGGCTAATAAATTAACCATTAAATCCCTGCCTGACGTGGCACTTCAAACAGGATCCACATCACTTGTCACCGGCTCCATATGGATTTTGTTTAGCAGTGTCAGGAGAGATTGCTTGAATCCACATTAAAATGCAATATCCCCCCTTGCCCGTGGCATTGGCAGTCAGTTGTTAGCGGGACTTCTCCGGGTTATGTCATATTGCAGGCATAGAGGATGAAGGGAGCACAGGAATAGAAAGAAATATATCATAAAAGTGGTCAAATGCTGGATGGTGAAATACAGAAAACAAACCAAAAAAAGCAACTTATTCATGTTGTATAGTAGGGGATACATCGTGTATTCATTTATTGATCAATTAAAGCATAGCTCCGGGCAAAACCCAAGATCCAGCGGTAAATATGCAACATGAATAGGAATTTTTCTATCTCTGCGTTTAGAATTTTGAAGTTTCCGTAAGAAATGAAAATCATGTTTGAAACAATTCTCGGACTGTTGGGGAAGACGTTGTCTCTGTTTTATACAATAACCATAGCACGCAATGAAGTTCCAGCCAGCAGCGGCCCCTCTCTGCTATCCCCTATGACATACCTGCGATTCCCGGCAGAATCGCCGGAATCGATCGGGGGAGTGATCAATTGGCCATGGAATCCCCTATGACATAGTGTCCGGGGTACTCAATAGGTGGACCCCGGTCCGGATCCGGACCCAAATAGCGTCACATGTGGACCGGCGGCTGCTACTTGCCCCCGGCTCATTCCTCCCCTCTATACTTACTAGTGAGAGCCCATGCTTTGAAGCGAACGAGAGGAGCTAAAGCCCATACAGCTCTGCTTGTAGGTGGGGCTTTTCCTGTGTGATCCTGTCTGTCCTGAGGAAGTGAACAGAGTCACACACACTGGCAGGACTGGGCATTGTCCTTATAGCACCCTATGCATGGTTATTGAGGCAGTGTGAACGTGGTCACCTCAGAGTCACATATACTACACAGGAAGTATAAGCTTGAATTTATATCAATATTTCCTAAAGAAAGCTTTGTGAGCAGAGAAAATGGCCATCCCAGGGCTCCTTAGATGCTCCTACCCCTTTCACCCTCCACTGACCCCTCAATATATACTTGTGAGGTGCCCCTTGTCTAGTTATTACATACATATGTTTGAGACTGTGTCCTGTATAGATTATAGGGAGAATATTTATATATATTTATATAAATGTATTCGAATGCGCCAGGCTTCTGTCCGGCGGACCGGGTCAGCGCCGTGAAAACTGCCGATCCGCCGGCAGTGCACTGTAAAATTCCGGACCTCAGACTGAATGGAAATTTGGTAAGTGGAACTTTAAAATTTATATTTGAGTAGCCCTGCCCTATGTTCTAGGCTATTGCTCATTTATGTCAATTAGTCCAGGCACTGCTGTCAATTACAGTTGAAGGATCAATGCGCTCAAATGTATTATTTAAATTATAAGTAGCGCTAGAAACATGGCAATATAACATTTTTATTTTAAGTGTGTACTATGGTTAATGCAATAAGGAATATATACTGCAATATGGTGCACTAGCTAAGGTGGCAGCTTTGTGGTCCGGCTCGACATTGAGTATTAAAGCTTCTTCTATTACCGAATAGAGTGCCGGTTCTTGCGCTATGCAGAATATGCATGCACATAGGGCACCGGGGACCACTCTGGGCCCCCAAACTCCACTCCATAAGCCCCCCAGGAAGAGGGGGTTCGAGACAATGTATCCTCTCTCCCATCTGTCAGGGGAGGGGGGGGGGGGGGGGGGGGTTGGGTGCGATGCGATCTTGCATTGGCACCCCTCCATACTAGATCTTCATGGGTTTTGGCTCTTTTTTGGTGCTTATTTAGACACAATGATATGTGTCTGCTGTTTGCCTGACCCGACAATGCTGGTTTGGTCTGATATCTTTGCATACCAGTATTACTTTTATGAGAGAAATAAGGACAGAGGTTTGTGACTCCATACTTAACATTGCCCGGCATGAAGCTTGCTAGATTAATACTTTGCATACCAGACACCACGAAAAAAATGGTTGCTCACTCTAATATTTCGTTGGACCACCTTTAGCTTTGATTACGGTACACATTCGCTGTGGCATCGTTTCGATAAGCTTCTGCAATGCCACAAGATTTATTTCCATCCAAATTTTCACCAAGATCTTGCATTGATGATGGTAGAGTCTGACCTCTGCTCAAAGCCTTCTCCAGCATATCCCTCAGATTCTCAATGATGTTAAGGTCTGGACTCTGTGGTGGCCAATCCATGTAAGACAATGATGTCTCATGCTCCTTGAACCACTCTGGAATATGTGCCGTGAGTGAAGAAAAAATCCATTGATGAAAGATAATCACCAATGGTAGGCTCGTACCAATTTGCTTAGTTAAATTTAGGTGGCGACTTTTTTTGGGCCAGACAGTGTATATTCCAAGTAGTAGGATGTAATCAATGCTCTAGGTATTGAAGCCAGAGGCTCAGTATGACAACCAGCATTTGCATCCCCTAGAACTTAATTATATACGTTAGTTAGGTAACAGTACATGGCTGGTGATTTGTATTTTTCTAGCTTTGTGACATGAATGTCATTCAGACAGAAGAGCGAATTACCGCAATGCAGAGACAGCTGTCAGTGCCCGTCAGGATGCACGTCAGACAAGGACCAGTATATCGCAGTGTCAGAGGTAATAATATATTTCTCAGTTATAGGTGCTTGTTCTATAAAATCTAACTAGTATTCATAAAGCAGAAGTGATCATTTCTCTAACCTGGTGCTGCTTTTATCCCCCTCCCCAGCAGCTCATACTCATCTATTTGCTCCCCACCATTTGCATATTATTATTAACTTATATTTATATAGCGCCAACATATTATGCAGCGCTGAACATTAAATTAGAGTCGAGATGCAACACAAAGGAACAGATTATGACGCAGGAAGAGTTGAGGACCCTGCCTAATCCTGCATACAAGGCCCAGGACTGTCTCCCTTGTTTCTGACCACTGGTACTTCACATGGAGTCAGCCATGGCTTCCAATCCCATTTGGTTGGCCTCTAGTGCAGGGTTAGGCGAAGTGCGGTTGGGAGCCATATGTGGTGCAAGAACCTGTTCTCCCTGCTAGCTGTCCTGTTTTATTTTTTTTCAGTCATGTTCTAGCAGTCCTCCTCAACAGCAAAACCCCTGAGCTACCACCAACAACCGCCAACACCGAATAAGTTTGCCTTCCATAGTTCTAGTGGATGGATGTAGATGGTGAAAAGGTAGGAATGTGTTGGGCAATAAAACAAGACTACTCTTCAGAGATGGTCACCTCCAAGCAGGACAAATTCAAAGGAGCTATGTAACGGGTATATGTTTGACATTGCACATTTGCCCTTCATAGACAAGGGTGCAAACTTCATCCATCTTAAGGTAGGCATACAGGCAGATTCTCCCTCGATAGATGAGGGACCATCCGCAGCGTCATGATGTCATCACATTGCAGCCGGTCGCCAAGAGGATCAGTGGGCACCCTTTGTGTCCAAAGTAATAGGATGGGCCAGGAATGTACCGACATGTCTGATCACCATCCTGGTCGATCTGTCCAGGTGGGCGCACCCTATTTGCAGCCGAGCTTCCACCGGGCGATTTGCGGGAGCATTAACAATGGTCGATCAGCAGAAAAATTGGGAATCTGCCAGTGTATGGATACCTTTAAATACTTGTCCGATATAGGCAGTTATGATAAACATGGTAAAGTTGGGATACTATATCAACATGATTACCTTCCCCGGTAATTTTTTTTCTTGCACTGGTCAGTGGACAGATGCCATAATCCAATTAAAAAAGGTATATGAGTCTATGGACAACATTATGGACAGATCGAACAGCATTTGAACTGCACATCTCTAAAGGTCCTCTAAGATTTCTGGACACCCACATACAACTGAGAATATTTCTCTCGATGTCACCTGATTGTCATATGTGGTCAGGGCCATTTGTAGCCTTTCAGGGGCCCTATGCAAGTTCATGCTCATGGCCCCTGTTGACTGGGGGGGGGGGTTGATATAGAAGTTCCGAGAAGCCGACCGGGGTCCCTATACACACGCATATTCGACATAGCGGCCCTAGTTCAGTAAAGTGGGGAGATCCAGCACTTTTATACACCTAACCCAATTGGGGTCCATCACTATCGGCTCCATCTAGTTTTATGAAGGTTAAGGTTGACCTTGAAATATTATAATTTTGCATATGGTATTAAAATGACTGGGTTTGGGCATCAGTGTGCATTTCTTGATCTTTGTAAATTATCTGTGTAGGTCAGTGCAAAAGATTAGTAAGTGAAAATTTTGTTATCCCTGTCTTCCAGGTAATAACTATTAAGAAGGATGTACACCATTATTGGTGTAATGTAGTTAGACATATGCAGCCTAGGTACCACGAGGAGTTGTAAATTGTAACTTCCGCTAGCAACCACCCAGATATCATTGACTTGTAGTCATCATAACTGATTTCTGATTGGCTGCTACAGATTTAATGAACTTCCTCTTTGCCTTGATGTATGAACCTGTTTTGTAGTTAAGGGGCCAATCCCATATTTTGCAATGTAAAGCCTTGTATGTGATGTATGTTAGTATGAATGGGCTTTACACCTTTTTAATAACGCAGGGCTGGGCAAACTTTTTTTGACTCAAGGGCCACATTGGCTTCTTAAATTTGATAAAGGGGCCAGACCAAGAGCCTGTAATGGCCAACCCACCATATGTGTGGCAATTCCAAGCATCACCGGCATCAGATAATTCCTAGAGACTGCCTGTTGTCACCATGAGGATGTGCCCAGTGTCATGATTATGTCACTGCATTGCCTCAAAGGCAAGGTTTGTACACCTCTAGGCATTATGTCCACTCATTGCAGAGAACAAGCAGAGGGGAGCATCTTTCCAACAATATGACAAAGGGAGGGAAAAGAAAGCTAAACGGGCTTAATAGGATAAAAAAATTTGTCTATTGTTTGCAGGTAAAAAATATACACAAAACAAAAAGAAAACCAAAAAAAGTTAAAATTTCTCTGGTCCAAAGAGATATCCAAATACAATTGCTAAAGTGGTTAAAAATTTTACTGAGCATTGTAGGGGAAGTATGATGACAGGGGCTGAGGACACAGGGATGTTCTCTCTCTCAATCAGTACAATGGGATCATTCTTTTCATGTCATAAGACCCGGGGGAGTTATACTTACCTCTCAGTGTGGGTGACTACAGGCAAAATTGGCTCTTTTTTTAGATTTATCTTCTTTAACATCCTGTTAATTACATAAAAAAAACAACCCGTTCTTCCCCCTCCTGTAAGTGTGGCTGCAATGTTAAGCCCCAATACACCTTTAGATCCATTACCTTTACATCTACCAACAACTTTATGGTGCCGGGTCCTCCCTGATAGAATACAAAGTAAATTGGAAGGTATATATAACTTTTATGTAGTGCCGGGTCCTCCCTGATAGAATACATAGTGATTGGAAGGTATATATCTATGTAGTGCCGGATCCTCTATAAATTCATAGGGATTAGAATGTCTATATAACTGCTATGAGTGCCGGGTATTAGTGATGAAGGTATATATCACTGCTATGGTAGTGCCGGGTCCTCCGTGATAGAATACATCGTCATTGGAAGGTATAGATCACGCTATTAGTGCCGGGGCCTCTATAGAGGGTACATAGTGATGGAAGTATATATCACTTGCATGTAGTGCCGGGTCCTCCCTGATGAATACATCGTGATTGGAAGGTTTATCACTGCTATGTAGTCGGTGTCCCTCCCCTGATAGAATACATAGGGATTGGAAGATATATATCACTGCGCTATTAGTGGGTCCTCCTGTAGAATTCACATAGTGATTGTAAGGTATAATAACTGCTATGTATGCCCGGGTCCTCCCTGATATACATTCATAGGGATTGGAAGGTAATATATAACTGCTATGTAGTTGCCAGTATATAGTGGATGTGGGGTGAGGTATATTCCGCGCTATGTAGTGCCGGGTCCTCCGTGATAGAATACATAGTCATTGGAAGGTATATATCCTGCTATGGTAGTTGCCCGGTCCTCCCTGATAGAGTACATATGATTGGAGGTATATATCACTGCTATGTAGTGCCCCGGTCCTCCCTGATAGAATACATGGTGATTGGAAGGTATATATCACTGCTATGTAGTGCCGGGTTCCTCCCTGATAGAATCCATAGTGATTGGGCAGATATATTCACTGCTATGTAGTGCCAGGTGTCCTCCCTGATAGAATACATGTGTTGGGAAGGTTTATATCATCTGCTATGATAGTGGGGTTCCCTCCTGATAGATACATAGTGATGAAAGGTATATATCACTGCTATGTAGTGCCTGGTCCTCCCCTGATAAATACATAGTGATGGGAAGGTATATATCCTGCTATGTAGTGCCGGGTTCTCCCCTGATAGAATACATAGTAAATGTGTCGGAAGGGTTATAGATTGTCTATTTAGGTGTGCTGGGGGGTATTTTTGGGGGGTGTCTGTTATTTTGGGTGGTCCTTCCCTGTCACGTAGATGAACTCCATTGTGTGCGTCTGGCAGGTTCTACTCTTTAGCTTTTGAGTCGTGGTGCCGTGTGGGTCCGTGCCCGTTATATGAATTGTCATTATGTGTTATGTTGAGAAAGGGTGTATCTATAGACTGTGCTATGTAGTGCGGGGGTACGCATACGTTGACGTTTTGGTGAAGGAAGTGCTCACTTGTGCTGCATGTAGGTGCCGTGTTGTCCTGGCGCTGGGGCGGCCGATGGTGAATTAGCATAGTGGTTGTGAATGGTTATAGGTATAGACTGTGCGTATGAGGTGGGGTGCCTGGTTCCGGCCTCGTGAGTAGAATACATGTGGTGATTTGGGCAAGGTGGTGCTATATCACTTTGCTTAGGGGTCTAGGTGCCGGGTGGGGGTCCTCCCGTGGGATATAATACATGAGGTTGATTTGGTCCAGGTGTTTAAAAGTCTCGGGGCTCAGTATGTACTGGTGGTGTTTGGTTGGACGCGTGAAATGAGTCTCTATTGTTACAGGAATGATTACTGTGCTGTCGTAGGAGTTGAAAGGTGTATGGGGGACTTATACTGAGAAAACAATGCCAAATCTTTTCTTTTTTAGTTTAGTTCTAGTTTATTTCTGTCTTACTTCAGTATTGAGTCCTCTATATTTGTAGTGACAATTGTTAGTAGAACACAAATCAATGGGAAATCCAGTTTTTCACAGTAATAACCTGAACAGGCGATGAGACGACAGTCTAGAGGCATTTCCTGTTAACATTTTCTTTCGCTTTCTTGTGAGTCTATTAGAGTTGAAGTGACTTCTTTCTTTTCAGATGTTCACTTGCAGATATTATAAGAGATTTCCCATAACATTGGAGAGATTTCCATTTACTTCCTGTCTGTGGGACAGGAAATAAAAGCTAAAATTCTAATGAAACTCTTAAATAAAGGGTTATTATTTTCATTACATAATTAATTAATGGGCGTCTGTACGTCTCCATGCGTAGTAACTGGCTCACAATCACCCCATCTTGGTACTCTCATCCAGCCCTGATGCAAGCAGTGAGTTATGGAAATGTCTGGAGGGCAATGACAGGTTTACAAACCCTTGGCTTTCCCAATATTACAAACAAGTGAGGCGCCATTGCGTCCTTGTTTCCTCCATTAGGTAAGTCATGGAGCTTGTATGATTTAGAAGTCTTTGATAAAGCTGAGATTAAAGGCCCCCATACACGTGTCGGATTCCCACCGGATTCCAGCACGATCGATGCCGGGCGCGTGCACGCGAAACGATCGTGCCGGAATCGCATGCAGCCCACCTTGTCCGATCGATCAGGTCCGATCGTTCAGGGGCCCAGAATCGGATCCGACAGAGAACCAACATGTTGGTCTTTCTGATCCGATTCTGCACAGATCAGGGGGAGTTGCCATTTGTGAGGTGGACAATCGGACACGGAATCGTCCCGGAATCCGTTGGACAAGGTGGTATGCAGCGATGGATACTCTTAATTGGCCGATTGATCACACCTGTGATTCCCGGCAGAATCGCCGGAATCGATCGGATGGGTGATCGACTGGCCATTGGAATCCGACACGTGTATGGCTAGCTTTAGATTTCCTTGATTGAATGCGCTGTTTTTCTAAAGCTACGAAAGCAGACTAAGCTCTTGATTTTAGTCTTCCCTAAAATTAAAAAAGCGTCCTGTGAGTGTGGAGAAAGTTGTTTTTAAATATAACCAAGCCGTGAATAACTTGGCAGCTTCTCCTTCCATCCTAATAATGCCGCACAGGTAAGGGCCCCCATACACCCTTAGATTTATAAGATTTCCTTTAGATCTCCTTTTGTTTAGCAAAACCATGTAATATCAGGGACCATCAAGTCTACCTGTGTTCAATCGCAAAGGAACCGGAACTGCATAGTTGTTGGTAGATCTAAAGCTGGGCATAGACGGGCCGATTCCTGCCAGACCCGACCCGCCGATCGGATGCCGTGCACGTTCCCGCGTCTGATCGGGATCGGGTCGCCAAGGAATCGGTTGGGCCAACTTGCAGGATTGGACTAAAATCAGCCGTTATGTCGGATCGCACAGTGATCCCACATGACGGATAATTTTGATCCGATCCCATTAGTTCGGATGGGGATGGCTGTCCAACCAACATGTTCAATGACCTTTTGAACTATTTTTTGTTCAAGGTCGAAGAAAATGTATCCATCAAACAAATTGACCATTCCAGATTTTCAACCGAAAAAATGTACACGTGTAAACCCACCTTAAAGGTGTATGGCCAGATTAACTCATTAAGGCTGAGGCTCCACTTGGGCGGTTAGCCATGCCCAAACTGCTCCCATTACCCCCAATGAGCCTGTCTCCACTGCCACTGTTTGGGTGCGGCAGTGGAAAAAAATATGCGGTTTACTGCGTTTTTCGAGCAGCACCGCGTCCGCATCAAAACCACCCGTCTGCATCCATTAAAATCAATGTGTATCGGATGTGGTTTTGGTGCTTTTTTTTCCATTATAAACTGCGGAAGCTGTGACAGAAAACACATGCTTACTGCATGTTTTTTATGTCTGCATTAGTGGAGTCTAATCTCAGGGTGCGATGTGTCAAGATGCTCTTCTGATAGAAACCCCCAGGTTGTTGGGCTGGAGGTCTGGCTTGTCTTGGATCACCCATGTTTTATATGGTGTAATGACTAAAGCTGGCCATACACCTTTAGATTTCTGTCTGTCAGATATCCTTTAGATCTACCAACAACTATGTAGTGCCGGGTCCTCTGCACAGGTAGACTTGATGGTTTAGAAAGTTCCTCAAATTACATGGTTTTAGTAAAACAAAAGGAGATCTAAAGAAAATCTGACAGAGAAATCTAAAGGTGTATGGGGGGCCCTTAAGGTTTGATTTGAAGATTTGATTTTAAAATGGACTGTCAGCCTAACGTTGATCAATGGTTTTAGATTGATGCATAACCTATCAATTTCTTTCCAAGGTAGTGTGTACATTCTTCATAATACCATCTGATACAAATCCATCTGTTACCTAGAAAGCCCGTCACGTACTTGAACCATGACTTAAAATTACCATCATATCAAATCATTGATTATTTAAAGTTTGCTTTCAATCATTTTTGGTTTGGTTAAAAAGGAAATCAGTTTTCAAAAGAACGTAACCTCCTGAGCGTTAACCCTGAACGCAGCTTGGGGGGAGTTTGCTTGCCCTGCAAACTCACCCCAAGCCCTGCAAACTCACCCCAAGCCCTGCACACCCCGAACTACATTCTGGGATACTTGCCTATTTCTGTGCAACAATCTCTTCTGGGTACGCATCTTCCATGTGATGTCCAAGAGGTGCAAGAGGGTGGGGTGCGCCATAGACCTCCATGCCATGACCAGGGATGTGTGGGGGTTGAGGAAGAGTGGAGAATAAAAAAGCGCGCCACAGACGAAATGCTCAGAAGCTTAAATGAACAGTTTTTAAAGTCAATTGGGACAATTAAACCATGAATGGCAACGCACTTGGGCACCCAAGCTTGGGTCAGTGGTGTAAACTACATATCCAGAATAGCTGTTGTGGTGGGCAGGGAGGATGTCTGGTGGGCAAATGGCAGCCAACATATGTCCCTCACTGCATGGTTGGAGGTCTCACTCTGTTAAACCCACCAAGAGTCTTAGGCTGGGTCTACAGTTATCTGAGGGGGGATCATTATAAACACATCAGTGTAATGGTGGTTTGCTCTATTTCGACACTGTTTTGGACAATTTAGGTTGGGGCACTCACCATGTTGGCATAACCGTGCCCTATTCGTTTTATTTAACAAACCGTGTCTAAAAACACATTGGGCGTGCTTTGCTCACATCACATAATACGCCCATTGTTTATCTGTGTTACGTGACTGCCATGGGTCTGCCTGACGGCAGATGCTTAGCGTTTGGTGCAATGTACCCCCGATGCAGATAATGTAGCTTTTCCCATTAAAGAAAGCCAAGGGTCCGCAGTGCACAGCTTTTGCTGAACACAGGGAAAATAACTTAGTGTAGACCCAGCCTTAGGCCATTACTTCGGCACATTCGATATTTTTCAGGCATGCTTTTTATGCAGCCCATAGGATTAAAGGGGATGCTTTATTGCCATGTTACAACAACACCCCATTTATTATTCTTACACACAGGTTAAATACGCCTGCACCCCCATTTTGGCACCATTGAGGCCTCAGCTTGACATATCTATGACACCCAATGGAGACAAAGGCCTTAGACAGTCATCAGCAGCTGGTGGTGGCTGTCCACCTCCATGGCCACCCATATTTCCTGGATAGAGTGATAGTTGTCAGAACAAATTTGGAGGTCCTCAGCCAGGGTTTGGGCCTCCTCTCAATGTTGCCCACAATGAAAGTCTTCATTTAGATGATGGTGGAATGTAGCCACAAAAGAAGTTGACCACAACCCAACTAAGCCAAACCACTAGTCATTGGAGGTGGTACTTGTACAAATGGATTCATTTTTCAGATATGTCAAGCACAGCGTCATGCCAATATGGATCACTATGGAATGGCTGCTTTCCTTAACTTTGGTGACAGCTGTCAAAGCAATGGATCTGGCTTTGATGACCCTTAACATGAACTCAAAGGCTTGGACCAACACGCACACATCTGAATGAATGCCGCTTGTGTCGGCTTCCAGAACTTGTGTGTAAATAGGCTTAATCCTCTTAAGGTCAGGCAGCGTTGTGGCAGAGGAAAGACAGGAATGTCACCTGACTACAGAACAGGATGTCTTGTTAGATGAACTTTTCTTTTTTCCACAGCATACCTCTAGATAACATAAGTTAATAATAAGCTAAAGCAGCATATTACCTTGGAGGACTGTGTTTTCATTTCATAACATTTGCTTTTGCATTCACTAAGGTTATGGGTTGTATTTCTCTGAAATTCTATTTTATTTATTGTCTTTATATCTCAGATTATGTCATGTTTCTTGACTTAAAGCCCAACTCCATTTGAAGAATCAGAGCCCAGTTCAAATTAAGGCAGTGGGTGCAGTGGGTGTCATGTACTCTTTGGCACTGACCTCCTAAACAATCTCATTCTGTCCACAATCATTTAACCTGGAAAACTGAAGACATGCTATCAGTACAATACACTATAGACCCCGTTCTTAGAATCATTCTACATGACACCCTAACTTTATCTCTTAACATGAAAACGACATACTAAGGGGTCAAAGCAATTGTACACTTAATATGTAAAAATGACATATGTAAAGTTTGACTTACCATTGAGCTGGTATGATGGTGGCTTAGGAATCCATAATCCTCAAATTATATACTTACCTGCTGTTTCCTGGAATTTTATGAGTATTTCCATATTTATTCGCCAGGTTTCCGAGGGTTAACTCAGGGTGCAATATCGCGGGTGGCCACTGGGGGCGTTCAATGGTTTTCTATAGGAATTTTCCTCAATTTACTTTCAATGATGAGCTGAGATTACAGAATCACCCAGCAAACACTTCACTCTTGTGACGTCTCGTCCGCGGCTATACGTAATCAGGGCCAGGAAGTGAGGGAAGGTATGGTTTTTTTTATGCATTTCTCCCTATTATCTCCACTTCTAGTGTCTTCTAATCCTCATTTCCTGGTGGTAGGTCCCCTTTAATAATGTATAATTAATCAGAAATACAACCAGTGAGCTTGGTATTGATGTAGAGACTGTCACTAATATCATGTCAATGCTCCTTTTAATACTTTTTAGGCTTAGCTACTGGTACATCACCTTCTCCTAACTAGACTGTCACCTCTTAAGTCCATCGTGAATGATGCTGCTAGACTCATTTACCTCTCTATCCGCTCCTAATCTGCTGCTCCTCTCTAAAAATCTCCACACTGGCTTCCACCAAATTCAAAGATCATTGCATTGCTTTTAAATCACTCCACACCTCCTTCCCCGCTTATATTTTTAACCTGGTACATAAATATACCCCTAATCGCCCTGTCTGCTTCTCCAGTGACCTACTTATGACATCCCCACTTATAACAGCAGCACATGTGCGGCTTCAATACTTCTCTAGGGCCGCCTCTACACTTTGGAACCCTTTCCCTTGTCACACATTCAAAAAATCCCTGAAAACCCCCCTCTTCCGTCTGGCCTACTCCTCTTCTCATTCCTAATGTCACTGCCATGCCAGCCACCCCCCCCCCCCCACCTATTATATACTCTGTTCCCAAACCTTTTAGATTGTAAACCTGATCGGGCAGTGTCCTCAATAACCTGTACCTGTGTGTTATCTTGTGTTGCATCTCAACTCTGATTTACTGTACATCGCTGCGATGACATATGTTGGTGCTATATAAATGAAAGGTAATAATAATAATGTCCACCTTGGAGTAGATTTGGAGAGACAGATCTTCACCTCTCCAAGCATCATGTGATCATCCTGACGAAGTTGAGGAAACAAATAAAAAATTACAGTAATTACAGTAAAGAAAGGAGAGGGAGCACTTGAGGGCAGTGGGCCGAGCCCAAGGTTGGGTCTTTATATAGCTTCTTGCACAACCATAAACTGCCCCTGGAATGTGAAATATCTCCAGTGCACCTTGTCCCACGAAAACTCACAATGCCTATTATGTCCAAATAAATTGCAGCGCTCCATCCTCCTGCTGGAAAGTAATCATTTGTAATCGGGGATCTTAGATTTTTGAGGCCCTGGACATTTTTTGCGATCCTTATTTTCAGTCAACTGCATGTTGGGAGAACTACAGGTCTGAGGTATTGTGCTGTTCAAGATGGAGTCCTACGGTACTTTGTGATAATTGGGACACGGCTTGGCTTACATCATCAACATGTGTACGTCCGCTGCTCCAGATACCGTTCATTTCAAATTTTGTGGTTGTTAGTGAGAATTTTCTGACTCGGATGTTTGATGCAAAAATAGTTCGTGAATTGTTGCACACCACTTTAGGTGATCAATCCCTGGTTCAGAGTCCCCATCCAAAGCAATGGCAATCGAACAGGGATGTTCAATCGATCCCTGTTCGATCCACATTTTCTTGGAGTGGGATCGATTTTTCCATGGGGGCAGTGTTCCATTCCCAAGCGTATGAAAATGTGATCCGTGTAGGACCCAGGTGCCCAACCTGTGGCCCGGGGGCTGCATGTGGCCCTTTGGGCATTCTTTGGAGGCCCCCCTTAGTCCTCCACTTGTGGCCCCTGAAAACTTAATGTTAATGCATAGGGCATAGGAACTCACCTGTCCGTTGACAGGTACTAGTCTGGGATCTTCTTAGAGAGGAGGATAGGCGATAAACTTACCTGATACGTACGTAAAAGCCAATCAGCGACCCAGATGGCGCCTGAGCAAGTCCCTTGTCTCTCCTTCTCTTCTCCTCTAGTGTTGGTGGGGGATCAGCAGACAGGTGCCTGTCTATGCTCCCACTATTCCACCAATGAACAGGGGGTGATTGTAAGATACATATTGGCACACATAACCTTTGACAATGTATCACCACACTACAGTGTTCCCTAAAGTATCATTTAAAACAAGTTTTGTTATTTAAAAATAATTTAAAATAATTCTTCAAATTTTTCTAACTATGCCTGCTGTCATTTCTTCATTAAAAAATGTCAGTATACATTGAAATTGTTATGTGCGGCCCTTTAGTGATGCCGAGGGCCGCACTTGTGGCCCTCCATTTCAACTTAATTGGCGACCACTGGTGTAGGACCCCTCTAGGGCCTGGGAACTGATATGAATAGGCCTGTGTACTATGTTATCACTATATGAATACAGGATATTCGTGCCCATAGTATATATCGGGGCATCTAAATATTTGTGTATAGGTACCAACATCCCTAAAGAAACCAACACATAAATATGAAAATATTTGTCCGGACCGAGGCCACTCTGGGCCAGACATGGGGTGGCTAGCCCCTGGGACTTTAACGGTACATAAGATCCACATCACAGTGTGTGTCCAATGGGACATAATTGTATTAGGAACAATCAGACAATACAACAAAAAAGCAAAAAACTTACAAAGTGTTATGCCGCAGATCCTGGGTTAGCACGGGGGCACCAGGAGCAGGGAATCTAAGCCCCAAGGGTCTTCACCCAGAGCCCCCCTATGGGAGATAGGCAGGACATCCCTTGGAGGGAGACCCTGTGGTCTTTTCACCGCATCTTCGGGTGGTCTAGGTCCTGCTTCCATGGTGAAACCCCCCCCAGGAAGGTGCGGGCAGGTGTCCCACCTGGGAAAGATAGGAATCCCTTTCAAGGGTGGAAGGTCATTTTCAGAGATAGGAACTAACGGATGAGAGTTCAAAGTCCCCAATGCAGAGGTTCAGAGGCAAGGCGGCGATCTGAGGAAGGAGTTTGTGGTACAGGCGTGGGTCGGAGGCAGGCGGGCAATCAAAAATGGCACAACGGATAGGTTCAAAAAAACGAGCGAAGGTGTCAGGGAGCCAGAGATCAAAAGAGTCGTCGGGGAAACAAGCAGGGTCGGGCGGTATCCAGGAAGTCAAGCCAAATAAATCACACCTCTACACCATTAACCGGGACACCCAAGCACATGACTGCAGGGACTGGCAGGTTTTTATAGGAAGTGTCCTCCCTGGGGCCGCCCCATAGGGAGGGGCGGACCCCAGGAACACTCCCCTTCCTAGTCCTTCAAAACTCGGGCGAGCGCATGCGCGTCCACGTCCCTCGGCTCGCTCGTGAATGGAGTAGGGTAGAGCCCAGCAGACCCCTGAATGTCCCCAAGGGCCCTGCCAGTGGAAACCTCGCCAGGAACAGTAGAAGAAAAAGAGTAGAAGGTAAGGAGGGTACTATCGTCGGCAGGGCCGACCCAGCAGGACGGGATGGTGCCGGATCCTGACACAAAGATAAAAATGTACATGTATAAAATGTAAAATACAATTAATCCATAAAAGGATTATGTCATCAAATACAAAGCTTCACTTATACAAAGCGGTCACAGGCGATATTTCTAACTCAACGCGTTTCGCCCTGAGTTTACGAGCTTCATCAGGAGTATATGTCCTAGATCAATTATCAACCTAGAAGTAAGGATGTAATCCAAAAATGGGTCCTATAAACGAAAAAAACATCATCTGGCAATAAATACATAATATTCACATCATATGCATAACCCCTGACGACTGACTATATCAGGGGTATAATACATTATGTCATTGTTTTCTGATATCCGTGATTTTTTTACTTGTCATTTTTAAAACAAAAGTAAATTGGATTTTGGATTAAAGTTGAAATGTTGCAGTGTAATGAAACCCATGTCAATATTATTATTATTATCATCATCATTTATTTATATAGCGCCAACATATTGCGCAGCGCTGTACAATACATTAGTGGAGATACAACACAGGATAGTACACACAGGTACAGGTTATGACACAGAAGGAGTAGAGGACCCTGCTCGGACGGGCCCACAATCTAATAGGTCGGAGGAACAAAGTATACAATACAATATCCTCCTGTGTATGATTATTGAGTGTAATCTGGGCATGGTGTACATCATGGAGAAGCCATGTTCTCTACATGCTGGGAGACTTTATGTGCTGAAGTTCCCTGGCCTAGGAGAGTGAGTCACTGCATTAGGAATGAAGTTGTTCCGTATATGTTAACTCAAATTATAAAAGAGATTAGAAGAGATTATCATTAAATAACTTAATCTCTTCGCTGTAAAATGTTTCCTGTCCTCTGAGAGTCTCCAGAGTGAATGTATAATGTATCATCAAAGGACACAGTTCTCCATAGACAGGATGATGGCTAAAGCAGGTGGGTCAGGTGATGGTGTTTTATCATTTGGTGAAAAAACCGACCTTCTCGTGTTTGGACCTCGCCAACCAACATCCTCCAACATGTGTGAAGGCTTTTTTTTATTATTCAGGCTTGACCAGTGAGTTACTGTCTCAAATTTTTTTTACCATAGAGGAACCCCTAAAGCAGTGGTTCCTAACCTGTGGGTCGGGATCTCCTTGGGGGTCAAATGGGCATTTCACAGGGTTCACTGAAAGCATTAGAGTTGCTGCTAACAAGCAGCAGCACTGATGCTAACAAGCAGGGTGGAAAGTTAGGAGAGAGAGTCAGGCCTCCCACACATGGGTCAATACCCATGCGATCGACCCGCAATCAGGTTGCAAGCACAGAATGGTGATGGTGACACAAGGAATCACAGAACGGTCATTCAGCGAATCGATGCGCACCACTTTGCACAATCGATTCTCAGTGTGTACTTTGGATGGGGACCCTGGTTACCATTCAAAGTAATGGCGATCAAACATGGATTTACCAACTGGTTTGATCGTCATCTCCTTTATCGAAGGGTTTCAGTATTTGATTCCCGATTGTTAGCGGAGCATTAATGCGCATGGCGATTGATTGTTTGGGATTCTAATTAAAAATGGATCCCTGTTGGGGGGGCTTAATGCCCCCTCCTTTCTAACTCAGTTGCTCTTTCCTCTAACTTCCCACCCCACACATCATTTGCACAAGCACAGTGGGAAAATATGATGGAGGAGACATTACACTTATCTGTGCAGAAAGTGATGTCGTAGAATGTCACTTCTGGTATTTTGAACACAGAAGTGACACTCCACACTGGCACTTCTGTGTTCCAAATACAGGAAGTGGCACTTCATGGCATCGCTTCCAGGGTCACAGATCTAAAAAGGTTGAGAACCACTGCTCTAAAGTCTACAACTCATGGACTATAAGCATGGTGGCAGCGGATTAACCATCTGAGGAACCCCAATCCACCATGGCAGAGTAAATATTATTTAAGTTACAGGCTGGCATAAAAAAGCGTTATAAATGGCATTTTTGCACCTAAAGCCAGCCAATTACTTTGTAAATGCAGAAAACCAAAAATTGGTATTCTCACAACAGTTTGGTATCAAGATTTACCAAAATGAATGCCAAATCCTACTGCAGTAATCAACACAACTTGGATTTGAAGGTCAAGCCTCCAGTCTGTTGCTTGGAAAATGACATCCCCAGGAATGTTCCTAACAGTATGTCCATGTCTCCATTTAGCGTTATGGACGTGCTTTCCTTACAGGAATTGGCCTATGATACTTTCCTTACTGATACTTGACTTGACTGGTGGAGCCATATTGTATCTTAAGATGGTGGGTGTGGGACCTGGATGGGCATGCGATGAATGGTAATAATTCTGTTCATCAGTTGTGACAGCCATAATAACTATTGCTGAGCCATATGAAGCTGGAGAGGCCCGGCCAGAGGAGGTAAACAGGAAGCCATTTTAATAAGTGAGCGTCCTCTGGTTTTATATGGTTTTTGATCCTTTTATTGGAGATCCACGCCAGTGTGTGCTTGTAATAAGGACGAAGTGTAACTTTGGTTTTATGGGTCCCCAGGTTGTCATTCAATGTGTAGCAATGATGGATTCAGTTACAGAGGTTAATCTTCCACTTGTTATTTGAAGTTATCAAGTAGAGTCATAGTTTACATAACATTTTTTAAAGTGTTGTTAATTGGGATTTAAAGGATTAGATGTTGTTTCATGTTTGCACCCTCGCTACATTTATTGCAACTTGGGAACCAGTTCTACTACATCATTAATTGTATTATGAGCTTTTTTTGTGTTAAAGTAGCACCCGCATGGTGTAAAGGATGCATACTCTAGTGTTCATGGTGGATAGGACCTGCATGTAGCTTGTGGCTCAAGCACTGGTTGTACTGTTGTAGGAATGGGTACAATGGTTACATAATGGAGGTCTTTCAGCTGTACCTGAACATTGCACTTAAACTGACCATACACTTTTAGATCTCTCTGTCAGATATTCTTTAGATCTACCAAAAACTATGTAGTATAGGGTCCTCTGCGATTGAGCACTGGTAAACCAAAAGGAAATCTAAAGGAAATCTGACTTAATGGTGTATGGGGGCCCTTAGACAAGGATTGTGGTATGATCTTTGGCATGTTTGGTGGATTTTGTATCGTTGACCTTATTTTGAAAAAAAAGAGCAATCACAGCTAGTAAATATATTCATGCGGTCTCCATTACCCACTCAGACTTACACTACAAAGACAAAAGTATTGATACATCTTGCCATAACTCCTACACAAGTTTTTATGACATCCCATTAAATATCCATAGGCATCATGGAGTAGCCCATCCTCTCTACTCTTCTTTTTACAAAACTTTGAGGAGAAGACCTAGCTTGCAAATTGCAAGTTATCGCCAAAATGTTCAATGAGTTTGAAGTAGAGCTTTTGTTGGGCAAGTAATTCTTCCACCCCAAACTCACCTGACCATGTCTATATGGAGCATGGAATTCTACTCCATTCATGCTGGAACAAAATTGTCCAAAATGTTTTGGTATGCTCCCTTATCTCCAACCATTGAAATACCAAGGCCAAACCATTATCTGTCCTCCAGCAAACTTTACAATTAGTACAAAACAGTCAGGCGGTTACATTCTCTGGTCCCTAAAGGTGGCCATGCACGGGTCGATGCCAGTTCAATCGATGAACCATTGGTTCCCATCCAAGGTAATGGCAATCAATCGAGTTTGATGAAGCTTTATCAATTGATCCCGCTGGAAGAAAGGCTGGATGCATTCGATTGTGCTCGAATCAACCCTTGTATGCCCAGCCTTACACTTTGATTAATCTATCTCTTGTACATTGGCAACGATCTTTATGTCACTCCATCTGACACTTTGCTATGTAATTGGTGACTTGAGGCTTGCATGCAGCTGCTTAGCCATGTAACCCATTCCATGAAGCTTCAGGATCACAGGTTTTGTTCAACGCTTTGGCAATCATTGACCCTGTTCTGTTACTTTTAATGGTTTGCTATCCTGTGGATGAACTTCTGGTTGAATATATAGCAAGCTAAATATTACAATATATACAATATTTATTTAAAAACATAATTACACAGGGTGCCATTTTTTGGCCATGGTTCGGAGTTTGAAACCCCCAAACTATACACACATTGGAAAGG
>CM070038.1:89280919-89298124 GCA_036250615.1 Ptychadena robeensis
AGAGGATGATGTGGTCAAAATACTCATTTGCCTAATAATTCTGCACTCCCTGTAGTTCTGGTTGTAATTCAAATCCTTGAATGTAAATCAAAACAAAAATTTGGGTTGTAAATCAAGTCAAGCTGGTTGTAACCCAAGCGTCCACTGTATATGTATGTGCACTCTCTGGAAAAACTGTAATGTATGAATTTTTAAGATCTTAGTGCCATTATTTATTGTATCTATGTATTTAATTCATTGATATAAAAATTATGAATGTTTAATCCATGGGAGATGTCATGTGCTCCTTAAACCCCAAATATGTGTTATTGGTAAAAAGTTTGGATAATTCCTCATCATAATGAGATAGGGGGTGATGCGAAGGTTTAAGATAAAACGGTGGGGTCTTTATACTATCCAACAAGGTGTGTTTGTTGCAGATTTAACCATGGAGTCCATTCTGATGCCACGTTGAATCGGTTTAGACATAGAGAACTTGTAAATGTAATTTGCCGCATATACTCGAGTATAAACCGAGTTTTTCAGCACAAAAAATGCCAGGGTGGAGTCAGGGTCCCACTTACCTGTCAGAGTGTTCACTGGTCTCCCTGCAGGCTCTGTAATGGGAGCTTGATCGGTTAAAATGTAAATAAACTTGGATGGCAGCGCCATCTTGTGGACTACCGTATTTTTCGGCATATAAGACGCACTTTTTCACCCCCAAAATTGGGGGCAAAAAAGTGCCTGCGTCTTATAAGCCAAATGCGCGGCCACTCGCGACTCCCGGCACGGAGGGGAGCTCGAGGAGCTGTCAGTTTAGATGGGAGAGACGATGTCCGGCTCTCTTATCTAAACTGTCTAGCCCTGAACTGGCATGGGCAATGAAGAGAGAGCTAGATGAACTTGCATCTACAGCTCTCCTGTCCGTGGGAACAGCAAATAATCTGCTGCCCCCACGGACACAGAAACATCAACATCGGCAGAGGAGAGCAGAACACAGCCCAGCCCCCCCCCCCTCCCTCCTCCTGTAGATCAGTGTAAAGTATGACGTGTTCAGCTGAGAGTGTACCGCTGCTACTGACACCTGCTGGCTGAATTGAATATTGCATCCATAAAATTCATTGCATTATCCCAATTCATGTGAAAACTTATTAAATCTTTTTACAGGTTTTTCTGCCCTAAAAACTGGGTGCGTCTTATGTGCCGGTGCGTCTTATATGGCGAAAAATACGGTATTTGTTCATTTTTACTGGATTATTAATCAATTCAATTAAAAAACTCCACTATCTGACTTTGCATCTCCCACCCTTGGCTTATATTTGAGTCAATAATTTTTCCCAATTTTTGTAGATAAAATTGGGTACCTTGGCTTATATTCGAGTCAGCGTATACTAGTGTATAGTCAGTATGTACAAAATGTTCTATACTGTACTGTAAAATGATCCTGCATGGCTTAGTATAGCTAAGAGGGAGAAAACCAACCAGAGGCGGTGACGTCAACTCAGAATCCGAAGATTTACTGCCGTAGACAAAAAGAAGAGGAAAAAAACCTAAATATTACACAGAAGCAGCATGTTATTTGTGTCTAAAATCTGCAGTGTGTTATTTTGTATAAAAGATCTAATTAGCATTGAATAAGAGGTTGGCATCCAGACAGAGGACGGAGAATGCCGTTGTTTTCTGTACTTGGTAATTAGGATAACACAAAGCATGGCCAACAAGCCGGCTTATTTAACAAGCCCATACAGAGAGAAAATGAGAGCGTATACTGAGCAGTCATTAGGAGCAGCCAATCAGATGACACCTTCCAGCGGTTCTGAATATCAGGGAAAGTGATGTTTCTGGTTCAGAAGTTTCAATTTAATGTCATGCAATTTAAATCAGTTTTTCCGTTATCATGTAATAACTGCAGTTTTAATATCAAGTTATCATGCTTTATTTACTACTATGGTTAAATGTCCATGATCACGTTGTGTCTCGGCAATGTCAAGCAAGTTCTATCAACGGGCCCTGTGCTCGAGGCATTTATTATTCAATGTTTTGGATGCAGTGAAGACAAAGCCTTTGTTTGTGACGAAATTAGTCTTTTTCTGCTTTTCATACTGAGGCTGCTATTGCGCATCATCAACACGCCTGTGGAGACAGGCAAGTAGCAAACAACAGGCCACGTTTGTCTGGGGGCGGAATCCCTGCGCTCAAGGTGTTTAAAATTTGTGGTTTTGGATGGAGTGCAGACAAAGCTGTTGTTTGTGATGAAATTAGTCTTTCCCGGCTTTTTATAGTCTGATACCTGTTTTTGAAACACAAATCTTGTCCTAATATTAGAGGCATTTTCTTACGTAATTTTGGTTGGGTTGCGTATTTATTTCTGATGTGTGCAGAAATACAACATTAATGGTGGAGAATCCTGTAATAAATAAACCAGCCACCGCTGATTTATTTACTTTCTGAAGGGTGACTAGTCTTGCACTGCTGCCCACAAGGTGGATTTATATCCTTTGCATTTATCAATAAACTAGTTGATATCTGGACGTTGTATTACAATCCCACCGATGTTAGTTGCAGTACATGAGGCTTCATGCGAACAATGCATGGTAAAAAAGATGTTAATAGGACCTATTGCTCCTTAAAGTGGATGTATACTCAAAATATATTTGTAAAATTATGTAAGACTTGTCTCTGAGCTGGTGGTGATAATAAAAAAAAAGTACTTACCTGCTGTTCCCTGGAATCATGAGAGAATCCATTTTTATCACCCAGGCTTTCTGGGTTTAACTCAGGGTGCAATATTGAGAGTGGCCACTGGGCGCTTTTATAATGGTTTTCTATGGGAAAATTGATCTTATTTGTTTTAATGCAGAGCTTAGCTTCAAGCAGGATCAATCGTTGGATGCAATCGTTTCTAGAACAATCGATCACCGCAAACCTGTGCAGCGATTGATTGTTCGGGGATCGATTAATAAAAAAAAGCGACCTGTGTATGGCCATATAGCCACCTTTACAGGAAATTTTTTTAATGCATTGCTCCCTATTATTGCCACTTCTAGTGCCATTTACTGTATTTTTCTGACTATTTTCATTAAAAAAATCAGGGGGGTGTCTGCATCTTGTGGCCCGAATATGCAACCACCCATGGTCATCGTGGTTGATCACAACTTGGCTCCCTGTCAGCACTCCCGGCAGATGGGAGATCTGCACACAGCCGGATCTCCCATCTGAACTGTATTGGTTATACTTGCAGAGCCCCGCAGGTTTAACAATTCAGAGTGCGTGTGGGAAAAGCTGCACTCACTGGCAGTTTCCCCACACACACAGCCGCACAGGGGAGACATGAGTGCAGGTTCCCCCGTGGGGCCCCCCCTCCCTTTTTGTGTATGAGGAAGATGAGATGCCAAAATGTGCTCTCTAGTGACACAATTTTTGTGGCTGAAATAGGGTACTGCAGGGTATTTTTTCCTAATTCATTTAAACCCATGAAATATTTTAGTTTTAGTCTTCCTGCTCTAAAAACTGGGTGCGTCTTATGGTCAGGCGTGTCTTATAGTCCAAAAAATACAGTATATAATGAGGAATTTCTGGTGGTAGGCCTGCTGTAAACCACAATGCACCACGACAGAAGTATACCTTTTACTTTGTCAATTAAGCATCTCTGTAACAATCATAACTTAACGGTAAGCCAACATGTTCAGCGTAGAATTGCGTTTAGGGATCTTTTTAAAGGGATTAGGAAAGGAAAGTGACATGTAAGGATAATCGGACTGTGTCACTTCAAGGAAAATAGATTCTGGGATGTGAAGTGTTTCTTATATGTGATGCCATCATCGGACCTCCATCTGTTATGAAGCCTAGCATGCTATCATGACCATTACTGCCATCCTTTTAGTCCTATTATATTTAGTTGTGCCGTACATTACTGAGCACCAGTACAGAGCAGTATGCTTGTATTTCTGTTGGCTATGAGCGAGTAATAGACAACCTTTAAATATTAAGATCCCTATTATCAGACCTCTGTCCTGCTGGTTTATCCAAACATATGTTCATATAGCATGAGCACATGGACAAGCTCTTGAAGTCCAAGCTTTGCCTATCCATAGCCATCTCAACTTGGTGTCAGGTTCTGGCCTGTTGCTCTCTTGGGAGTGACTGCCTTCTGTCACTCTTTATGTAGTGGAAATGGACACCTCCAGGATCGTTTTTACAATTCTTCATATCAGATTTGAATGCCAGCTGGGTCTGTACAGGTCCAGAATACAGAAAATGGAAAAATACGTATGGTAAAGTATTGGGTAGCACAATATTTGAAAGAAAATCTGTGATTTTGGTCATGCAGGACAAGGTAACAGGGTCCGTTTCTAGAGATCTTAGAAGTCAAAAATGCGAAGAATGCCCAAAATAAGGCAAGCGTTTCTGGACTGGCTATGGGCTATTGGCTATTCATCAGCACCAACTGGCCTACTACTGGAGTGAGGCAAATCCTCTTTCATACTCAAAAATACATATTTCTGCAGATCTGTTATAAACACCATTAAATCATCTATGACCTTATCCTGAAATTTAGGGGGGATCACTGGGAAAAATGTGTGTGGGGTGGGTGATTGGTGAGCTTGGCCTCCTTATGACCCTGGTTCTTGGGCAGGTAATAACCTAAATGCATTGATTACATGGCACTTGAAAACCAATGGGAGGGCATGTGCATGTTAGCTGGATGCGCCCATTGACTATCAATAGACGTGCATCACACACGCCTAACCCCATTAGGGCTCTCCTCCACTACTCACATGGAAAAAATGTAAGGGGCACCTCGCAATGTAGCGATTATGTGACCATTTAAAACCAACGGCCGTTACGTGGCTGTGCACGCCAGCAGGAAATGCCGCATCAGACGGTGCTTCATAGCCCCATGACTTTAAATAGCCAGTGCTGGTCTGGCATCCAAAGATGTAGTGGAGCTTTGGCCTTAACAGATCGATCTTTCTTTCAAAGAGTTACTACAAAGCCAGAACATTTTTTACAAGTCCTACAACATTTTTGGCTTTGAATGTCCATCAGCAAATAGGAATGTGAAGGGTTCTTTCCTTTATCTCACACAGTAAATGCTGGGTGAAGGGGGCTCACAATGGTAGAATTCTGAGGTTTGTTTGCTGTGCTTTGTATTAGCGTGAAAAGCCAGATAATGCCAATCACCTCTTGGATCTGGTGATGACAGATGGAGGCGCATTAATGCTTAAAAGCATTGTTGTACACTGCAAGTGAAGCACATTAGCAGAGATTAATGAGGGTCTACAAGGACCAGCAGACAAAACCTTGGCCAGATAACAGCCTGACCGTATAGACAAAGCTGGAACCTAGTCTCCCAGATGATGTTATGGCTCTTTAAGACACTGCTGTCATTAGTGTAATTTTGAGTGAGTTTATCTAGACCCTCCTTCCCTCCCAGTTCACATGTCAGTGGTCTTGATAAAGAAAGTCAATGAACTTGTACAGAGCACAGCTGTGCCGGTTCCACTCGGTGTAAAGGAACAGCTGGAACCAGCCCCCTCCACCATGGCTGCTCTTTCTCTACAACAATGGAGACACCAGATAAGGTCCAATTAGCAAGGAATGCCGAGTGGCTTTTCATCTTCTGAAAACACCTTAGACTTTAGGGGGGAAAACACACTTGTTTTGTTAACAAGTTAATGGCGTGCTGAGTTCATAGACTCAATGAGACTTTGCTAGATAGATGAGCACCTCTACTTTAAGCCTTGACCCTTGTTACCTCTGTTTGCTTTGCCATGTGCTCAAGGTTCTTCATTTCATTCTTGGAACAGTGAAGATACTAAAGTGTCTGCTGATTTTTGCCAGATAAGACAAGGGAGACCTTCAGACATTCGAACCCCCCAGCCAACCAATCTCAGGGGTTGGAATAATTGGATAAGATTGGAATAATAATCTTCTAATTAACATGAAACCAGGGTTTGGATAGCTTCGGGTGGGATCAATCAAACCTGCTTGAAACTACAGGTTACCAATATGTTGATAAACCTTGATCGATGCCTATACTTTGAATGCAAAGTATAGGAGCTGCTGCTCAATAAAGGGGAAGGTCGGCTGCAGTGCGATGACTGGCTTGAATTTCGAGCCATGTATTTCCAGCATTATACTGTAGAATATTCTCTTTTATGTTTATGTAACTCTAGTGTTCAGCAAATATATGACTGCTTTAGGTCTAGCTTGCTTCTGTGTGAGAACAGTGATCCGACTCACTAGCATGCTTCTAACACCATAGGTCTATAAACTCTGGCCCATCAAGGCTTTTGGTCTTCCCCCGAAGCGGTCAGCCAATGAGATGTCAGAAAGCTGGAGCTTATGGAGAAACCCAGAGCTGTGATACATAGTGATGGTAAGGGTGCACCGAGGGCTTCTTGAGACAAAAGACGGTATTGCAGGGGGATTTTTTATTCCCAGTTGAAATAAGTTTTAAAGCTTGAACACATTAAATTGTTTATATCCTTTAAATTAATGCAAAACATTAATATAGCTATGAAAGGTTGAAATTAGGGGTGGAAAATTTGGAAGGTAAGTATTCTCAGTGGTAAATTGGATGTCGGATATCTTGGGGCTCGAAGTCAGAGAATGCACATATTTGCAACAGTAGCAAAATCACACTTCCCATTCCCAAATAAGATATGTGCATTTTTCTTTACAAATTATAGTTCACCCCCCGACAATCTGAGGGACCTTGTCCCTCATTTAAAAAGTTTGAGGACCCCTGTTTTAACAGAAAGCATATACAGCCTGGCTGCATTAAGGTAATGAATAGGTAGGCTCTAGTTGGGCTTTAAACTAAAACCTAAGCCCATGGCTGCATTTAGCGTTCTTAAAGCCTCCAATGCTAGGGTCACATTTTAAGGGACATTGCCTATAATACGTGCTGCGGTTGTGGCAAGATATTTACCAGCACATGCCCATTGCAGGTAAATAAAACCATACTTTACACATGCCACTGTGCTTGGGTGCTGCAGTGCGATTGACATGGCTTTCAATGCATTGGAGTATACACCCTAGTACCCAGTTTCCCCAAAAATAAGGCATCCTCCAAGAATAAGGCACCCTTAAATTTTTGCCTCACGTTGAAATATAAGGCATCTCCCCAAAAATAAGGCACCCCCAAAGATTCAGTACTGTAACTCTGGGCAGGGGGGGATCAGAGGGGGAAATCAAAATGACACAGGAGGATCAGAAGGGATTACTAAAATAGTAATCTCCCCCTGTGAGTCTCCTGTGCCATTTTTATTCCCCCCTCTGATCCCCCCTGTGTCATTTTAAGTGATCCCCCCACCTTGATACCCCAGTGCCGTATTCTTCTTCATGGAAAAATAAGACATCCCCTGACAATAAAGCAGCCCATACACGAGTCAGATTTTCAATCAATCGACTTAAAACGATCAATTTTTTAATCGATTTTGATTTTGAGAATTGAGTTTTGCCCACCTGGTTACAATCGACTTAATCCCGATCAAAATTTAGTGAAAATTCAGTCGTTTTGTTTTGATCGGACTGGATGTAAATTTTGATTCGGTCGATTGAAAATTGGTTCAGTAAGTGTGGTCACCCAATTTTGACGATTTGTTTTTACCTATTCTACCTCAATTCTGATGAAATTTCAATAGGACTATTTGGACGATTCGTATCGCGAGTGAAAAAAAAATTGATCAAAAATGATCAAAAATTTGTACTACATATGGGGCATGATACAATCGACATACAATTTTATACAGAAATTGATTGTTTTAAGTTGATTGATTGAAAATCTGACCCGTGTATGGGCTGCTTAAGACATAGGGGATCTTTGGGAGCAAACATTTATATAAGACAGTGTCTTATTTTCGAGGAACACAGTAAAAATCGATTCTGATTTCAATGTTGTGTACAGTTTAAGGTTTAGAATTTAAAATAGATCCACAGGATGTGAGGAAACATACTTTGAGATTGTGATGGACACTTCTCTCAACCATACCAGCTGACATTTTAATACAAATGACATACATTGTATATATAAGAAATAAATGGGATGTGACCTGATTGTTCAGTTCCAATACGTAGTGAACAACCAAAAGTGTTTGCTTTAGTAATCATAAGGCTAACACATGAGATGACAAATATGCTTTAACCTGAGATAATATCACTTCATACTGTCATCCTGTACAAGATGGATTCCTCATTGTAGACACTTTGATGGATGAACCTGCACTAGGACAGGAAGTAATACCTCATACAACACAATCTATCTTGGCTCATTTTTTCCCCTTGTCTTATACAATGCTCACATATAATATGATGACAGAAATTTTACAAATCTCGATAAAAAAAATGAATTGAAGGAGAAAAGAAAGCATTTCAATTGTACATACTCACTAAACATATAAATTACAATTAGATTGTAAGAAATGTAATAAGACCCATTGTCTTCACAAACCTAACTCAATATGATGTGTACAAACAAACTAATATCGATAGAATAAAATAATTCAATGGTAAGTTTAAACTTAAAGAAGTTATTTTAGAAATATGTATCAGCCCTGGGTTTATCTGCTCTTGCTTTGACAGTGAAGGCTCCCATACGCGGGTGGATTTTTCACTCGGTTTTTGACCGATCGACCACTGCGCACGTTCATCAGATCGATCGGCGATCATTCGGGTTCTGCCCACCCAGAACGATCGACCAAACAAAATCGGAATCGACTAAAAATCGGATCGGTCATTGAACCGACATGTTATTTTTTTTTTGGTCGATCGTTTAGCAATTAAAGTACATTGGTGGACCCATAGCTCTCCATGCAGCAGCCTTTCCGATCGATGGATTTAGTGGAATCGGCCATTTTGGAGATCGGCTCATGTCCAAATCGACCACAAATCGGATTCCCAAGGTGGTGTTCCATCGATTCCCGATCCGATCAATCACCGATTCCATGATCGCCTGAAATGATTAGATCAGGAATCGATCGGTCACAAATCGACCCATGTATGGCTACCTTGAGACTACACAACTCTTGACATTTTTTGACCCGAGAGGTTTGGGTGTTTTTATTCCATTTTCTCCATTTCCACACCTCCTGTTGTAGTCACTTTAATGTAAACTAGATTAAAAAAAGTCCAGTAAGGAAAGCAGAGACCCTTCATAATGGTCTGAGTAAGTGTGCTGAGCCATGAGTTCACCACTAAGGGCTTTTTTTCACTGATTTCAGGTTGAAGGATCATCATCCATGAGGATAAATCGGGCAGAAGCAAGGAATTATCGAATCATGTCTGCTTACTCATAGAGAAGTAAAATTAGCACCTATAGGAATTACTAAGTTCTGAAGGAGAACTCATGATTAATTTGACCTGATTCGCTGGGTTGGGATCTATTACCCCATGTCTGCTTTCTGTGTAGGTTTGAACATAAGCAGCCAATTAGAGCAGAATGAAATAATCAGCTGATCAGATTTATTATGTGCTTCTCTATAAAGCTGGGTACAGATGCTAAGATATGGGCCAAATCGATGGCCGCTTCGAGCGCCATGCGCGCTCACGGCCGTCTATCTGGCCCATATAATCTGCGCCCACCGCTGTTTATAAGCAGTGAGAGCCGTCTCTCCCCAGCACAGCCGAGATCTGACAGCAGCGTGATGACGTCATAATGCTGCTGCAGGGTACATTGGACAGCTCGAATATCAAGCCATCTGTACCCTGCTTTAGTCTTCTTGCAGTAGAACTCTGCCCGGCTCTATTGGGAACTCTTTTTGGAGGCATCCCATTGGATCCTAGTTCTGGGGGAACCTAACTCCAGTTGATCCCTTAAAGCAGCCCATGCATGGGTCAACTTTTCCACCCCTCAATGCTGTTTGATACTTTGGATGGGGGCCTCAGTCACCACAACATGTTGGTTCCCTGTTTGATCGAGTTTCTTTGAGCGGGATCGATTCCTCTATATGGAACACCTTGCTCCCTTAGCTGGGGATTTACAGACTTGATTCCTTAGTTTCTTTTTGAGAAAGGACAATATGAAAGTGCCCAGCAGTGTTCGTTTGTTTCATTTATGTGTTATCGCTTTTTTGTAGCGGGTAAAAGTTTCAAAATTTTTTGTGCTTTGTCTTCGTTTCCTCAGAGGACATACTGTCTGTAACAATTTTCCAACCTGTGCAAAATCATACCAGGTACCAGGAATGGGACTGATCTTACAATTGTATACGCATTGTTTGAATGGAATCACAGTTCACACCTGTGTATGGGTGGGTATCAGATCTTTGTCTATTCAGCCGGTGTGCTGTTGACCCCTTTTGACTTGTTTCTTCCATCCTTGTATATGTATCCATCACCTAGAAAGATTATACAGAAAGATATAGTGACTTTGGTGAGTGACACAGTTGTAGCTTGCCAGCAGCTCAGGAACAATACTTTGACCTCCTTAAAGAATGAGGTCAGACAATTTACCATGATGCTGTCAGTGTTGATAAAACGTCCAGACATTGGCCAGCGGAAAGATGTGCAGACCAAAACATATTACTAAACGTTTGTGTTGTGTCACTTATCTTTACCCTACAGGTGTATGAAATGTCCTAATGGGCTGTATTTACTGGAGCTTACCTGGTATCAAAGGGTATCTAAACCTAAAAACAAGAAGCAGTGTATCGTACCTCACACCCCTGACATTGTGGAAAATAGTTTGTAATGTCATTGGATAACACTGAAGAGTAGTAAAGCAGGGTACACACATGAAAATATGTGGGTCAGATCGTTGGCCGCTTCAAGCGCTGTGCGTGCTCACGGTAATCTATCTGGCCCATATCATATGCGGCTATCCCAGTTTTCAATCAATCCTGCTCGAAAACCGCCATATCGGACATGACCGTTAAATACGGCCAATGCCCGTTGCTTTGCATGAAAACTATGGGTCCCCATGCAAAGCATCGGCTGAGCTGGAGAGATAGCAGAGCTGTGTTTTCAGATCCGCCGATATCTGACAGCAGCGTGATGATGTCATCACGCTGCTGCAGGGAACATCGGAATGCTCAAACATCCAGCCATCTGTTCCCTGCTTAATGCTAGCCATACACATGCCGATAAGCGGACGATTTTTAATGTGACCGACAGGCGTGCGCGCTCGCGCCGTCGGTCAGGTTAAAAATCGTCCGCTGATTGGCATGTGCCCACATGGGGCGACAGATCCCTGTCGCCCCACTTCTCGGCCGGCCAGAGAACGGACATGAAAGCCGATGCCATAAGCTGCAATGAAGCGGCGTCTTCATTGCAGCTTATGGCCGGCACACAAAGGGTGCCCAGCCGATTGAAGGGGCCCCATAATGCAACGGGAGGCTAACGTGATGACGTCATCATGTTAGCCTCCCGGAAAAATATCGGGACTAGTCTGCCTGCACACATCGGCGTGTGTATGGCAGGCTTAAGTGTACAACTTGTATACCATACCTTTTGCACACTCCCCCACGCCCAAATCAGAGGGTAAAAAATTTGTTCATCTATAGTAAATGGTAAAAAAAATAGTGCAAATGTGCGACCACCTACAGCTGAAAGACTATGTAGCCAATGGTGGGTTGGGATCTATTACCCCATGTCTGCTTTCTGTGTAGGTTTGAACATAAGCAGCCAATTAGAGCAGAATGAAATAATCAGCTGATCAGATTTATTATGTGCTTCTCTAGCTTCTCAAGCTGGGTACAGATGCTAAGATATGGGCCAAATCGTGGGCCATATGGGCCAAATGACGTCATCATGCTGCTGCAGGGTACATTGGACAGCTCGAATATCAAGCCATCTGTGAAGAGGGGAGGGGAGTAACACCATAGTTTAGAATGAAGGGGGCGTTATTCTTCCTCCTAACTTCCGCAACCCCTGTGAAATGGTCATTCCACCCCCGAGAGGGTCCTGACCCACGCCATTGGAACCCTCTTCCGCCCCTCCATGACGACATCATGGTGCTGGTGGATGTTAAGGACCTTGCTCTCCTCTACCTTGAGGACACCCCTCAAGTTCTCAATAGGGTTTAGGTTTGTAGACATGCTTTGCCAGTCCAGCACCCTTAGGCTCAGTTTCTTCATATACTGTATAGTATCTTACCAGTAGCCCTAACACTTCCCGATAATCCACAGAAATTATAGCCAAGAATTTCTACAAGATTCAGCATGTATTTTTAAGTAAAGGCTTTCGGTAGTAGGACGCTTGAGAAGTAGTTCTTTGATAGGGTTTATATATACTTTATGCTGCAAAGATATAATTGGACATATATTGGCACCTTTGTAACTAGCAGTTTGAAGGAGTACAGCGAGAACTATAAAGAGACAGATAAACCGATGTCAAGGAAGAATGCAGCCGACAAGTCTGTGTGATGCCTCCAGACCTCGTAAACTCTTCCATCAGCTTGTAAAGTGAGTGTTAAGTCGATAGTAAATCCCAGGAGGGTCCTAGGAACCAGGCAGAGATAGTACCACCATCTTACTGGTTAGGCTTTTATAACAGTTTACTAGGAGTCAGAAGAAAACAGATACAGTATCTGATTTATTATGTGGGCTTCCCTTCTTGTCCTAATTCTCACCATTCTCACAAGTGAGTATTGACCATCTTCTTACCAGTTCATGTACTGAGAAGCTTCATCCAAAGGGTTGTCTGTCTGAAATTCGCATCCAATAGGACGGTTGTTACCCTGAAAACTGGAGATTCTGTCTATTCTTAGCAGTCCGGAGATTGATTGTACTTGTTGCAAGCACTTATTCTTTCAGTAATTTGAGATTTTGCCATCAGTGTTATTGCAGCTTACACGTCAGAAGTCCTCTCACACTAGCCCAAACAATGCGAACGTCTTTTTAGCCGCGCCTTCCATTAGCTTAGCACTTGTCACGCATAATGCCCTATTTTGACACTGATGAAAATATACATTTATTCCCCTTGTCCAAATAGAGATTTGTGATGTCGGGTTGGCCAGTTCTCCGCGAAAGAGTTCTCATGCAGGAGACCTCATGGAGAAGCACATGATCAATGTGATTTGGTTGATCCTCCCTGATTCTCTGGTTAGCATAATGTAATCATGTTTACTTTCTGTTGGCTAAAACAAAACCAGCCAATCAAACAGCAGTAAATAACAGCAGTAAATAACTGGATGCTTACATTGTCTATAAGTTCTCCCCAAATGGGGAAGTCTTCTACGGGCTACTGGTTCTTACCATACCCTAGGGTGGCCCATATTGGGCTTGGCATTACAATTGGGGAATACTAGTGTTCTTTCAGCACTCAGTCTTTTCACACAGCAACAGGCTCCTACACCATCAGTCAGCTGGCATACTAAGGCTAGGTCTACACTAGGCAGGCCCAAAAACTGCGAGTGGTGTTATGGACATATTGGTGTAATGTGTCCTTGTGTCTGCCCGCGGTTTGCCTGTTTTTTGCCTGTTTCTGTGGGGTTCGGGCACGTTATTCGCCATGTAGGCAATACTGTGCCTTATACTTTCCATTATGTGATATGACATAATGCGGCTATAGTTTACCAATGGGTGCGTTACGGGACTGGTGCAGCTGCGAGATGCCAACAGCCGGGCATTGTGGATCTATTGCTTCTGCCGTGGAGCCCCCTAATGTGGGTCATGATGCCAGTATACGGCTGGCACGTCATTTACTGTAGGGGGAATAAAGGGGGCGTTTGTAATATGCGGTTTGTAGGGAACAAAACGTAGCGTAGATCCAGCCATGAAGGCCTATGGACAGCTGGGGCTAAAGAGGAGCTTTTGCTAGCTACCTGCTATGGTGGAAACCCAGGTATAGAGGATTTATCCAAATGAAATCTCAAGAGTCACTTTGCCAATAGTAGTTTTCCTTTGGCAAAACACATGATGGTGGAATTTTGCATTTTCTGAAAAAGTTTTTAAAGTTTGTTTTATTCCAATTACTTTGATGTTGTAGTTTAGGTCAGCTCTCAGTAATGAGTGGTTCAGGGAAACCGGGACAATGCAAAGCCCAGAGCATTCATCACCTTCCCGTGTGTATATTGAGAACTCATTAATCACTTTCAATAGACTTGATGCCTCTTACAATGAAGCGTTCACATAGGTGTTTCATGTTTTAATTCCGAGTGTTAAAGTAGAATCTTACTCTAGCTTTTGCCATAAGCTGTTCACCGCCTGCGTGCTTCTCATTTTATAATGACATTGTCCCTTGAGGCAGAGCAGGGTGAGAAAGGTTGTTCCATATTCTGAGAAAAAAAATTCAAGTATATATAGGCATTTTTATTTTACAGGTTTTAGGACTAACTTTCCCACCCTCCTCTGCCTCCAGTGTCACAACCTGACACATGATGTTTTTATCTTCCCACGTCATTTACTCCTTCTGTAACCGGAGCTTTTACAGTGCACCAGCTTACCAAAGGAAGCCAACAATATTAAAGGTGGGTTTACACGTGTAGATTTTTTCGTTCGATCAACAAAGAACCAACGATTTTTTGGTTGAAAACTAGAAAAATCTAAAATCTAGAGTGACCAATTTGTTCGATGGATACATTTTGTTCAACCTCAAACAAAAAAGAGTTTGAAAGGTCATCGAACATATTGGTAAATTTGTATCTGTTATTGTAAGTTTGATTGTATTTTCATTCGATATCGGGATGGACGAATGAAAAATCTAATGTTAGATTCGATAAATGATCGAACGATGTTTGACAACGACTTTGAACAAAAAATCGAATTGGCAGTTGATTGAAGAAACAATCTACATGTATAAACCCACCTTTACAGGTATACATTTAGGGTTTCAGGAGATTGCAAAGATATTCAGGGGCCCTTTCACTATATGCATGTTGTGTTGGGTACCAGAAAGGCATACATGAGTGTTAATGCTTATGTGTACAGTGCACACTAGGTTATTAACCTCCTGAGCGTTTGGCCTGAGTGTAGCTCAAGGTAAGTTTGGCACAAACTCACCCTAAGCTAAACTTGGGCATACTCACCTGTGACCGTTGAGAATCAGAACCTGTGTAAACGTTTCCAGTGTTTCTGGTTATGAGTATGTCCTTCCAGCATGTGGGATTATTTTAAAGTCCTAATGTGAGCAGGGGCATCCATTGTCAACACAGTGTAAAGCTGGCCATACACCTTTAGATTTCTCTGTCAGATTTCCTTTAGATCTCGATTTGTTTTACCAAAACCATGTAATATGAGGGACTTTCTAAACAATCAAGTCTACCTGTGTTCAATTGCAGAGGACCCGGCACTACATAGTTGTTGGTAGATCTAAAGGATATCTGACCGAGAGATCTAAAGGTGTATGGCCAGCTTAACTTTGACACCATCCAACCTGAAGTCTACACAGAATGTTTTGCTCCATCTGCAGAATTTTTGCAAAACAAGCCAATAACTTTTTATTTTAGTTTTGGATGGAGTAAGGAATCATTGTAGCCTCACATTAACTTTATCCATTTCCACTGAGACTTCACCTACTTTTTAAGTCATGGTGGCACTCGCAAAGCCCCTGAACAAACACAATCATTTCGAAATCAATGACAATCAATGATTGTAAAAAAAGTCACGGGCCAATCTGGAATTTTATAAAAAAAAATGTCTATCATTGAGGAAGTTTTTCCTTCTCATCAGATATAACGAGGAACCTTTTCATATGGAGACAAACTTAAGCCCCCCATAGACGGGCCCCCATAGAAAAAAAGCCGGCAGGTGGGATCGCACACAAATCCGTCCTGCTGGGTTTTTTTCTGCACGATCCTCTGTTCCTGCACTGCAGGCTGTTAACTCGGAGGCCGGCTTTAAGTTTTGCTTAAACATTGGATCTGGAACAAACAAAGTGTGAAGGTAGCCATAGGCGCCTCGATTTGTCTGCGATCGATTCCACACTCGATCATTACCGGTGATTGAGGAATCACACCACTTTGGGAAATCTATTCGGGATTGATTTTGACGTCACCACGCTGTGAGCAGTCTGCCACAGAACGGACAGGAATCCTGTGTGTTCCACTAACACACAGGACTCCTGTCAGACTGTAGCCAATTAACTCGGAGGGGGAGGAGATCCTTGCGATCCGACCTGCCGGCTTTTTTTCTACAAAACTCAAGGTGGGCTCCCTTATAGTTGCGGCCGACCAACCTTTATGTGCTCGGCGGGAGCGAGCACGCCGGTTGGTCGGCTGCAACTATGGCCAGGAATCGGCCTGTCTATGGGGGCCTAAAGGTTGGAAGTATCTAAAAATTCTGGACGATGTAATGCAAATGTAGACTTTTAGAATTCATCCACCAACACAGTTGAGCCTCAATGACTGAGGAGTCTTGTTGTCTGTATTTATTGCTATTGTCCGTTTCACAAATTGGTTTTGTTCTTTTTTTTACTATTGATATACCTCTCCATATATAAAGGTACCTATACACGGGTCGATTTTCTGTTTAATACAAACAAATGATCGCTGCACCCGTTTGTGGTGATCGTTCAGGATCTATGGAATTGAATGTGACCAGGATCCCCATCCAAAGTTGTGAACGGGATTGCTCAAAGGGAACTAATAATATAAACAGGTATTCATTTAGGGGTTTAGGATATTTAAAAAATATTTAGGGGCAATATATATTCACAATATAGATGCTATGTTGGGTACCCTTATGGCCATAAGTCTATAAGTCATGTGTGAGCGTTAATGCAAACGCGTGTGTTACACAGTACACACTATGGAATGCCTTGTAATAGAGTTTCCTGCAAAAGTGGTAAAAGTGTATTGGAAACATTTGCATTAGTGTGTCAAAAATTTGATGTTGGAAATGCTTTGATGCGTTGAAAGGGTCGTAAATGTAAAAGTATCGAACGGGATTGATTGTGCATCCATTCGCTGGTGAATCAATGAACGCTCAATTGCAGCGTGGTGACGTCACGGCAATGTCCGACCTGTGTATCGACCTGTATATAGGCAGCCTTAAGCTAGCCATACATGGTTCAATTGACATCAAATCGATCATCAATTCGATCGAAGTTTTCAATCATTAAATCGTATGTCGATTGTAATTGAATCGAAGTACACACCACATTGAGTATGCAATCAAAGCCCAACTTCGATTGAATTTAATCGTTTTAAACGTAGAGTAATCAAAAAGCGATTGTCACAGAGTGGTCAAAAAGGGACCATTGATGTTCACAGAGGGATCAAAAAGTGACCAATGATAGTCACAGAGGGATCAAAAACCCATAGGTCATATCTTTGCATTTTAATCC
>CM070038.1:89298224-89319790 GCA_036250615.1 Ptychadena robeensis
AATTGATCAAATTACATTGATTGTACAGTCAATTGAACCATGTGTGGCTAGCTTTAGACATTTGTTATTAACAGAGATGGTTGATTAAAATTTTTTTTTAATTAAGATCAACTTTGTGAGTAAATGTATCATCACCAAACTTGCTGGAGATGAAGAGAAGGGTAAGGCAGGGTACAGATGGCTCGATGTTTGAGCCGTCCGATGTTCCCTGCAGCATGTTGACGTCATCACGCTGCTGTCATGTAAAGCAATGGACATCGGCCATATTTACAGCTGTTTTCTAGCGGGATTGATGGGTCCTGCTCGAAAACAGCGATGGCCACATATTATATGGGCCAGATAGATGGCTGTGAGCGCGCACGGCGCTCAAAACGGCCATTGATCTGGCCCATATCTTTGTCTGTACTATGCTTTAAGCATACATTGCTCTAACACTAATAGTTTCTGCATGAATTAAGTTCAAAGTCACATTAACACTTCTCAGGTGGAAATTTTGACTTTGAACTTAATATATACAGAAACTCCTCATATTAGAGCATAACTTTTTTTATCAAATGTTCCAACAACTCTTCTTTAAATATCTGTATTTATTAATGAGCTTTATTTGATTTAAATCAGTGGTGGGTAAGTTGATATGGAGGGCATCACTAAAGGGCCGCACATAACATTTTCAATCTATACTGACTTGTATAAGCATTTTATAATGAAAAAATTACAGAAGTCGTTTTTAAATAACAAAACCTGTTTTAAATGATACTTGAAGCATTAGGGAAGACTGTAGTGTGGTAATGCCCTTTTTGTGTCATGTGGCTTTCATGTATGCTATTTAGTCCTGTGCGATATTGCATCGGTGGACATGTAAGTTTCCATGGCCTATGCATTAATAGTTAGGTTTCGGGGGCCACAAGTGGTGGACCAAGGAGGGCCGCTGAACAACCCGGAAAGGGTCGCAGGTTGGGCACCTGGGATATAAATAAACAAAACAAACTAGAGTAGAGTTTTTCCAAGACAGAAGTGTATCTTCACCATGGTTCACAAATGAGGATGAGCTTCAACAGCAAGCTGAGGCCAAACCCATTATGAAAAATGGCCCATTTATCATAAAATATTAATTTGAGGCTGGCCTTCTCTGGATATTAATATCCGATGTGCTGTGTTGGAGATGATAATGAGCTTTAGTGCAAATACACAATACCTTGAGTTGAGAATATATATTCTCCATGCAGTTCAATAATCTGCAACCTTTCTTGTGTTCTTTGCGTTCTTAAAGTAAAATAGAATCAGCGGGTTAACTCCTATGGGAACTGGACCCTCTGCTGCGAGTGCAGTGTCTTCTCCATAACAAAGAAATCAAACAACATGACTAGAGCTGCCTCGTTATCGCTGGGAGCATATCCGCAGGCTACACAGGTCCAGACTCTGATGTTTAACCTTTCATGGTTAGCAGCTCCTCTTCTCCCCGGGAAACAATATTAATAAGTCCTGCTGCTTCCAGTTTACCAATATGTTGTTGACTTTGGCTGTATATCTCACAGTAGGACAATGAAGGCGGGTGGCTTATCATTTATTACAATGGTCCATTGTCTCATGAAAACTTTCTTTTTTTTGGTTAAATAAGATTTTTATTGAGAATAGATTACATAGCATCCAAGAAGTACAGACACAAACGTATTCAGGTAGGCAGTCCAGGTTCCTGACCAGCGGGCCACCCCCTGAACAGGGGGGGACCTCGGAAAGTTTTCCAAAAATAATAAACATGCGGAGCCTGGGTAGTGAACGAGTCTCATGAAAACTTTCTGTGTAGACCAATGCAATCCATTTCAAATGGCTTTGTTGCTGGTTATAAAATAAAAAAGTTCTGTTTATTTTAGAATTAATTAAAGATATTAAAGAGTAAAAATTAAATTGAAAAGCTTCCTTTAGTCCAGGGGACCTCAAACTTTTTAGGGGGTTAGCTTAGGGTTTCTTATGTATTTCCATGTAAGAATATTTAGTATATTTGGGAGAGGAAGCTACCATTATTTATTATTGTTACTACTACATTGATAAACAAATAATGGTAGAATCCTCTCCCACATACACATAAGGTAAGGCTCCACTTTGGAGGACTGTCAATGGGCTAAAACCCGCTGCAAAACCACGGCCGGAGCTGGCACGCATTAGCTGCGGTGCAGCGTGGACACGGAAAAAAATATGTGATAAACCATGTATTTTTTCCCGTGTCTACGCTGCACCACAGGCAAGTCGCAGCAGTGGAGGCTATGTTTCCACAGGGATTTGTTTAGGGATTTGCCGGAACAGGCAGTGTGGGAAGTCATGCTTATGTATGGGATGCGCCCACATCCCTGTCAAGGCATGCGACGAAACGCAGGGGGTATCAGTGCATCCCTAAACGCCGTGGAAATATAGCCTAATTTTACTTCTGTAGTACAAGGCATCCCAATGTAAAAATGGATAAGAAATTGGGCATGCTCTGGGCCTGGCTGATGACACGACACAGGACGCAGTAGGGGCCGGGTACACAAATTTGGAGTGCGATATGTGGCCTGTGGGCCTTTTTTTGAAGACCCATGTTTACCTATTCTTCAATCCTTCCCAGCTCTAGATAGCTTCCCTGTGTAAGCTTTGAGTCCTGATTGGCCCAGCAGTGTCATGTGGGGTCACCTTCCTCTTAATTCCTGGAAGTACTGGGTATTTGTTTTTCTTACCAGCAGAGAAGTTAAAGGATATGCTTTTGGCGATGGATTATTAAAGCAAACCTGCAGTAAGCCACCACAAAAGCTTTGCTAAGTTTTATCTAAGTTGATCTTTGCTTCTTCTATTTCCTGTTGACTCACTTAGCTTAATGGCCCCCATACATGCACAGATATTAGCGGCCGACAGATTAAACGATCAATTTTTAGATCGGTCGACTGAAAATTGGTGCATGCCCACATGGTCCGATCAATTAAATTTGATCGTAATTGTGAAAAAAATTGATCAAAACTTGATCGGACATGTCGGAAAATTTTGATCGGTTGGGTACAAATTGAGTACAAATTACGATTCCAAAAAATCGATCAAAAATTGGTTATTCCATGTGGAGTATATTCTATTTTCCATCAATCAATCTCCAATTGTACGATTGAAAAAAATTTATCGTTTTTAGTCTGTCGGATGCTAAAATCTGTGTATGTATGGGGGGCATTAGTAGGAAAACTTTGGGCTTGGCCATTGCCGTAAAGTCTTTAGCATAAAAAATGAAAGATAGTCCTTACTTCCAGCTTGATCACCACTTACCTCATTCCTTCCTTTAGATGGTGCCAGCACTATTCACAATGAAAGGCTGTACAGGGCTTAGAAGGTCCGTTATGTGAAGCTCTTTCTCAGGGCTAATGGTTAGCACTACTGGGTATATGGGTGTAAAAGGACAAATATTTTTTTTTTATAAATTTTTACTTGCAGATTATAATAATATCAAAGTGGCATACCCAATTACAACCATTATAGCAACCAATTAAAAAAAACTGCTGAAGAAACAGCTCCCCATTCCAGCTTTCGTAGGGCCCACTCTACTTTATGTTGATAGGACATGTCCCATTCACTTCCATCAACTCTTATTTCAGCACTTCATGCGTACATACCCATCGCAATCCTGTCTGTCATCTTCTTAGAAGGAAAACGTTGTTTGGTATATTGTTTCCAGTCACCTGCACTAATAAATGTGTTCAGGAAATCTCGCACTGCCATGTCCATCATCCATACTCATTATGATCGTTTCCAGACTCAGCCAGCAGCATAATCTTATATAAAAGATATTTATATGGCACTCTGTTTCCTTGATATTATCCAATTACGGCCTATTTGTGGTCTGCTGATTAATTGTTGTTGTTGGATGTAACCCTTCCGATAAAACCATGTCCCCTTACCACTCAATACAATTGCAACTTTACAGTTAATGAAAATATTCACATACATTTAGTTTTCATATATTTTATTTATTCTTTTTCTTACTTATTATTACTTATTACTTGTAATAAAACAGGCTTTAAGCAGGGAACACACATGCGGCTATGGGTCAGATCGATGGCCGTTTCAATCGCTGTGCGCGCTCATGGCCATGTATCTGGTCCATATCATATACGGCCATCCCTGTTTTCGAGTGGGACCAATCAATCCTGATCGAAAACAGGGATATCGGACATGGCGATAAACCATGTTCGATGTCCATTGCTTTGCATGGAGACTGCGGGGTCTCCAAGCAAAGCATCGGCTGAGCTGAAGACACAGCTCAGCAATGACGCCATCAACAAGATATGGAAAGGAAATAATGGCTTTCATCCGCACTCTTGGATTTCTTAAAATCTTTCAAGCTTTATTAGATATCACATAGAAACATATAGCAAAAATGGACAGGGTCCCTCCAGGGAAAGAAAAAACCCCCTCTGACGCGTTTCACTGTTGAAGCGTAATCATAGAGAATAATGACGCCATCAAGCTGCTGCAGAGAACCTTAAACATCTCATAATCAAGCCATGTGTTCCCTGCTTAACTGGGTATTGTACAGAAAATACAGCAATCAAAAGATTGACTCCGAAAGTGCTTATAGAGTATGAGTAAAAGAAGGAATGACCAATGTGTTTCGTGGGCTTAGCAGTCCCCCTTTTTTACGGCTATGAACAAAACAAAGCAATATACAATAAAGGTCCCCACACACGTATAGAGTGGGGACTGACAGATGAGCTGTGGAGGGCAACGTGATGACGTCATCACATCGACAAGCACCCTTTGTGTGCCAGCCATTAGTTTAAAACGAATGGCTTCGGCCAAAGATTTAGGGACATGTCCATTCTCTGGCCAACTGATCTTTAGAACGACACGGATCTGTAGCCCCATGTCGGCACCCGGGAGCCGCGGCCACACGCACATCGGTCGGTGGCAAAAGCGGCCGTGGCTCGTTGCATGTAAGGACCCTAAGACAATAAAAATAAGCACTTATTTTTATTGTCTTGTTCTATATATCTTTGTTTTGTTCATAGCCCTGAGGAAGGGGGACTGCTAAGCCCCCGAAACACATTGCAAATTCCTTAAATTATATTAGTTGATTAATAAAGCTTAAAAAATCTCTATAAGCACTGTGGATTGAAGCTTTTGATTTGTTTATCTTTTATACATCCATAACCAACACTGACCATTGTTAACCAATGGCACTGACCATCGTCAGTCAATGGCACTAATCATCATTAACCAATGACATTGACCGTTGGTGACAGCTACTTTGAGACAGACAGAACATGAGTTTTGGAAAGAAAACTTTTCTTCTCCTTTACCGAAACTATTGATTTTCTATTTTTATCCACGATTGTGCTTTGAGGAGTAAATAAGAATTAGGTTTAGGGTCAGAGGTTGGAGAGTTTTCTATGTGGGTTAAGCTATATGTTAGAACACTGTATGTTCGAGGGAGAGAGGGGGGTAGGGTTAAAGCATAACGCTTGGCATTCACAGTTTGATTTAACCTCACTGAGGTGCAGATTTCTGTACCAAAAGTGATAAAGTGTTTTGCCTTTCCGCCCCCATCAGCGTCACCGATAGTGCCGATGGGGGTGGAAAGGCTCTGTGTGCCTGAAGCTTTGTAGAAATGCTGCAGGCACACAGAGAGCCAGCGGTTGCGCCTGATTCTGGCACGGGAGCAGTTTGATTCATGATCAGACTGCGCCAGTACTTGCTTCGGGCGTAACGCTAGGGAGGTTAAACCAGCCATAGACGATTGGCGGACGTTTATCGAACAATCGGCCGCAGCATGATGACATCATCATGCCATGGTCAATCGTTCGAAATACACCATTTACAATTTGACAACCAATACTTTGGATGGGGACCCTTGTCCCCATTCAAAGTACTGGCGATCGACCAGAGAAAAACGTTTGTTCTCTGGCTGATCAAAATTTTGTGCGAGTACGAACGGTTGCTCCAGGTGGGCACGTTCATTTTGCGATTGATCACCAAGCGATCACCCCGAATGCGCATGGTGATCATTCGCAAAATCGGCCACAGAATGAAGCGCTATGGCCGGCTTTAGAGGTACAGAAAAAAATATATTTTTTGGGGGGAAATAAAAACAAAATAAAAACGAATGTAAAAAAATGAAAAAAAAAACTAAGAATTTTTTTTTTTCTGTACCTTTAAATCTCGGATGATGTCATCGGCACACGAGCGCAGATCACGGAAATAGCCGAAGACCTCGGCTATTTCCGGATCTGCTCGGGTGCAGACGGAGACAGATCCCACTAACAGAAACGCTCAGCGGGAGCGTTTCTGCTAGCGGGATCCACTTTGAGCTGGATTATAGAAAGACATTTCTCTCATCCAGCTCAAAAGTAAAAAAAAAAAGATTTAAAAAAAGAAAAAAAAATTTTTTTTTTTTCTTTAAGACCGGGTCCCGCCTCCGTGACGTCACACGTCACTCCGGGACCCGGAAGAAGACGGAGCGGGATCACGATGGCGGCGGACCAGGTGAGCTCCCACGATGTGCCCGAACACAGTTCGGGCGTATCGATAATTGCAGCACCCCTTTGCCCGAACTGAGTTCGGGCATATCGCTAGGGAGGTTAAGCACAATTGATCTTTTCATCAAACATCAATCCTAATCTAATCCAAAGTGGTTCCAAATGGAAGGTTCGATCGGAATATGACTAAAATCATCAAAACATAGAAAAGAGTCATATATAAATGTGTTCATTGAATACAATTGACTCGACCAACAAACACAATGCTACGATTTTAGTTTGGTCGTTGTACAATCTCCGGCAATTTTCCAACATGTCCGATCACTTTTTGATCATTTCCGATCGAACCATGTGTGCAGTGTAAAGCAAGCCATACACGTGTTGGATTCCATGGCCAATTGATCACTCACCCGATCGATTCTGGCGATTCTGCCGGGAATCGCAGGTGTGATAAATCGGCCAATTAAGAGTATCCATCGCTGCATACCACCTTGTCCAACGGATTCCGGGACGATTCCGTGTCCGATTGTCCACCTCACAAATGGCAACTCCCCCTGATCTGGGCAGAATCAATCTGATGGAACCAACATGTTGGTTCTCCGTCGGATCCGATTCTGGGCCCCTGAACGATCGGACCTGATCAATTGGACAAGGTGGGCTGCATGTGATTCCGGCACGATCGTTTGGCGTGCACGCGCCCGGAATCAATCGTGCCGGAATCCGGTGGGAATCTGACACGTGTATGGGGACCTTAAGATTTAAGTTGGATTGATTGTAAACTTTGATTGTTTTAAGTCGATCGAACGCTAAAATCGAACCATGTATGCCTAGCTTTACTGTTTACTTGAATGGGTTAGGGTGGAAAAATAGCCAGTACTGTCATCTGTGACCATGATGGAGACCTGGTCAGCATTGTCTTAAGAAGTTGAACGTTTTCTTTGTTACTTAAACAAACGTAGATCAATATGGTCAACTGATGCTTTGTTTTACTTTGGTAATATTCCTAAATCCATGTACAGGAAGTGAGAGCAAATCTCTATTACTGAATGCAACTGGTAACCACAGAAGGGAAACACTGCTTTACACAAAAGTGTCTGCATAAAGGAACTCTGTGATAGAATCGAGACCTGTCAAAATGAAAGATAGATTTCTAGGCCTGGAGTGTTTTGGGGACAGATAGGTCAAGCCATCCATATCAATTCTTTTCAATTTGTCTTCAGTTTCTCTCAATTTGTTCAAAGTAATGGAAAAAGAGACAACCGTAAGAAAGAATATAGATGATCTTCCTGGTTATTGGCTCAGTAACAGCTGGGCTGGCGGTGGTTAGTTTCCTGAAAGCATTTTAAAAAGTAAAATCTGGGATTTTTTTTTCTTTGTGTCACCAGCAATATGTCATGGATTCAAAAATAGCAAATAATGTGCATTGCAATGTGGGATAGATCAATGGGGAGGAAGGGGAAGTTTCTTGCGTCCTAACAGACCCATAGCAATGTGGGATAGATCAATGGGGAGGAAGGGGAAGTTTCTTGCATGCTAACAGACCCATAACAATGTAGGATAGATCGATGGGGAGGAAGGGGAAGTTTCTTGCGTCCAAACAGACCCACAGCAATGTGGGATAGATCTATGGGGAGGAAGGGGAAGTTTTGATACAAATTTGATTCAATGATCATGCATGAGGTCAGATTTGTTATTTAAAACATTTTAACTCAAGATTAATTGATTATTTAAAATTAAATTGGTCTACAAATTTTAATGTCACATGATGTCATGGATGAAACAAAAATCATAATCCCTAGATAAAAAAAAATGTTTCTTGCATCCTAACAAGCAGACGGGCTTGCTCGATTTACATTCTTCATCATGCCGTGTATGACCAGCTTAAGTAAGATTTTATTTCTTTGCTGCTTACTATTCTCTTTGCTGGAATGCAATCTCTTCCTGAGGATCTGAAAAGCAAGGATCGCCCTGTTTCCACCACATTAGAACAACCTAAAAGGTTCAAGGACAGCTTTTTAAGGATAGATATTCACACCACAGCGTATTTGTCACCACGTATGCAATGCCATGTGCTGTGATGTGTAGTTTTGTTTGCTTTAGTGTTTTCATGTACATGTAATGTGGTGTTTTTTTTCTTTTTTTTTAAGATATATTGCTTTCTGTTTTATGTTCAGTCTGAGAGATATGAGAGATATGTGCAGTCTGTCTGCCCCTGAAAAGGTTTTATATATTGTGAGAATTTAGTGCAGACCTATTAGCAGGGCTTTTTTTCTGGGGGAACGCACTGGAACGGAGTTCCGCCACCTATTTTAAGCCTGGCCCCGAAATAAGGGCACTGGCTGCAGTGTGTCATGGGTGGTCCGCCGGGGGGCCCCCATGTGTGTTGTTTAGTGGGGGGAAGTGTTGGCCATTCAGCACGGGTTACGGGTGCGCCACGGGCGGGTGATTTTGTGTCTCCCCTCGAGGGAGGGGCGGCGCCTTCCCATTGGTTATGGGTGGTGGCCCTATGACGGGGCGTCTCCTCCCCCGTCCATGCTGGAGATATCTTTCTCTTCAGCGTGGACTGGGGGTGGAGTTCTAGCCATCCTGAGGGAGGCGGCGCGCCTGCCTTCGCTGGCGGGAGCACTTGCATCCGTTCCCCCAAAGGGGAGCTATTTATGGAGCGGACACCCGACATAAAGGGGCGGTTTTAGGGGGCAGTCCTAAGGGTGGGTAGGGGAGTGGCCAAGGGAGGGGGGTGAGTTCCACCACCTTTTCTCTGAGAAAAAAAGCCCTGTATATTAGGATCCTCAAAGGTACTGAACGATGGTTGCGGTTGCAGTATTTTCACTGTATTACTGTTTGTGGTTAACCCTCATCTTATATTAGATCCTCCCAAATAAAGAGATTCTAGTTTTCAACAGAAAACCTCATAGGCTGTAAATTGGTTGTATCTAACTGCCGCTCATGATTAATGAGCCGTACGACAGCTGCATTTTTTGTGCTCTCGGTAAACGTGCTATGAGCAGCATTCTTAATAAATGAGCCGTAAGGGGAATGGGGGAACATGACTTCAAATAAACACATTTTGTTGTTGATGATGTTCCTTTGCTTGTGTGGAAGAAATGCTGTTTGCAGCATTCCCACAAGTTTGGAAAAAAAAGAGTGATGATTAAAGCTGAACTCTAGGATGGAGGCGTTTTTGTCGCACAATCCATTCATCAATTCATCCCGTAAAGTCATTGCAAATCTGAGCATTTATTACCTGTGATGTCATAACTTTTATCCAGTTGTTTTTAAAGTTTAGGGGAAGGACAGGGGGAGGGGTGGAGGAAGCAGATCTGTGGGTGGTGAGGGGAATTCTATTCTGTCGTCAGTTCTGGAACATGAAATCTTTTTTCTGATCAGTCACCAACATTGCAAACTCCACTTTCCTCCAGTGATTGATGCATAATTCAAGCTGTTGGTGAAAATGTAATAGGCATCTGATATCCTTCTATGTAGGGTTGGCCAATATGACCACAATTTCATATTCCAATATAGCTCAATTTAAAGTTGTGTTCCAAATTATTCAACCCCCACTGAAATTGAGTGTTTTGGCCATTTTGACATTGATTTTGATCACTTCAGTCATCTTGTTTACAATGAAATCAGCGACGCTTGTAAGTCAGACAAATATAACATAACATTAATAATGAAATAAGCACAAATGTCTTTTCTGTGCTCACATCATGATCAGTTTTATTCAACCCCCAAGTGACATTCATTCTTAAGGCCCCCATACACGGGTCCGTTTCCCATCGGATTCCGGGACGATCGATTCCGGGACGATCGATTCCGGGCGCGTGCACGCGAAACAATCGTCCCGGAATCGCGTGAAGCCCACCTTGTCCGTCCGATCACGTCCGATTGTTCAGGGGCCCAGAATCGGATCGGACAGAGAACCAACATGTCGGTCTTTCTGATCCGATTCTGCACACATCAGGGGGAGTTGCCATTTGTGGAGTAAGCGATCGTCCAGGAATCCGTGGGACAAGGTGGTATGTAGCATTCGGACGGACTTAATTGGCCGATCGATTGGACCTCCGATTCCCGCTGAGATCGCCGGAATCGATCGGATAGGTGATCGATCGCCCATGGAATCCGACTGTGTATGGCTAGCTTTAGTACTTAGATCAACAACCTTTTCCAGTTATAACAGCTTTTAAACGTGAAGCATAGCGTGACACAAGTGTCTTGCAGCGATCTACGGGTATCTTAGCCCATTCTTCATGGGCAAAAGCCTCCAGTTCAGTCACATTCTTAGGCTTGCGCGCTGCACTTGATTTCTTCAAGTCTCACCAGAGGTTCTCAATTCATTGAAGTTCTGCCATTCATTGTCCCCTTTGATCACTCTGTGCCATTCAGTGTCCCCTTTGATCCTTCAATGCCAATCATTGTCCCCTTCTGATCACTCTATGCCAATCATTGTCCCCTTCCCCGACTCACTTTTTTGAGTTATACCGGTACGGCAGGGATCAGCAGCTTGCTTGTCCTTCCTGCACTGCAGCCAGCCCTGACGGAGTCACACGGAGGCACACATTTACCCATTGTACCACCCGAATGGGAGATTTGGGCAGGTATCGGTCTTATTTTAACATTTTGGGCAAAAAATTTGGGGGGTTGGTGTATTTGATGGGGATGGCTTATCATAGGGGAAACAGGGTATATATATATATCATGGTAAGGTAATGCAATATCCTGATAATCATCCTGATATTCCTATAGTTATACACAATTAGTTTATATATTAATTACCGTATATACTCGAGTATAAGCCGAATTTTTCAGCACCTGAAATGTGCTCAAAAATGAAATTCGGCTTATATTCGGGTAAAAAAAATTAAAATCGCCCCATTTTGTAGGTGGAATTTATGAGTGAATTGCAAAGCTGCTGCATTTCCCTCCCTAGGCTTATACTCGAGTCATTCAGTTTTTCCAGATTTTTTTTTCTAATATTGGGTACCTCGGCTTATATTCGGGTCGTCCTATACTTGAGTATATACGGTATATAAGTCTTTGCCCTCATTGACCATCTTATATATCAGTTATCATGTTGGTCAATTCCGATTTATATGTTCTATATACTCATTTATTAAATAAGAGTTGCAGGTTTAGTTTTTATGGGTTATGTATTTTTGTGTTTATTTTATATTTACAATCGTATTGTTTTAGATATGCAATGAGTTTTCCAGGATGTATTTAAAATGAAGCCATGAATACATAGGCATTTTGGAGGAGGCAAAGGTCCTGATGACTTTTAGTGAGAATCTATCACTGGGGGAGCACAGGTCATGTTATCAGCATCAAAGAGAATGCTAAATGGCTTTCTTAGAAAGAAAAAAGAAAATGCAAACAGCAGAGCTACTTGTATGAGACAATCAGAGATTTCACTCCATCCTCGCTCATACCCTGAGGACAGACACTTCTAAAGCTGAAAATCACCCCCCCCCCCCCTCCAAAAAAAAACCACCCCCTCGGGCTCTATGTAGCTGTAACTCAGGAGGGTATTTACATACTGCATTCTGATTGGCTGCTGGTATTATGACATAGGGGAGGTGGGGGAAAGGACTGGAGGAAGTATCAGGGTGCTTCGCAGGTAGCATTGCATGGGAGCTCGTGGAATGTAGTGTGCACTGTGATCACCCAGACCATGTAAGTACTGACACATACATATATTATGTGTAGGAGATTACATATATGATTCATACATGGCTGTAGCATGTTTATACTCTGTAAGGATTTTTTTAATATGCTGCTTTGGTATATAGATAAAAGTTCTTATGTGATGCTACCCATATACTTTTCAAAGTTCTCAAACGATTACAGGAAAGAGTCAAATTCATTGTATATTAAAATATTTGCGCAGTACGTCAAAATGTATGCATTAGAAAGCTTTTTTTGCCACAGTTAGTGAATTTTTTTTATAATTTAATACTGATTATTAAACTTGTGGATGCTACATGCTGATTGCAAGGATTGATTTGTATATTGATCATAGTGTATGGCTAGCCATACACAGGTCGATTTTTTTTGCGATTAAATTTTCTTTCCATTGTTGATCCAATTTAAAATCAATCAATTCGTTTAGAGGAATCTATTCTTGTGGAATCTATTCTTTCAGAAGAATCCATTCCTTCATATGATTTAATTCCACTTGTATGATCGACCAAAATTTACCAACATGTCTGATCACTTTTTGATCGATTTTATGTTCAATTTCGATCGCTTTTGGTCGATGGCACTAGATGGGCAGGAATCTATTTTCATTAGATCGACTCAAAAATCTATTGATTTAAGTCGATTGAACGCAAAAATCGAACCGTGTCAAGAACGGTCCCAGCCTAAATAGTGTATCATCTGTGGTCTTGCCAAGTTGAGCGCTCTTCCAATTGGCTGCTGAAAGTTTCTGAACTTTAACTTTGTTTACCATTAAAAACATGTAGCAGGATTATAGGTGAGCTTTGCTAGACAGTTATCATTGGTTATCTTTTATGTATTGTCAGCTTATCTCATAGATGACTTGTGAGGGACACATACTGGTAGGGGAAGGTTCTCCCTCCAGGGACTCCTAATGAAATATTTATATTTGGCAATAGAGTATTAGAGAGCTTCAATAATAATAATCATAAAATTTTTTATAATTTTCTTACATAGCACCAACATATTAAGTAGTGCTATATAATTTAAAAGAGTTTAATGCGACACAAGCTAAAGCACCCCCATACACCTTTAGATCATTCCATACAATTTCCTTTAGCTCTACTAAAAACTATGTAGTGCCGGGTCCTCCCTGATAGGATGCATAGTGATTGGAAGGTATATATCACTGCTATGTAGTTCCAGGTCCTCCCTAATAGAATACATAGTGATTGGAAGGTATATATCACTGCTATGTAGTGCCGGGTCCTCCCTGATAGAATACATAGTGATTGTAAGGTATATATCACTGCTATGTAGTTCCAGGTCCTCCCTAATAGAATACATAGTGATTGGAAGGTATATATCACTGCTATGTAGTGTTGGGTCCTCCCTGATAGAATACATAGTGATTGGAAGGTATATACCACTGCTATGTAGTGCTGGGTCCTCCCTGATAGAATACATAGTGATTGGAAGGTATATATCACGGCTATGTAGTGCCGGGTCCTCACTGATAGAATACATAGTGATTAGAAGGTATATATCACTGCTATGTAGTGCTGGGTCCTCCCCGTTAGAATACATAGTAATTGGAAGGTTTAGAAAGGTCCTCATATTATATGGTTTTGGTAGAAGAAAAGTTGATTGTACAGAAATGGTATGGTAATATTGTAAGGTGTATGGGGGCTTAATACACAGGTACAGACTATGAGAGGGGAGGAAAAGTGGGACCTGCCCATTCGGGCTTACAATCTAAAGCAGGGTACAGACCTGCAGATATGGGCCAGATCGATGGCTGCTTCAAGCGCCATGTGCACTCACAGCCATCTGTCTGGCCAATATAATATGCGCCCATCGCTGTTTTCGAACGGGACAAATCAATCCTGCTCCAAAACAGCCATATCGGACATGACTGTAAATACGGCCGATGTCCGATGCTTTGCATAGCGACCGCTGGTCTCCAGGCAAAGCTTCAGCTGAGCTGGGGAGAGAGCAGAGCCGTCTCCCCGATCAATCCCGTTCAAAGAAAGCTTGGTCGAACAGGGAACCATGTTGAAAAACCCTGTTCGATTGCAATTACTTTGAATGAGGACCCTCGGTATCGAATGGGATCGGCTGTGCTATGCATCGATTCTCTGTTCAATCGCCAAAGCTCGGGTGCAGCATGGTAACGCCATCACGCTGTACTCGCGGGTTCATCGATTGAACGGGTATTGACCCATGAATGGCCACCTTAAGCTTTGCTGTTTGCAATTCTGTAGTTCCCATTCAGCAAGAGGGTATATAATAAGTTATTTATCACATACTATTTAACCGTACTGAATGGACTATGAAATAATTAATATTGTATTATTACATATAAATGGCTGAGAAGCTGGGATGTGTAGAGGACTGATGGCCCTGATAGGAAGGTTTTGGATAATCTTTAGAGGTAAGACATATTAGTTGTGGATTGTATTGGAATTCTGGAGATTTCTAGCACTCTACACATAAACCAATTCTCATTTTTCCTGTTTGACCATCATTGCAGATCAGACATCAGATGGACAGAACACTAGAGGAAAAGTGTCATGGCTAAGCGCACAATGTGATCTGTGCTGTCCTCCCAGCATTTGTTTTTGCTTCTCCATAACTGGGCACCACCTCTCCGCATGTAATACTCTATCTTAGGGGAGTCTTCTGGATTTGTATGCCTCTACCCAAGGAGCTATTATGGTTACGTCTTCATTCTTGGAATGCTTTGGGAGAAGCCCTCCACAGCGTCCACCATCCCGCTTTTCACATGACCCACAAGTACATGGAAGGAGATCGACGCATAGAGGCCAATTTTGCCTGAGGTGGCCCCTTGAACCTGTCCGTTGTCACCCTGAGGTCCAGCCACGTGTTCGCCATTGTATGTATTACACAGGATCCTTGAAGGTTTTCATAGAGTGACAAATCTGGGATAGGTATAAGGATTCTATTATGACCTTCACTAGGTTTTACTTATATCTACTTCAAGTCTGGATGGCCTGCTTGCTTATTCTAAATGTTTTGATGTGTTTCTCCTTATATTGGGGTTATCTAAAAAAACTGAATGCACCCTTAGTGAAGACTTAATGCATACAGTTGTGTTCAAAATTATTCAACTCCCACTGAAATTGAGTGTTTTGGCCATTTTGACATAGATTTTGATAATTTCAGTCATCTTGTTTACAATTAAATTAAAGAGGCACATGTAAGTCAGCGTTGATCCATGGGCCCAAAGTTGACTGCAGTATGCCAAAATGGACAAACCACAAAAGTTTTGGGATAGTGATCTGTGAACTGATGAAACAAAATTACAACTGTTTGGGCCCATGGATCAATGCTATGTTTGGAGAAGGCAGAACAAGGCCTATGAAGAAAAGAACACCTTGCCTACTGTGAAGCATGTTGGGGGGTCAATCATGCATCGGGGCTGTTTTGCTTCTGCAGGTACAGAGAAGCTTCAGCATGTGCAAGGTACCATGAATTCTCTTCAGTACCAGGAGATATTGAAAGGAAATGTGATGCAGTCTGTCACAAACCTGAGGCTTGGGAGACGTTGGACCTTACAACAGGACAATGATCCCAAGCATACCTCCAAGTCCACTAGAGCATGGTTGCAGATTAAAGGCTGGAACATTTTGGAGTGGCCATCGCAGTCACCAGACTTAAATCTGATTGAGACTTGAAAAAACATGGTTGCAGCGCACAAGCCTTAGTATGTGACTGAACTGGAGGCATTTGCCCATGAAGAATGGGCTAAGATACCCGTAGATCGCTGCAAGACACTTGTGTCACGCTATGCTTTATGTGTAAAAGCTGTTATGCCTGGAAAAGGATGTTGTATTAAGTACTTAGAATGAATGCCACTTGGGGGTTGAATACATTTGTGGTCATTTCATTATTAATGTTATGTTATATTTGTCTGGCCAAAACACTCAATTTCAGTGGGGGTTGAATAATTTTGAACACAACTGTAGGTGCTGGTGTATTTCAGCAAAAAAACATCAAAGGTCAATATGTTACAGCAATGGAGTCCATGAGGCAACATTCCATATCATTCCAAATTATGGATTGTTCAACATGTTGCCTCACAGACTCCATTGTTGTAACATATTGACCTTTGATGTTTTTTGCTGCAATACACCAGCACCTATACTTACTTATGTTTCTGTCGACAAGTCCTCACTTGGGTGCATTCACTTTTTTGAGATACTGCAAATTCAGGATGTTGACAGATCAACTTCTCCATGTCTTTGGAACATATATACAACAGGGCTACTCTTTACTTCACACACTTATATTGGGGTTGTCAGTGCCTTTGATGGTGACAAACAATGGTTGAGATATGCTGAGATATTCCAGGTAGCAAATGAGGTCACCAACCCCACCGGGACTAGCTAGGAAACAATGCTACTGTCTGAAAGCCAGAAAATGGATTCACTTGTATGTATAGGGTACTCAAATAGTTTGCTACATTATAGTCCCCCTTTCCCTCCTTCTTTACTTGCTATGAATTACATTTATAACTTTTTTTTCCCCACGACATCCCTTTTTGTAGACCCAATCATGTCATCGTTTGATCTTGTGTATCCTTGGGCAGTGTAGGCAGATCTTAGGTGGAGGAAAGGGGATGGCAGGAGGTTTCAGAAGTACATCAAAACATCTCAATACTTCTGTCAAGAGCCGTCTTCCCTGGAGCAAACAGAGGGCTGTTGAGTTGGGTGGGTATAAAGTATAGAGAAGTAGGCTTTACTATGCAGGACTGGCCTAGGTAACTCCTATATGTGACGCTGAGCCTCCACAACTAAGCAAACTATTGTTTGGGGACGGGCAAATTTGGCAAGCTGAATGGACTAGATTAAGCTGGATATCATTGAGGATATCATTCAGCTAGGACAGGAGTGGGCAAACTGTTTGACTTGTGGGCCACATTGGCTTCTCAAAATTGCTAAAGGGGACGCACCAAGAACTTGTAATGGCCGACCCACTATAGGTGTGCCGATTCCATGCATCGTCGGCATCACTAATGATGTAATAGGCCAGTGTTCTCCCCAGAATTTTTCTCTGATAGGCTGCCGGCCAGTGGCAGCACACAAGTCCTCTGACAGGCGGCGCCTCCCCATTCTTCAGGAGCGCGCCGCAGCCACTGAAAGACTCCGGCCCGCGGCTCCGGTAGTGTGCCGCGGGCCGGAGTCTTTCAGTGGCTGTGGCGCGCTCCTGAAGAATGGGAGGCGCCGCCTGTCAGGCTGCTCGCCACGGAGGACTTGTGTGCCGGGCGGGGACTAAAATCTCCCGGGCGGGCCGCCCGGCCAATCTGCTCTGGGGAGAACACTGTAGGCGTGTAATAGACGACATGTAACAGTGACATGAGTTTCCTACGCTTAAAATAAAATACTCATTCATTGCAATAGGCAGAGATAACACCTAGAGACAGCTGTCACCATGCGGATATGCCCACAGTGTCATGATCACACCACTACATCTTCCCCAAGGAAAGGTTTGGACACCTCTGAGCTTTATGTGCACCCATTACAGGAAACAAGCGGAGGGGAGCATCTTTTCAACAAGGTGACCAAGGGATGAAAGTGAAACGGGCTGGATCAAGTCCGTTTGCTCACCCCTGAGCTAGGAAATAGCTTCCAATGCACCCTTTGAGAAGCTCCCAAATCCAATGGCTAATATTTGTTTCAATTGTATAAAAGCTTTCCATAGCTGTCAAGTTTGAAAATGAAAAAAACGAGGGGATGTAAAGGAAGTGACGTCAGTTCCGCAATGCGGATCTTGGTTCTTCTGCATCACTGACATCGCTTGCGGTGCCAGGCTTACTTCTCGGCTGATCTAGAAGGAGAGGGCGTTACTCTCCCTGCTAATGTCCCACCCCGCTTGTACTGATAATGTGTGAGGTGGGACATTAGCAGGGAGAGTAATGCCCTTTCCCTGCTAGATCAGCGCGATTTCAAGAATCCGGGAAAATCTGAAATCGCGAATTGGCAGGGAAAGTCAAGTTTTTCATGTGGCTTTCCCGGCCAAATCACGATTAAAAAAAAATCCTGTATTTTCCAGGGCTCTTGAAATCGCACTGATGGGAAGGTTGACAGGTCTGTCTTTCTGTAGACTTAAGGCTTGTGTCCACCACAGGGAAAAAAGACGCAGAGAGGACACTTCCTTTACTGATGAATGGGACAGTATCCACTGTGTTATCCAAGCGGCACATCCGTGGTGCTGTTTTTAATTTGCGGAATGCTGCGTCCTCATTTCAGCGCCTCTCAGTGAGGCCGGATACACATCCATTAAAGATCAATGGATGTGTCTGCAAAACATGGGAAAGCAGCACACAATGCGATCCCACATGTCCATTTGGATCTAAAATTCTCAACAAGCACCTAAATAGAACGTACACCATTCTCATAACTGCCCTATGTTAAAAGATTTAGAAAAAAACATTAATCAATGGCAGTGTAATACCGTACATTCCTGAGAATTCAACAAATGGCAATTTAAAGAATGAATGTGTCACAACTCATACGTGATCCCCATAGCTACAAGCAATGCGATGACTTCCATTATGTTGGTCATAAATCTCCCACACTGTGCAGGATTTTCTTACCAAGTGCTAACAAATGCTTCCAATTGTCAGAATAGATCGGTTTTCCAAATGAATCTTTGATTGTCATTATAACTTGTTTTGCCAATCCTAATGGTGGTATTTCAATGTGGAAAGTCTAAAATGGATAGCTGTGTGTTATTCTCACTTCAAAGCATGTGCTGCACTACAGTAGTAAATTTATGAGACCATCTGAAGCATATCAGCTGTATCTCCTCCCTCAACCTGAACTAGGAATGTGTTGTTATATTGTATTATATTATATATTGTTGTTATATATCTGTTGCATCCCCATTACCCTCAATCCCCACCCAAAGTATCAGCCAGGGATCGATTCCCCGAGGTGGTGCGCATTGATTCACACTGTGACGTAACCACGTACATGTATGGCTAGCTTAAAGGCTGCCATACACGCACCGACATGTGATGGTCAAATTGTTTGCCATCTTAAAGCAATACTGTTTTCTGATTTAGAATACAAGGTTTTCTTGGAGGTTCTCTTGAACCCCCCACAGTCCACAGATGTGCACCTTCAGTGCCCTTCCCTGTTATTCTATTTTGCAATTGGATCCCTTTTCAAATATGTGGTTCCTTTGGGTGGGGATATTACTACAATCTTTCCCCCATCATTATAGGATACAATGCTTTGGTTTAAGTAGGCCCCCATCAGGCTTGAACAATGTAGCCAATGTAGTGAAAGGGGAGTGCAACAAAGTCTGGAGTGTAGGGGAGTGGTTCCTAAACTTTTCTTGCATGGCTCCTCTTTTCTATTTAGGAACATTATCAAGCCCCCTCTCCCTATTCAAACACAGGTTAAGAATAAGGGCCTGCGCCCCCCCCGGGCTACCTTCGCGCCCCCCAGTTTGGGAACCACTTGTGCAGGGTGACATTTTAAGAAAATGTAAAACCATTAGTATCCCACATAGACAGCCAAGAGCATGTATGGACTATCTAAGTGCCCTCAAGCAACATAACTGGTCATACAATCTGTACTGACCAAATATTTTGCTTACGTCTACCCAGATAAGAGTGTAGACATGGTGTTAGGAGGCACTTCCCAAGTGACCTACCTCATTCTTCTCTATGATAGGAGGAGAGCAACCCAGTATAGGAAATAATACAGGATGTTTTCTGGCGTGCACTCATTTTACCTCTCGCATACCTTAACCTTCTGAGCGCACTGCCCGATACAGGCGATCGAGGCAGTGTACACAGTACACTGCCTGTCATTTCCGGCATCTCGCCGGAGCTCTTCACGCAGCTGTTGTCATTACTGACATCAGCTGCACGAGAGGGAAAGCCAGCGCTACTCCATTAACATGGAGGTCTATGGCGCCGCCCCCCCCCCCCCGCCCCCTTCCGCGTCACCGTAACGCGATCGGGGCGGTGCCGGAAACCCGGAAATGCTGCAGCGTTGAAGACAATCGCTGCAGCTTTCCGGGGATGCATAGGGTCTCCCTGTTGCCGGCTTCCCCTGCGGTTGAGAGAACCCTGTTCAGCGAACGAACAGGGTTCGTCTCAACCGCTAGGGAGGTTAATGTACTTTTTTTTGTATTAAAAATATACTTTATTTATACACAAAGTATAAAAATTACACCATCGTTCAGAGGCACATCCCGCCCTGTACTGAGACGCAGCGCAGAAGCACTACATCAGTACAGCCCATACATACATAAAAAATAATTATTCAATATTATTACACTGACACCACACACGCATGTGCCCCACTACGACTATGTGGACCATAAGGGCCCACCGATTTCAATATGTGAGGTGACATACCTGGTGTGAGGTGCCAGAGAAATATCCGGCCACTCTATGACATTTCTATATATGATAAACTGTAAAAGGTCACATAAACAAGCAACTGGTGTGATGGGTGCAGGATGGGGGTAAAGACTAGCCCAAAGCTTTATTTATGGACAAATCAACACAAAGGGGGAGAGGGGGAGGGAGAACAAATCTCTTCAGTCTTCCTCTTCCTCCTTCAGAGAGTCCATCAGGTCATAGTCTCTGAGCAGACTGTGAAATGTACTTACAGTATCTAAGAATAGTTGGAAGGTAAGTGTACACCATTCAACTTTGTTCTGAGGGCCTCCATTTTTGGTGCTAGACCCCTGCTTGTGGTGGGGGTAGTAATAGATCAAATACAGACTTTATAGAATTGCATTCACATTGTCTTGCAGATATGGTTTAAGATAGGTGCAATATGGGTGGTTGCCCATCATGCTGGTGGGGCGTGGGATCTGGGCATTGAAAAAACACTCTTGTAAGTCTGTGACCTCACCAGCTCGCTAGGGCACCAATCTGCTTAGGACCGCCCCTGCATTGACCTATACACAATGGAATATAGTCTCTGGCTGTGACTCTTGTAGTTGATTTGTTGATGATTATTTGATTTTCCAATTATGATTTTTCCGTTATTAATAAAGAATCAGGACTGAACCCAATCATCACTGATTTATGGCAAAAAGTCATACAATGTCTCTATTTAATTTTGCAGGCTATCAGTGAACACCCTTAGGGATGATCGTACATTATGCTTTTAAAAGCTTACCACCAAAAGCAATCTCTTTCAGTTTTGTCTCTGGATACTTGAAAGTATTCATAAATTCCAAAATCTGAAATTAATTGTCATTAATGGGATAGAAAAGGTTAGGGGGAACCACCTAACGAGTAGTTCAAAGTAAATGCGTATTAGTTAGTATGCCAACATCCCGAAAAAACAAAACATCCCAACAAAACAAAAAGTCTCACCTCTACAGCTGTATATCCTAAAATTTAAGATGGATACATATGCATAAAAC
>CM070038.1:89345311-89361827 GCA_036250615.1 Ptychadena robeensis
AAAAAATATAATAATATAAGAATCTAAGGGCCACACTGGAATGTCACAATCAACCAAATAAGTTTAATCCAGTCAAATGTTTAAACAATTTAACCATCTGCTAACAACTGTATCTAAAAATCAAATACAGAGGGGCGTGGTCTGGACATGGCCGCGTGAAGACACGCTAACCTTGAGCTCCCGCACTGTGCCCGCCATACAGCCTGCAACCCTCTGACACGCACCTCGCCCGCGCACCTGATGATGGCCAAGGCCCACAAGAAGGGGACCCCGAAGCCGCAGCACTCCCCACGGACCCGCTCCTCCAGCATACCGGCGTATTTCGCGCTGCACAGGCTGCTGCCACGCCGGACAAGATGGCGGCCGGCGGCGGCCCAGACGGCACTTCACCTCCATGCAGCCCTGGCAGCCTCCCCGGTCACAGCGGCCAGCAGAATGGTGAGCCTACTTCTCCCCCTGATGGTAGCCAGTCGCCCCCCTCACCCATGCTCCCTGCCCTGACCCCTGGGACTGCAACTGGGACTCTCCCCTCTCCTCTGGCAAGGGATGAGGATGATGACTGGGACTTCAGGGCCCATATCAGGGCCATACCTACAATGAGGGACATGGAAGGACTTTTGCGCAAAACGGAATCCTCCATATACCAGAAGTTGGAGGCTTTGCAAGGGGAGACTACCCGGCTGGGCCACAGGGTTGATGACATCAAATCTGCTCACGACTCTACCCGGGGGACCCTGACATCAGTGGTGGCCCAAGTGGACTCCCAGGCCCTTCTTATAGACTCGCTGCAGTGGCAGCTCGACGATGTGGAGAACCACAATCGCAGATCCAACATACAAGTGAGGGGCCTCCCAGCTGCCATCCCCCCGGCTGACCTACCCCAGACCCTGAGGGACTTGTTCCGTTCGGTTTTGGGAGCCGAGGACCCCAGCGACATAGTGATTGCCAACGTCTACCGCACCCCTGGCCCGGGGCGTGCGGATCCTGCCAAGTCCCGGGATTTGGTCTGTACCCTGCACCACTACCACGTTAAGGCGGCCATTATGGCCAAAGCTCGGACCTGTCGTGATTTGCGCTTCCAGGGCTCCCCGGTTGCACTGTACGCGGATCTGACTACACGCACGCTAACGGCTCGTAGGGCTCTCCGCCCTTTATTAGAAGTCCTCCAGCACCATCACATTCGGTACCGCTGGGGTTTTCCCTTTCGCCTGGTGGCGGAGCGAGACGGCAGATCAGCGGTGTTCTGTAATCGAACGGATTTACCACGCTTCCTGGATACCCTGCAACTACCCCCGACGGCCCTTCCTGACTGGCTGGATGTGGATCAAGTAGGTGCTCCAGAGCGACAGGAGAGGTGGCAGGTGGTGCCTGCCCGCCGCCGGCGCAGACAGCCCAGACGCCGAAGCCCGAATAACCAGGGAGGGGAGCCGCCTGCGCAGCGCGGCCCTCCGGACTGAGTGACTCATCCCTGAACCCCGTGTCTGGAAAGTGTTCGGTGGATTGCGACGCACAGTCCGGTTGTCGGTACCGTATATATGATTGGCATTTTTTGATTTTTTCTGCTTTTTTACCCTGTGATCCAATACGGACTTCCTCTGGACTCGGGACGGGGCTGTGGTCTAATGTGTTTTTCACAATGTTTCTCTATTTGATGATAAGTTTCTGGTTTAGCGGGTTGCATGTTTACGCAGCGGTGCCCCTTTGGTACCCTGGCTTCACAGACCCCGGGACTTTGACTTGGGGGATGGGGGCCTGGATTGCACTTGTCCATTGGACTCTGGGTGGCGGGTACGGGGAGGGGGGTGGTGCTCTTTCCGCGGACCTCTCTACCCACGGTCCCATCTAGGTCGCTCCTAATTCTGGAGTTCCTCGTACTGAGGTATGGTGCCCCTCTTGGGGGCCCCCGGGGGGGGGGGCGCGCGTGTATTACTGTATATTATGATATGTTACGTTATGACTGTTTTTTGGTACGTTGCTGATTGTTTGCTGTGTACCTTGCTGTTTTCCCTCATGTTTCCCTTGCTGTTTTCCCTACTTGGTCTCCCTATGCCCCTTTTTCTTTTCCTCCTCTTCTCCCTGTGGCCCCCCAGGGCCTACGGGTCTCGGTTCTTCTGCCCTATATCCTACCCCTCTTGGGGCTCTCTGTCAGTTTCTGGTTTTTGAGTTTAGATGTTTCCTGCACTGCTATGGATCACTTGTCTTGTCATGCCTGCTCGGGGGGCGGTGGCCCCAATACCGCTTCATTATGTGGGAGATAGTTTCGTATAACATCAAAGGTCTATGCTCCCCCCATAAGCGCAGTAAACTGTGGGTTGAGTTGAAGAGACTTGCCCCCTCGATATTATTTTTGCAAGAAACGCACTTCACAGACGCCTCACAGCCCGCCCTGCCCACACATTACTTTTCCCAGTGGTTTCTGAGCAACTCCCCAATTCGAAAGGCCAAGGGGGTGGCGATTGCCATTCATAGGCTCTGCCCCTTTCAGGTCACGGGGGTGAAGAGGGACACGGAGGGTCGCTTCCTCTTCCTGAAGGGCAACCTCCTGGGTCAGGTTGTCACGCTGGCCAACATTTATGCGCCCAATCTGCACCAGCTCACGTTTCTGGACAGGGTCATTTCCGAGTTGTTGGACTTTGGGGAGGGCTTCATCTGCCTGGGGGGTGATTTTAATGTAGCCCCGGACCCTGCCGTAGACACCACGTCGGGGGGTGGTACCCTCTCACGGGCCGCCCTTCGGCACTTTCATAAGTCGCTCCAGTCCCTCAAAGTCCTGGATTGCTGGTGGACCTTGCACCCCACGGGCAGGGATTTTAGCTTTTATTCCCCTGTCCATAACTCCTACACGCGCATTGACCAGTTGTGGTGCAGCCAGGCTCACATAGATAGGGTGACCCGGGCCTCTATTGGGGACCTTACTATCTCGGACCATGCCCCTGTTTCGGTGACCCTGGCTCTTTCTGCCCCTCTTCCGCGACAGTGTTTGTGGCGCCTGAACGACAACCTCTTAGATGACGTGACCGTGACGACTGAGATACAGCGACATTTAACTGACTACTTTGCCCATAACTCTAGTCCCGAGGTGACGTCGGGGACTTTGTGGGAATGCCATAAGGCAGTCATCAGGGGCCACCTGATTGCGATTGGGTCCCGACTCAAGAGGGCCAGACAAGCAGTGATTGGTTGCTTCCATCCACCAGCTCGAAACCCGGAATAAGCGCAGGGGAGACCCTGATCTGGCCGCACAGTTGTTGGACTTGCGCTCCCAGTTGCAAGGCTACTTGGACACAGTGGTGAAGCAGAAGGCCAGGTATTTAGCGCAGCGGTTTCATGAGTTTGGTGGCAAATGCCACACCATGCTGGCCAGGGCCCTGCGGGCCAAGGCACGCATGAACTTCGTGCACAAGCTCCATGACCGCGCGGGTGCCCCGATCCTACAGTACCCCAAAATTGTGGAAGCCTTTCGCTCATACTACGAAGCTCTGTACAATGTGCGGGGGGGGGGGGGGGGGGGGGGGGAGGCTCGGGATAAGAGGACTAAGGCCATTGATGTGTATCTTCGGGAGTTGGGCTTACCCTCTCTCCCCCGGGAGGCGGTTCTCGGTATGGAGGGGGACATCACCCTCCCTGAGATTGAGGGCGTCCTCAAATCTGTGCCGAAGGGCAAGAGTCCGGGCCCGGATGGTTTTACCGCCCGGTACTACTAGTTCCTGCCCACACTGGGTCCTCAGATGGTTGCCTACTTCAACTCTCTCAGGGAGGGCGCGGTCCCGCCGCCAGACGCTCTTAGAGCGCATGTTACTGTTCTACCAAAAGAGGGGAAGGATCCCACCCAATGTCCCATCTACCGGCCAATATCTTTGCTGAACGTCGATGTTAAAATCCTGGCCAAATTCTGGCTAATCGTTTACAGCCCCATGTCCCTGAGCTGGTTCTCAATGACCAGACGGGGTTTGTTTCAGGCAGGAAGACAACTCCTTGAGGGCAATTCAAGTCATCCACTGGATGAAGCGCCAGGAGGGGTCCAGCCTACTCCTGTCTACAGACGCGGAAAACCGGGTAGACTGGACCTTCCTGATGGCAGTCCTGAGAAAAGTGGGCCTTGGGGAGGACATGATGCACTGGATCGCGGCCCTTTACCACGCCCCCTGAACGGGGTGCCCTTTGTCGCCCACGCTCTTTGTGCTGTCTCTGGAGCCACTGCTCCGGAGGGTACGGTTGAACCCCTCGATCAGGGGGGCTGAGATAGGCCCGGTGCATCATAAGCTTTCTGCTTTCGCAGATGATATCTTATTTTATGTTATCAACCCGGCCGTCTCACTCCGCAACTTGTTGTCAGAGCTCACTGCCTATGGGGAACTTTCTAATTTTAAGATCAACGGGAATAAGTCTGAAATACTACCTATCCGGGTCCATGCTGCACTGGAAGCCTCCCTGAAGCAATCGTTTCCTTTTGCCTGGCAGCCCTACAGGTTGAAGTACCTGGGGGTCTGGCTGGCGGGAGACTATAACAGCCTGTTTCAGATCAACTATGGCCCGCTCCTGCAGGAGATACGGTGGGATTTGGGGGCTTGGGATAGGCCGGACTTCTCGTGGCTGGGCAGAGTAAATATTATTAAGATGAACATCCTTCCTCGGCTACTGTTCCCGATGCAGATGCTGCCGGTTCACGTGCCCGTGCACTACCTGCGGCAACTGCAGACAATGTTGCATGCCAGTAGCCCGTTTCCTGCGCCAGGGGGAGCCTTGCTCGCTGGGATTTCTCCGTGACGCGTGCGGGGCCTTTCCTGCGGATGAATGGAGGTATCTCCAGCTGCGCTCCTTTCTCCTCAAAATCCAACCGTGCATGCGCCCTGACACGCAGTTGACGCCGTTTGAGCTTCTATGCACGGACCCCTCGTTTAAAGCACATGTGCTATCGCAACTCTACGCGCTGCTCCTACAGCTGGCACATCCGGAGCCCCCTCGGTCCGTCAGGGAGTGGGAGAGGGATCTGAGGCTCACCCTTTCAGAGGCCCAGATAACGAGAATTCTCTCCTTTGCGCACGGTGGTACCGGACCCCGGCTTTCTTGGCTGCGATCTACCCTACGGCTCCGGATGTGTTCTGGAGGGGCTGTGGCGAGAGAGGGACGATTTTGCATATCTGGTGGACCTGCCCGGTGCTCGCTGGATACTGGGATACGGTCCATGAGGTGATTGGTGAGGTGTCGGGGCTCTGGGTGGCCAAGGACCCCTCGCGATGCTGCTGCACTGTTCAGACAACAGGGCTGCATCTTACAAGCGCTCAGTAGTGCCCCATCTCTTGAACGCAGCCAAGGCCCTCATACCTAGACTGTGGCGGTCAGATAGGGCTCCCTCGATCGCGGACTGGCTCCGGTATGTCACCAGGGTAAGGGACTTGGAGCAGATGACCCTCAAGTACCAAGACAGGGAGGCACGGTTCCTAGCCACTTGGAGGCGCTGGGATGCCTTCACTGAGACCACGCACTACAAGGACCTGGCCCGACTGACCTAGATACCCTCCTCCCCACGACCCGACTGCTAAGGGGAGACTGTGACGTTGGGGGTGGCTGTCCCCTGAGTAGGGCTTTTTGTGTTGCATAGTGGGGTATGGCGCCCCACCTTTCTATAGCCTTGAGTTGTAGTGGTGCTAATGAGGAATTGTTTCCCCCCTTTTGCCATTTGGTACGGTATGTCCATGCTGTTTCTGTTTTTTGTGTTGCACTTGCTGTATAGCAGGTGATATCTTTTTACAGTGTATTGATGTATGTGTTTTTTTTTTGGAAACCTTAATAAAATCCAATTTAACAAAAAATAAAAATCAAATACCTTAAAGCGCACCTAAACCCACCAGATAAATTTTTGTCCCTAGCTGGCCAACCCCCTTATTGTTGGGACAATCTGTAAATAAAAGATAAAAACTTCGTACCTTACTTACAATTAATTAATTTTTTTTGGGGGGGGGGTTGGGGTTTAGGTGCACTTTAAGCCAATTTCTAAACGTTGCTTCTAATTTAAAGGGATCATCCCTGAAATGAGTTGGTTATCTATGGAATAAACTTTTGAGTGGATTAAAGTTATTTTAATATTAACACTCTGGTGTAGCTCTGTAGTTCAATTTGTCTTGAAAGTTCATTGGTTTAGGACAACAGCCAGCCAATCCCAATGCACTGCATTTCACCATGCCATGAGATGAAAAAGAATACAACATTGTGGGCACTGCACCATACACCTATGCCTTACTATATTGGCCAGTATCTCTGTGTCCTGACTTCCAATGGTACTTATATTATCTATATATTTATCTGCTAGGATAGCTTCTATGTAGTATCAATTACCTTTCAAATTGTTTGTTTTGCTGGTGTGGACCGATGGATACTGTAAATTGTTTGTTCTTTGGGATTTATGTCCATATCTCTCATTTCTGTTTGCATTGGTGAAAGCCTCTGTACCAAAAAAACATATCCTGTGTGTTTAAACTCCAATGTCTGCTTTGATGTCTATGTGTGGGGCCAATCTTAAATTCCACCACAACCAATAGATTTAATTATTACCTTCCAACTAAAGCCTGCCATACACACGTAGGCAGACTAGTCCCGATATCTTTCCGGGAGGCTAACGTGATGACGTCATCACGTTAGCCTCCCGTTGCATTATGGGGCCCCTTCAATCGGCTGGGCACCCTTTGTGTGCCGGCCATAAGCTGCAATGAAGACGCCGCTTCATTGCAGCTTATGGCATCGGCTTTCATCGGCTCCCATCGGCCAGAGATAATTGGACATGTCCGTTCTCTGGCCGGCCAAGAAGTGGGGCGACAGGGATCTGTCGCCCCATGTGGGCACATGCCGATTAGCGGCCGATTTTTTACCTGACCGACGGCGCGAGCGCGCACGCCCGTCGGTCAGATTAAAAATCGGCCGCTTATCGGCATGTGTATGGCTAGCATTAGTATGGGGACATCTATTCAATGCAGCCAGCTTTCTAAGATCTACATAGACAACCTCTAGCATGAATTTTCTCAGCAGAATAATGGGCATCGCCCCACACAGGATCATCATTTCTGAGCTGGGGGAATACCTTAGCTAAAGAATTTTGATTACAAGGATATCAATTAGTAAGGAGATGCTGTAAATAAAGTTTACTACTTTTAAAAGCGCCCCTCCTGCTGTCAGAAAAAGTTTTTTTATTTTCAATTGCGGATCTCGGCGCTGATACTGCTGAGTGACCTATGAGATGGTAGGTCCGCTTTAAGGAACACTGGACCAGACTAATCCCTGGACTGTTACTGATCTGTAGAAAGGCCCCCATATCCGGGTCAGATTCCCATCTGATTCCGGTACGCTCGATTCCGGGCGCGTGCACGCGAAACGATCGTGCCGGAATCGCGTGCAGCCCACCTTGTCCGATCGATCGCGTCAGATTGATCAGGGGCCCAGAATCGGATCGGACAGAGAACCAACATATTGGTCTTTCTGATCCGATTCAGCACACATCAGGGGGAGTTGCCATGTGTGAAATAAGCAATCGGACACAGAATCGTCCCGGAATCCGTTGGACAAGGTGGTATGCAGCGATCGGATACTCTTAATTGGCCGATTGATCGGAGCTCCGATTCCCGCTGAGATCGCCGGAATCGATCGGATGGGTGATCAATCAGACATGGAATCGGAATGTGTATGGCTAGCTGAATACATTAGATGAGCTTTTAGTGGTAATCAAGTAAGAAATCCATGCAGTTTATTATTTCACCTTTCTGAAGAAGACCCCTCTGTCCATTGTGTGAGATCTCCAGCCATCTGTCTGAAGGCAGAAGCAAGTGCTGCCGTATTGTATTTCCAGTTAGCAGCAGACCCATTGTCAGTATGATCGTGGATCGTATGTCTGGTGACATTACTACCTATTCCATCAATTGCTCATTCTAACTGAAGCTCATGCCTTTACTCACTTTATTGATCACGGAAGAATTTTGGTAATATAAGTAGCTAGCTACAAAGTTTTCATTATTTTTAAAAACCCTGATTGGAGGGTGGCCCTGGTTTGATTTTCACATCTATATTCACCTACTACAAGGGAAACATAAATAAGAAGATCAACTTAGAAGGGGGTCCCCAATTTTAAAATAACTTAAGGGACAGGGTTGATGACTCTACGCAAGGTTTTACACTTTGGGGATAAAAAAAAAAAATTGTAGATGTTTGAATTTGAATTATTGAACTTTTTTAGTTGAATTTTTGCTTTAGGGTTTCGGTCATAGGTTGTAGAGTGACCCAACTGGGTCTTGTGCAAGACTTTCAGCCCGATACCTACTGTTTTTCCCGCGCGGCTGTGGCAGCCCAGGAAACAACTGTGTAAATTTAGCCTAAAGGTGCCCATACACGCATAGATGAGATAGATCGGTGGCTGCTTTGAATGCTGACATTACGCCATACATGTTCCCTCTTCCATCAATCTACCACCCATCTAATGCGGCCACCCCTGTTTTCAAGTGGGATCAATCCTGCTTGAAGACAGGTCAGTGAAGCAGGTATCGGGCATGTATGTAAATCCTGCTCGATCTGAATCCTTTGGATGCAGACCTGGGTCCCCATCCAAAGGATCGGACTGGAATCAAGTACCTTAAGTGGTGCGCCATGATTCCTGTCCAATCAACGGGCACCTGAGTGCAGTGTGGTGACGTCATTATTTGCCGACAATGTCTGAATCACTTGTCACCTTGATCTCAGCTTATATAGTGAGCAGAAACAAGTAGGGTTTAGGCACATCCAGGCTTATCCCACTCAGTGCTTCATGCAGAATGAAGCACCGACAATGTCTGAATCACTTGTCACCGTGCATCTGTGATCTTAGCTTATGTAGTGAGCAGAAACAGGTAGAGTTTAGGCACATCCAGGCTTATCCCACTCAGTGCTTCATGCAGAATCCATATTACACATTGCAATGAACTTGAGAATGCTCACATTGCAAAGTGAGTTATCATGTGGAAAGGGAAGTTTTTTAAATTGACTTATTTGAACTTATGCAAAAACTCCATAAGCTACAGCAATATATTTTTCTTTACAATGTTCCCAGAATCCTTCTCTACATCTCCAGCAAATTTGGTGATGATATCATGTTCAGGAGCTTTGCAGTTATACCTCTGGGCGTTACTCCCGAGAGGCAGACCTGGAAAGATCGCCAGGGACACTGTCACAGAGGGATGCCTCGGGTGCCCAGCAGGTTAACTTAAAAACCAATAATAACATCTCAAAAACACATTTGATATGTGTTTCTGTGCCTCAGCTATATATATTTTTTTTACTTCAATAAGGGTATGTTTCCACATCTGATGCAGCTAAAGTGTATGTGATCCGTCGGGACCCCTGCCAAGCACTGCGCTTAGCATAGGGGGTTCCGACGGATCACATAAACTTTAGCTGGCCTGCAGATGTCTAAACAGAGCAGCTAGAGTGTATGTAATCCGTACTCCACTACGTTAACCCCTGCATCGGCGGAACGTCTCAGCGTTGTGAGAACAGAGCATCCGCCGAGCAGGTAAAGTGTATGTGCGCTGCAAAGCTGTGGAAACTCCCCCTTTTTGTCACGTTCAAGCAAAAATCAGTAAACGTTCTTTAAGCTAAACAAGGTGAACACGTCAACATTTAGTAAATCAACCCCAACATCACATGGTGCTAGGGTTGCTTAACCAAAGGCAGGCAGCCCAATGTTTACACCGGTTACATTTCTTGCAGCCATTTATCCCATGGTGCGTGTGTAGGTTTCTAAATAAAGTCATATTGTATTTTCGATATTCGCAGAACTGGAAGATTCTCCTCTCACAGTAAAGAGTGACATGGCCACAATCGTGAAGGTGATGCAACTAGCAGATTCAGGTCTGGAAATCAGAGACCGCATGTGGTTGAAAATTACAATTTCTAATGCAGTCATCGGTAAGTTTCAAGCATGCTATATTTTTTATGCTTTTTTTTACTTTTGTTTTTAAACTGTTTGCAAAACTGTTTAGACAATAAGAGAAATGTAAAGGCTCCCATACACAGGTCGATATTTCTGTGTGCGTTCACAAGATCGATCGGCAATCAATCGGGTTCTGCCCACCCTCAATGATCGACCAAACAAAATTGACTAAAAATCGGAACGGACATTGAACTGACATGTTTGGCAATCGAAGTATGTTGGTGGACTATATTCCATAGCTCCCTATGCAGCAGCCTTTCCGATCGATGGATTTTGTGGAATCGGCCTATGTGCAAATCGACCACATTCGGAGTCCCAAGATGGTGTGCCATCTATTCCCGATCTGATCAATTGCTGATTCCACGATCACCTGAAATCATCGGATCGGGAATTGATCAGCGACAAATCGGCCCGTGTATGGTTACCTTTAGATACAAACAATATTTAGCGAGTTGCTGGCATATCCCAACCTAATTTAATATATTGTAAATACTATTAGCCTAATGCAGCGGTGGTTATACGTGGGTCAAGAAGGAGTCCCAATAGGTAAGGTAGCTCCCACACGAGAGGAAGTGCTTTGTGCACATATGAATGCTTTTTAAACAAGACCAAATGCTGTAAGTACAAATAAACACATGAAAGCAATACAGGTTTAAAGGTGCCCATACACGCATAGATATGCACTAGATCGATGTCCGCTTTGAGTGCCGTGCATGTTCACAGCCATCTTATCTAGTGCTCGAAGACAGTGCCATCACTGTCTTTGAGCGGTATCAATCAATCCTGCTTGAAGACAGGGTTATCGGACATAAACGAAAATCAAGGTATGCATTGCTTTTGATGAGGACCGCAGATCCCCATGCGAAGTGCTGCGAATCCAGCTCCTTCGATATCGGGCTCAGCTTGATGACATCATCGCGCTGAGCTCGAAGGCTGATCCATATCACAGGCATCAACCTGTGTATGGCAGCCTGAAGTGTGTGTACATAAGTTTATATTTTTACCTGAAGATTTTATAGGACGGGCTTGTTCTAGGCTTAAGGTTGTGTCAATGGCATCAATGTGAAATCAGTGAAACCTTCTTAATTGTATTGGACATTCTTGACCATCTTGTGAGTATTCCTGTGTGTGGCTTGGTGTAACTTTTTGCTTACCTATTTATTGCGATCCCGCGGCGTCCTCCAGCAACTCTGGCCGGATGTCTCTTCATCCCAGAAACTGTCTGGGACGGCTATTGCTTGTCAGGTAACACAGGCAAATATGAAGGCAGTCCAGATGTCCCTAATGTAATCAGTGACACAAGGGACATATGCGGGATACACCTATGTCAGCTTTGTCAAAGTCCACACATCCCCAGTGTGAAGTGGGGGGGGCAGGTTTACTATGTATTCTGTTTTAGATTTGTTGTACCTCTTTTGGCACCCAATGGGACTGGCTGGAAGGTTAAAGTCAAAGACAAAAGGCTGCCATACACGCACCGAGCGGCTGCCGATTTTGCGGCCGACCGATGGGCGTGTGCGTTTGCGGCAAAATCCGCCACCAATCGGGGGTGCCCACATGGAGCTGTCGCCCCGCAGCTCGGCTGGCCAGAGAACGGACATGTCCGATGCCGTTAGTTTCAATGAAGACCGGCGTCTTCATTGTAGCTAATGGCCGGCACACAAAGGGTGTCAGCTCTGGAGTGCAGTGTGATAACCTCAGAGCTGATCTGAGCTGCTCTGTCGGCCCCCACTCGGTACGTGTATGGGGGCTTTAAAGCAGGGTACAGACCTGCAGATATGGGCCAGATTGTTAGCCACTTCGAGCACCATGTGCGCTCACGGCCATCTATCCGGCCCATATAATATGTGCCCATTGCTGTTTTCGAGCGGGACAAATCAATCCCACTCGAAAACATATCGGCCATATCGGACATGACCGTAAATACGGCCGATGTCCGATGCTTTGCATAGATACCGCTGGTCTCTAGGTAAAGCTTCAGCTGAGCTGGAGAGAGAGCAGAGCCGTCTCCCCAGCTCTGCCGATATCTGACAGCAGCGTGATGATGTCATCACCCTGCTGCAGGGTTTATATAAGAATGTAAATCAACAGAATCCATAAAGAGAAGCACACAAATGATCACAAAATAAGCTGCCGTGGTTTATTTCCTTACAGTAAAATATTGCCTGAATATTCACTCATTCTAAAGTTAGAAAAGTTATGGCGGGTCTCTCAGGGTGGGTTTTGACCATAGTGTAGGTGCTGTGGGTTACGCATAGCCGTTCTGGCAAATAGTTTCTTTGAATGGCATTTTTACATACGCCATTGACTATTCTGCAAACCATTGTCCTGAGGGTCAGAGGTTAAACAAGTGTGACAAGCAGTAATTAAAGTCAAACTCCGGAAAGATGTTTGTAAGTTAATAGAGAATGAAGGCTGGGCTGTATCAGTTACATACACAGATCTTTTTTCACTTACATACAATGAGTGACACAGCTGTACATGTGTGCCTATTAGTCCCCGTGTGAGGTCTCCGCTGTCTGTGAGGTATAGAAGATTTATTTCTATAGACGTTCTCATAGTGTGTCAACAACATTGTCCAGAAAGGATTAGCTATTGTTACATACACAGGACAGTACTAATTGATGATTTCACCATTAGTTTAATAGAATAACAGCTGAAAGACATGTTGACATCTTGTTAATTAACTGGGGTCTATTGTTTTAGATTTGGATATAAAGAAAGATTGGAACCTCATCAGGTTCTTTGTCCTTTGTTTGTTATTAAAAGATTCTAAACCTACTGTATTTTTGCCTTATAAGTCAACCCAGCTGATAAGATGCACCATCAATTTGAGTGTCTTATTTGGGGCATCAAAAAAAAAATAAGTTAAAGAGACATCTCTACTAGTCAAAGCTTCAGGGGTTAAAGGAGGCAGAGAAGCTATTAGCTTCCTGTCCCTGCTTTGCCATACAGAGCAGTAGCAGAGAGAGGGTCTTCTCTCTGCTACTGCTCTGTATTAAACTTTCATGTAAAAATATAAACTTATTAAACTTTCATGTAAAAATATAAACTTATGTACACACACTTCAGGCTGCCATAGACACATTCACACAATCTGGCTGGGCGGATTCCTGTCCCACTCGGTGGGTGGCTGGTGGCACAAAGGAAGAATGGCATGTGGGTGGATCTTTCCTCTGAGGGTCTCCACACCTCTGCCAGCCAAGCTCAGTGCTTGGCCAGGGAGGCATAGGGTGCATAGAATGTGTGACCATCCATGGCCTAATAGTCTTTCGGCCCTGGATTGTCTATCTGTAATACTTACCGTGGCCGCTCGGAATGCTCCGTTCTTCCCCTCCCCTTCTGCCTGAAGTGTGCTCTCTAGTGACACCATTGTTGTGGCTGAAATTGGGTACTGCAGGAATTTTTTTCCACCTGAGAACATTTCACATTTGTTTTCAGTTTTTCCTGTTCTAAAAACAGGGTCCGTCTTATGGTCCAGTGCGTCTTATAGTCTGAAAAATGCGGTATATGTGACAAATGACTCTTAGGCCACTATTATTTTACACATGAAAAAAGCTTGTCTGCCTGAAAATTATACTGAACCCTATGTACACCTGATATCTAAATCATGTACAAAAACACAATGATGGCGATGCTTTCTCACCAGCAGTAATTTAGTGTGACAAGGCTAGAAGGGCTTCCAACATCAAGTGGTACACACAGCGCTTGTTCTGTCCTATGGAAAGAGAAGTACCAGCAAGTGTCATCGCACTGAGACCTCCCCCATAGAAGACTACAGGCGTCATTGAAAGATCTCTTCTGATGAATCAATAAACAGCACCAGACACCCATACATACAGCAGAGACTATCTATTGTGGTGGCCTTTGCCAAATGTAAAAAGTAGTATTCACTGAGGGGTGAGGTGTATTTACGTCGTGGATAAAGTAGAAGGGTGCTCAGCCTGAAAATTGTATATAAAAAAGATTAGCCCTTGTTTTGGGTGATGGTTACACCCAGGCCCCTGAATAGGGACCACTAGGTTTGGCAATTGCCAAACCTAGTGGTCCCTATTCAGGGGCCTGGGTGTAACCATCACCCAAAACAAGGGCTAATCTTTTTCCTTTGCCAAATGTATTTGGTGTGTACTGCTGTCATTGTTTTTAGGGGTGCCCCACCTCCTGATTTGTAAATAGAGAGGAGATTACACCTCTATTGCTTACCGAATGGTTATTGTAATGTCCTTGTCAGAGAAACCTGTTACCCAGAATCCTCTGCTGCAAACTGACCATGTGCTCTTCTTATCCTCGCAGGGGCTGACGTTGTGGACTGGCTCTACACTCACGTAGAAGGTTTCAAGGAGCGCCGAGAAGCCAGAAAATATGCCAGCAGCATGTTAAAGCACGGCTACCTCAGACACACCGTGAACAAGATCACCTTCTCCGAGCAGTGCTACTATGTGTTTGGAGATCTGTGTGGCAGTGAGTATCACGTGTGATCCTTGTGTTATGTCCCGAGGTAGAGGAGTAGTGAAGGGGTGTCAGGGACATTGTGTCTTCCAGAACAGAGAGGCATGCAGCCAAAAAGTGAATGCACCAATGACAGCTGCATGCAGCTTTTACAATGTAAGCTGTGGTCTCTGACCAGAAAAGTGTGGTCTACAACTATGAGAGCGGAAGAAGAGGAAATAAACAGGTTATTGTCAATGACAATTAGATAGGTCATTTCCAGGCCTATAGAATATAATTGTTCACTGGAGCCTTTGTGTATTTTAAATTTGTAATCATTTCACTGTGGTCTGGAAAAACATGAAATTGCTGGAAGCAGGCTGATAAAGAGGCCTGTATTGGTGTTCCTTCCGCACCTTTACGATGAGAGTCAATTCACATATACTTTCCTGCAAACACAGATATAATATTAAGTGTTCATTCAGTCATTTTACAACACTTGGCTTTAGAAAATGTTTGTAAAAATGTCCGCTCCCTGTTCCATCGGCCTTTCTTCAAGCAATATTTTCCTGCTTGATTCTAATTTAAACCAGCTGCGATCGACCGACCCGAATGCGCAAGATGATTGGCCGTTAGTAGATCTAATGGAAAATCGATCCATATGTGGGGGGCTTCACTACTAAAGTTTCATATTAATGTAACCTGCTGATAACTAGAATCTGGAATGAGGAGTCAATTAGGCTGGAGGCAGAAGTACAATTAATACAAATGGATACTGAAGGCACACAAGGTAAGTGGGAGACCTAGCTCAAAAGTTACTACAAGTGCATTGTTATACTCCTGATCTAAGGGGGCCTAAGGGTAGCCATACACGGGTCGGTATTTCCCTTTGATTGACCACAAAATCGATATTTTGAAGTCATTCAAACAGGAATAGATTCCTGCCCACCTGGTGTGATCGATCAAATGTGATTGACAACGAACATTAAACCGATTGAGCAGTGATTGGACATGACAGTAACTTTATTCGTTATTTCACATGTACATGTCCTTATTTTGGGTTTCAGACGCCATCTTGTGGCAGAAAGCGGTAATGATGCTGTAAAAATGACTGGTTGTCTGTGAATCTGTAACACTATGTTCGGCTGGCGGATGATTTTTATTTTCGCAGTATCATTAATCAAATCGCAAAATAATCAACCCATGTATGGCTTCCTTTACAGAAGTGAGATCCTCTACCACCCCTATAGTCTCATTCTTGTAGTTTGTGATAATGGTTTAGTGGCTTCATCCTCTAGGAGGACTCAATTAGTAAACTGTTGAATGATGACATGATCTGGTGACACCAATAACACTGTGATCATTTACTATTATCACAAGAATATTCAATATGGAAGACACCCTCTTAAGCCCACATGTGAGCCTTCATTTGCAAATGAAGATGAGGTCCATGGACTTAATAAGCATGTTAATAAGCATGCTAGCAATTTACATGAAATGTCTCAGTTGTTATCCATCATGAATATCAGAAGGATCAGAGTCTTATAAATATGATAGTTTGGTTGATTATAAAAGCCGGTATCTCTTATTAGCTTCTTCATGACTTTTTCTCCAGACCACAGCAGAAATGTTGGTTCTTGCTAAACAGTTTGGATATCCAGTGTGTGCTCCCCTTTGTGTGCACACTGTGTGCACACTGATAAGTCCAATGACTTGTCATATGGGGCATCCATGGGTCAGATTGGTCTTTCTAGCAACTTGTTAAATAACTGATGCAAATACAACATGGTTCAATTCTGGTGCTTATGTGCATATTTTAGACACATTGGGTGTTGGACAGGGGTCGGTATAGGCCATACTTCCCAAAATTTCCCTGCAGGGCCCCCTTATTCTAGATAGGAACATTATCCAGCCCCCCCCCCCTCCCCCATTCAAATTACACAGATTCACATTGAGGGCCATTTCACACTAGCCGTGTTTGTGTTGCGGTATCGTGTACTAATACTAGTGTGAAATGGCCCTCAAACTCATACAAATTTTTGGGGGTTTTCACACCAATCATACAGAAATATTCATCAATCACATAGAAACACACACACTACACTCATGCAGAGACATGAATCATTCACATAGAGACAC
>CM070038.1:89365850-89380652 GCA_036250615.1 Ptychadena robeensis
GGAATCGATCGTGCCGGAATCCGGTGGGAATCCGACACGTGTATGGGGGCCTAAAGGGAAAGTTTTCAGGGCTGCTGCACAGGTCCAGGAAACAAACTGTGCCCAAACACATATCGGGCATGTTTAATGCACATCACATTACACGCCAACTGTTTATCAATGGATGAGTTATGTGACTGCCATGCATCTTCCTGCTTCTGACAAGGCCACAGCGCCTGGCGGGGGTTTTGTGAATGCGGATAATGACACACCAGTATAGACTGGCACCTCATTTCCCATTAGGGAAAGACAGGACAGTACATACTGCGTCGTGTAAATGTAGTGTAGACTCATGTAGACTTATGAATGCTTAACCAACATGGCACAAAAAGACAATGTAGGTATTTACTTGACTTTTATTTTTGTAACCAATTCAACATGTGTCTGAACTGAGAGAAGGGTAATAAAATGCATACATGTTGACATCAGCATGTAGGTGTATGCAAATTATATACAAACTGAAACTGAGCCAAACATGTTAAACAACTCCTTGATTGGCTCAGTTTCAGTCTGCATACATTTGCATGCTAATGTCAAAATTATAGCATCTCACTGACCATCTCTAGTCTGAACATAGCATAGAGTAGATCAAAGTTCGGCACTACGTGAGTGTAATAAATCCTAAACGATAATGCAGCCATCTAAGGAAACCTGTGTGGAGAAAAAGACTGATCCGACTACTTGCCTTGTCTGCTGAAAAGATCAAGGTGTCTATGTCAGTTCTGTTTCAGTAGTGCCCAATAATTTAGAACATGTATGCAACTCTCAGGGTAAGGCTCCACTTCGGAGGACAGAAAAGTACATGCGGAAAGCATGTGTTTTTCTGTCCTGTCTCTCCTGTCGCAGTTTCCCTGCAGGTTTTCACCACATTTTTTTTTTAGTCCATTGACAGTCAATAGACCCGTGGCAAGACGCATTTGAGCCGCGGATTAGCTATGGTGCAGTGTGGACACGAAAAAAGAAACGTGGCAAGCTGCAAGCTTTCTATGTCCTCTTTGGGAGCGGTTCGGCTGCGATTAAAAAAACACGCCGCGTCCACTTTCAAACTGCCCAAGTGGAGCCTTACCCTTACTTATTTCCAGCAGTCTTGGAGGTGGAAACTGCCAGGGAGTTAGTGTTATTACAAGGAGATCAGTACTGCCACCTATATGCTTCTCTTATTACAGGCTTCTTTTAAAGCAAAATACATGTGTGAGAAGAAGAGGTAAAAGTTACCATTCTGTGACTCCTAACCTCAAAAGACTAGCCATAAACGGGTCGATATTTTCATTTGGTCGATCTGAAAAATGATTTTTTGTAGTCTATTGAATGGGAATGCTAAACTGGATCGATCGACCACAAGTGATTCAAATTAAACATTAAACCGATTGAGCCGATTTAAATTTACATGCCGGTTTTCTCCATGCGCCCTCTTGTGGCAGTAAGCGGTAATGATAGTTACAGACAATCGTTTTTTTTTTCTTTTGTTTTTAACACTGTACAATCGACTGGGAATCGATTTTTTACTGCCAATATGATTGAATCACTAAATCGAGCTGTCTATGGCTCCCTTACTTCAGCTTCTCTGCAAATGACCTCAGTGCTCTATACATAGGGTATAAGCTATCCACAGAAGGTAAGCTTCAATCTAAGGCTTCTGCTGTGATCTGTTTAATAAGGGAGAAATGTCTTATAAAAAGATAAAAACCTGAAATCTGTACCAATCCACTTCTAGAAGTGTTGTAAATGACTGATTAAGGGCTTGTTTCCACTAGAGCGATCGACCGCGGATGGACGCATTTTTAACCGCTTTGCCGCGTCCGCGGACAATCGCTCCCATTGAAACTCATTTGTCAATTTCCATTTAAGCGATCGCACACTGATGGGGGTGATCGGACGCGTTTTTTAACGCCACCCTACCACTTTTTAAATCGCGGTCCGCATCCGATTGCATCCCCTTGGTGGAAAATAGTGAATAGTGACACGATTTTTTACCATGTCCATTCATTTTCTATGGGTTGTCGATTGAGTCGATCAACACTGCAAAGCAATTAAAAGCTTGCCCATCTGCGGCTGAACGCTTTAGTGGTCTGTAGTCTAATGGACAAGCAGTTGCATATTACCCACCAATTACCCATGTCGTTGGAAGCCTTAAGCCCCCCATACACCACATACAATTACCATGCAACTTCTGTACAACCAACTTTTCTTCTACCAAAACCATGTAATAGGAGGACCTTTCTACACCTTCCAATCCCTATGTATTCTATCAGGGAGGTCACTATACTACATAGTTGTTGGTAGGTCTCATGAAAGTTGTATGGAGGAATCTGAAGGTGTATGGGGGGCTTAACAACAAAATGCAGGTTATAAGCACATCACTTAAGCTAGCCATACATGTATGGATTCCAGTGCATTCCGCCAGCGAGCGATCATGGAGCTGCTTTCGGATGTCCGCCAAACATGTGGGAATCGCAATGTCACACATGGAATTTCATAGGATACTTTGAATGCAGATCCTGATCCCATCCAAAGTATAGCGATCAACCAGAAGAGAAGCATAAAGACGGATCACCGTGCTACCAATTTGTGGTGCTATTCTAGTTATTCTCTCCAGGTTTGCAGATGATCAACCCTCAAGCGAGTTGATCATTGCGCGCAGATGCATATGTGTATGGGGGCCCTTAACAAGCTTGTATCTGTATCCTATTCAGCATCATCCTAGTATCCCAGCATCATCCGGCAGTGATCACCAGTGTAGTTTAGGGCTTCGTTGTTTATATAGATGACTCGCCCTGGGGCACCTGCATGAGCATGCATGTCCTGCTTTACCTCTGCTTCATGTGTCGGTTGTGCATGCATCTCTCACCGTCAGAGTTTTCTTATATTATCTTATAGCGGCATGGCTTAGATATAAAAACATGTGTGTGACCTGGGAAGATAAGTAGATTTGTCCCTCTGTCCTCTGTTTTTGTACAATTAGATTTGTGATATGACAGGCTTTCTACATGCAAGAAGGTCCCTATACTACATAGTTGTTGGTAGATCATGGAAGAAAATTGTACACTGAAAGGTGTGTGGTGAGCTTAAAGGCAGTCGTACGCGGTTCCATATTTCTGTTTGATCAACCAAATCATTTAAGTAGATCGAACTAGAATGGTGTATTGCCCACCTGGTACGATCGACCAAAAGTGATCGAACATAAAATAGATGAAGCAGTGATCGGACATGTTGGTAAATTTTAGTAGATCTTATAAGTATCTGATTGAAGTGAGGATCGATCCTGCAAATGTTGACCTGTGTATGGCTACGTAGAAATGTTGACCTGTTTAGGCTGAGTACTTAAAGCCGGCCATAGACGTGCCTATTCCCGGCAGCAGGTGCAGGTGATCGACCGGCGTGCACGCTCACTCTATGGTGGCCGGTCGTCCGCAACTACAGGGGAGCCCATCTTGAGATTTCGACCCAAAAAGCTGGCGGACGGGATCCCACAGTGATCCGTCCTGCCAGTACTTTTTGTGGCCGATCCTGTGGTAGGCAGTTACTGTGGATAGGGAGTCTCCTCCCCCTCAAAGTTAATTGGCTACAATCTGCCGGAAATCCCTGTGATAGTGACAACACGGATACCCAGCAGTTCTGTAAACGACTCATCCAACTTGTGATGTCACCCCACTGTAATGAGTCGTCTTCAAGCCTGCCATGGATCGAGATGTCTATGGCTGGCTTAAGTTAAGCACCCCATACATGCAGGGATGGCTCGGGGATTCTTGAAACCGATTGCAGCATAATGACATCATCATGCTGCAGCTGGTTGCCCAGAGGATCGGGGCACACCCTTTGTTTGCAGGCCATTACTGTGGAAGAGGATGCTGGTACCCTTTCAAAGTAATGGGACTGACTGAGACTTTGGGCGACATGCATCTGTCACTTCATGTGGGCAGCAGTGATCCGCGCACATCGGTCGGCCACAAAATCGCCTGTGGATCGTTGCGTGTATGGGGACCTTAAGTTGGGATGTCATCTAGCTGCCTTCTTTTGAGTAGACGTAAGAAAACGTGAAAAATAGTAGGAATGTCTACATTTGTAAGATTTATTGTTCTGGGTTAGTTTAGTCCATAGCTGCTGCATCAGAGCTGGACGGGCAGCTAAATATCTTGAAGAAGGACTTCAGTTCTTCTGCTGGGATATTTACAGTTAATTAATTCACGGTGCCTGCAGCTTAAGCCCCCCATACACCTTACAATCTTACCATACAATTTCTGTACAATCCACTTTTGTTCTACCAAAACCATGTAATATGAGGCCCTTTCTAAACCTTGCAACCCATAGGCTAAGCACAGTGCTTGGCGGGCTATAGCTTGCTTCAGCTGGCGGGGGATGCTGTGTTTAGACAACCACCGATGCAAGGGTTAATGGACTTGACTACATGAACCCTTGCATCGGTGGAACAGCCCAGCGCCATGAGAAGACAGCATCTGCCTGAAAAGGTAAGTGTATGTGCTCCGTCGGGACCTCCCACCAAGCAATACGCTTAGTGAAGGGGGCCTGATGGATGCGGAAACATCCCCTAGCAGAGGTAATTATTCCCCTCTATATGCAGACCCCCAAAAACATTCAGCTCTGTGTTCTTTAGTCATAATGAGACTTATTTCTGTCACAGGCAGCAAAAGCAGTGGATCCAGTCGAAGTAACCGAGAGGGAAAGAGATCATCAGGTCGAGAAAAGGACCACAAGTCTACTGGCAGCGGTAGCGGATCTGACCGTGCCACCAGCAGCGGTGGTAAAAGGAGTGAAAGGCCGCTGAGCCAACACAGCCATCGGAGCCACAGCTCAGTGGCACGCAGCGAGCGAAGTCACCGCAGTAGTCACCACTCTCATGGTCCCCCCGGTCTACCCCCACTTTACAGCCTGCCAAAAATCGGGAACAAGGTGTACATCAACAGTGGTCCACCGGGTGGTCCTCCAGTCCGCGAACTTGGCAACATCCCACCAGAACTGACCGGAAGCCGGCAGTCCTTCCAGAAGGCCATGGGAAACCCCTGTGAATTTTTTGTGGACATAATGTGACAGCCGAAGTGCCTTCTGTTTCAGCCACTAGAAACCTAAAGAATTGTACTACTCCCTGCAATGGATGACTACTGCCATAATGCCAAGCCACAGGAGAAAACCAATAGCTCTTTTCATTGGAAAACCACAAGGTCAACATCACAAAACATTTGATTATTACACAAGGTGTAAAGATTTTGAAGAGATTGCTTTTTTTTAGATTTGTGGATATGAGGCACAATGCCAGTGATGTCACATGGGTGATGTCAGACAAGCCTGGAAGGGATTCAAATAATCATTTACAGCCGAATAGCTGGTGAGGGGTGACATCACTCTATTCTCTTGTATCATAAGAATTACAATAACAATGGCTTGTCTGACATCACCAAAGCTGGCCACGCACACATTAACCACATTCAAGGTGAAACTCATAACATTAGAGCAGTTCAGTCTGAAGAAGCCAAAGCGTGACACTCTTTCTACTACATGATTTCCATCATATGCTCAGACTGAGCATATGATGGAAATCATGTAGAAGAAGAAGAAAGAGTGTCACGCTTTGGCTTCTTCCTTTAAGGGACCAAAAAGAAGTCAGAGAGTGATAGACAAGCTTGACTTTCAAAGGCTTAGTGAATAACCAAGTAAAGATTCCTATTACCATATTTTTCGCACTATAAGACGCACCCAAAAGTTTTGTAGAGAAAATTAGGGGGAAAAACAGAATATCAACTGAATAAATGGAATGCTTTAAATATATACCAATTGTCCTAGGTTGAAAATCAACATTCCCATAATGTGCCACACCCAGAAATATAACAAAAGTACAAAATTAGAGAGAACACTGGTGGGCTTTTAAGGCACTGGACAAAAACACAATAACTAGTTTATTATTATTATTAATATTATTATTGTGTTTTTGTCAATAAATGATTACTCTTGTATATCTTAAATTTGGAGGTCCAGTGCCTTAAAAACCCATCAGTGTTCTATCTAATTTTGTACTTTTGTTATATAGAATGTTCCAGCAAAGTAGGCAGGACTGGACCATGCAGTATTCACTCTATATTCCTCCAGCCAAAAGGCCAGTGCCAGGAGGGGGGTCTTTGATGCAGCAGATTTTAAGGGCTGAAACTTTAACACTAGCACTACCCCTTCTCTAAACACACTGATCATCTTATGAAGAGACACATTTTACAATCTGGCTCTAACTACTTACCCATGAGCAGCTATTTACATATGGGATATAAGTCTGTGTCACAAAAATGTATTTATTGCAATGCAGAATGTTGATGTAAATATACAACTCATGTAAATTGTAAAATGTGTCTCTCCATAAGTTGGCCAGTGTGTTCAGAGAATGGGTACTGCTAGTGCTAATGCAGCTAAGATCTCTTCTTAGTGGCTTTTTGGCTTGGCTGGAGGGAAAGGAACATATTTCTGCCTCCTAGGATGCAAAGCCAGGATGGTTGGTACAAAAAAATATATTTTTTTTACATATCGGGACCATAAGATGCAGGGACACATTCCTATTGATTTAAATGGTAAAGCACTGTGTCTTATAGTCCGAAAAATAAGTCATTTAGGAGGAGACGTAGATTTGACCTGACCAAGTAATCTTTTCAGAAGAATAGTGATGTCATCCTCGCTTACTTTTCAGTATGTTTTGCACAATGTTAGTTGATTTGTGAAGGGGGACGATGTCCAGAAAAGGTTAGGGTGTCCATTAACTAAGAAATGGGTCGTTCTGAAAGTTAGGTGGGCATGATATGCCACTTACTCAAGTTGCCCCTAGAGCAGTGGTTCCTAAACATTCCCTGCAGGGCCCCCTTTTCTAGATAGGAATAGTATTGAGCCCCCCCCCCCCCTCCCATTCAAACTACACAGTTTCAGAGTAAGGGACATTTCACACTAGCTGTGTTTGCGTTACAGTATTGTGTACTAATACTAGTGTGAAATGGGCCTTAAATATTTGAAATACAACTTTTTTTCACACCAGTCATACAGAAACATTCAAAACTCACATAGAGGCACACACACTACAAGCATGCAGAGACATGTATCACATATATATACACACAAACCAATCATACAGAGACATTCACATAGAGACACACACTACACACATGCAGAGCATATATATATATATATATATATATATACACACACACCAATCATACAGAGACATTCACATAGAGACACACACTACTCACATGCAGAGTATATATATATATACACACACACACCAATCATACAGAAACATTCATCATTCACATAGAGACACACACACTACACTCATGCAGAGACATGTATCATATATATACACACACCAATCATACAGAGACATTCACATAGAGACACACACTATACCAGGGGTGGGCAAATGTTTTGACTCGTGGGCCATAATGTTTTTTTAAATTTGACGGGAGGGCCGGAGCAAGAGCCTGTAAGAGCCGTACGGCCTAGGTATCCCTAGTTCTCGTACCCCAGACAAGAAATGTAAAAAAAGAAAATATATATAAAACAATATTAAAAAATAAAGGCTTTTGATAGTAAATATAAACATTCTGTTGCAGGCAAACTACCTTTAGGAGACCTGTACATCCTCTAGGCATTATCTCCACTTATCCCAGGGAATGATGCTAGAGCATCTTTACACCAAGGTTACAAAGGGCCGTATAAAAAGACTAAAGGGACAGTTTTGGCCCCTGGGCCTTAGTTTGCCCATGGCTGCACTATACTCATGCAGACACATAAATCACATAGAGACATACACAGAGAGACACACATTACATGCACTCTGCTTACTGTCTAATTCCCTCAGCCCCCTACCTGCGAATAAGGAATAACTCCCTGCCTCCCAGTTTGGGAACCACTGCCCTAGACCTAACATAGGGGTGATAGTCAGTGATTGACAACTGACCACTCTGTGTGTGCAACCTCTGCATAGTTGTGGCTGCCGAGTGGACCCCAAACAAACCGTCAATTCTACTGGCAGATCTGCTTTGCCCTTTTACCTTCAGTATGACATGTTTTCATGTCACTGTGGTATTTCTTTGTGACACAACTGCTGATAAACTCGCCCAGTTCTATTGATTTCCATTGAAAAAGAAAAGCAGCAAAGTCCAGTCAATGTGTAGTGCTGCTCGGCACATGCGGCTGCTATCAAGGAAAGATATTGTTTAAAACCTGACTTTCTACATGTGAACAGTTGTGGTAAAACACAGTATTTAACTTAACTTTTACATACAAAAAGCACAATGTGTGTATGGCCAGTTTTAACTTAGAAATTTTGTTTTTTAATCTAGAAAATTAAGTGAACAAGTAACGATGAGACAATCTTTTCTGTGTCAGTACGATTAGCACAAGCTGTCCAGCCAAAGCTGATTTTTCTGTGTTGGGTAGGTACCACTGTGATTTCTACAAGTTTGTGAGCCTTCCAGGGCAAAACGACTCCACCTGTATTCACAACTCACTGCTGCAGTCATTTTAGACCATCTCAGGCTATGTTCCCACTAAGGCGATTAATCGCCTGCGCTGGCAGTTAATCGCCTGAGCTGTCGATTTTCAATCGCCTGCCAATCGCCAACACTACTTTAAATGGGCTTGTCCCCATTGATAGGATTGAAAATCGCCACCTCAGACGATTAACTGCCAGCGAAGGCGATTATTCACCTAAGTGGGAACATAGCCTAGTGTGTTTGTATTAGGACATGAACGAATATTGGTTTGGTGAAGTCTAGTTATCGGTCACTGGTCATGGTTGAATTGACTAGCCGTGACATTATCTCCTTCCCTTCCCTCTGGCCAATACTGACAGGAAGAAGGTCCTGTGCTTCCCTATGTGAGCGCTGACCAGCATGCATGCTGTCTCTGAATTGCTATTTTGTCGAGTAAAGGAGGGAAGGGGGGACACTCAAGATATACAGGAACGAATATATATAAAACAATCAGTAAAACATTGGTGGGGATCGGATGGAAGGGGATGCAAAAAAAATGTCTCCCGTTCCTTCACTTCCCTGCCAAATAGAGGCAGAGACTGCATGTAGCCAGTTGGCACGCACATAAAGAGGGGACTAGTCAGGAGTGATCAACTCTGCCTCCAAAATCGACTACCTGGTTAGTGCCCCAGTTTGTATAATCGTTTATTTTCAATTATAAAACTGCAGCAGGCTGACCTAGATGACTAGGAACCATCACAGATCAACACGGTAAAGGTAGCCATACACCCATCAATTTGCAAGGAACGATTGATCGCAGTGTGGTGACTCTAACATCATTCAGCGAATGGATGTGTACAACTTTAGTTGATCGATCCCTGGCCAATACTTTGGACGGGGATCCCATCCAAGGTAATGGCGACCGATCAGTGAACATGGTAGATTCCTATTTGATTGTCATTTTGTTTGTGCAGCATCGATCGCTCATACGGGGCACCGTTCAATTCCTGATCGATCACCAGGAATGCACACGGCGATCAAACGCTCAGGAATCGAACATAAAATTGATTGGTGTATGGGTATCTTCACTGTCTGTTACTGATGACGTTTTGGGTATGGATGTTCTCATTAACCATGTCATGTGACCAGAAATGTAGCATTTGAAATCACACTAATAGAGACCCCCAAATTGTTCGCTGCCATCTATATGAGCAAAGGTTTGTTGGAACTGGGAAAAAAGATTCGGGAAACAAATTGGCATTGGGCAAAGAATGGAGGCACCAGACTATTAGCTGGAGGGGGGGGGTAGAAATGTTGGGTTACTATGAAACCAATCCCAGGCAATCGCTGGGAGAACCTGACCAGGAAATTGTGAGGATAATCTGTAAAGTAAATCTGTACTGAAAGAACTAGGCTACCAACTTCCTCTTCCTGTCTGGCTGGCGTCACTAATAATTAAACCCCAGCATAGGCATACATTAGGTTGGGTTAAAGTTCAATCTGGATCTAATACTTCTTCAGGTGATCATCCAAAACCAGCATATCTGCATGACGAGTATATAGAGAGAAGGAGTTGTCAGCAGCACCCTTCATACAGAACAGGTTTCCTCTCATACAAACAGAATCATCAGTTTCGGGTGGACAAAGCTTGGACCCCCGAGCACCAGATAGGTGAAAAGAAAGCACTTAAATCATTCCCCCCCCCCCCCCCCCCCCCCCCCCCCCCCCCCCCCCCCCCCCCCCCACCACCCAGCTCGCTTCCACTCCTTCCCTCACAGACCCGGCTAAGATCCTGTTCCTACCAACTCTGCTAACTACTAAGAATGTACAGATCATCTATGTATAGATAACGAGATGTAATTTAATGTTTTGTTTTTTAATTATATGTGTATATCTGTGTAAATAACAGTTATAACGGAGTTGGCTGAAATTCTTTATTACATTACAACCTGGAGGGTTCATTTGGTGAAATCTGAGCATTTAGTAAATGGTAACTCCAACAGTTACTAAAGCTGGCCCTACACATTTAGATCTATCTGTCAGATATCCTTAAAGCTGGCTATACACCTTTAGATCTATCTGTCAGATATCCTTAAAGCTGGCCATACACCTTTATATCTCTCTGTCAGATATCCTTTAGATCTACCAACAACTATGTAGTGCCGGGTCCTCTGAACACAGGTAGATTTGATGGTTTAGAAATTCCCTCATATTACATGGTTTTGGTAAAACAAAAGGAGATCTAAAGGAAATCTGACAGAGCAATCTAAAGGTGTTTGTTGGCCCTAAGGTAGAACCCCCCCTACCCCTGTCCAAAAAATTGGGTTTCCCCTCACTTTCTGTACCAGTGACGATGTTCCCCGGGGTATATAAGGTAAATCTGTTATCTGCCAAACTATCATCTCTGGGGTTATTGTGTAAGTGCGAACAATTGAAAAAGAGGCCAAACAAGTCACCCATTGTATACTCCTAATGATCCTCCTGGATTAAAGCGCATCTAAACTAAAACAAAATGTAATTATATTTTACCTAGCGCTAAACTATGGCTCAGAGTTGGTCAAAACCCTAAAAAAAATATACTTACCTACCCTTCTGTCATCTGTAGAAGTCGCCATATTTACTTGTGTAGATTCCAGTCTTTTAAAGCTGCAGTACCACGAACAGCCATCGGGGCTCCAGATACAATGTCTTTCAATGGATACAAAGTGAAAGTAAATAGGAGTGAAGAGCTGCAGTTTTATTAGAATGTCTCATCTGACACTTGGTTTCACCACAGCGTTGTTCAGAGGGGTCCAGAAAGAGGAAGAGCGACGGGGGAAATACACAACATCTCACAGGTAAAGTTTTTTTTATCTTTTATTCATAGATTGTCCCGATAATATAGGGCTGATCAACTATGGACAAAAGTTTTTCTGGTGAGTTTAGGTGCGCTTTAAAGCCCCCCATAGACAGGCAGACTCCTCCATGCAACTTCTGTACAACCAACTTTTCTTCTACCAAAACCATGTAATAGGAGGACCTTTCTACACCTTCCAATCACTATGTATTCTATCAGGGAGGTCACTATACTACATAGTTGTTGGTAGGTCTCATGAAAGTTGTATGGAGAAGTCTGCCTGTCTATGGGGGGCTTAAGTCTTTTCTCATTTGATGACTGCTGTGTCTTCAGCATACAACTTTTATAACATAATTCCTGACATGCATACCGGGGGTACTTTAGGACTCTCAATGATGGAAGTAGAGAAGTAATGGCCGATCACTTCAATTTCATCAGTCACCAGATCTTAGCTGACTTAAAATCTGGGCTTCTTTGTGGCCCTGCCAGGGTTCCATGTATTCTTTCCACTGCCTGAAATATGCCATAGGGAATGGCACAAATGTCATCTATAACGTTATAGTCCTCCTTTACAACCCTGAACGTGCTTTATGTACAAAATCATTCCATTGATCTTCTTGGAGGCATCAAACGCAAGCCAGAAATATTCTATTGATTTCTGACCGTTGAGTATCTGTTCCTTCCCAGAAACCCAGATCGCTCCAAGGACTCGGCCTATCATAGTGTAAGTACACAACATATGGAATGTGACCTCATCACTGTTCCTTTGTATTGTATTTGTATTTAAAAATCCATCACTCTACAGCTATTGATTATTAATAAATATTCTACAAGACATCCCTCAATACATATATGACCAGCTACAGCCTCACCAGGGGAAGAAAAATTATATTCAGCATCCTCAGCACTTTATGTGTGATGAGCAGGGGTGCACATTACTTTTTTAGTGAGCTCCTCAGATGAGTACCAGGAGATGGTGTTTGGTATTCACCCCATATGTAGGGTGGTCTTCCTCACTGTCCCCCTCACTCTCCTCCGCATCAGCCTCCTGCATGGTAGATTCTGCTGCAGATGGACCTCCCTGTTCCTGAGCCTCCCAATATCCACAGGTCACCAGCTGGCTTTGGGTTAAATGCAACTCTCACAGTACAACATGTTTGAACCCCCCAGATCTCATTATATATCTCAGTAGTGCAATTTTTCTCTTGTCAGATTTAACCCTACATGTGCCTACTCTGATTTTATTCCCCCGGATCTCCAACACCCTTATGAGTCTTATCTTTTTTTTTATTAGTAATTAACATTCCCAATTTGACACCCCTAACTGCAACATTTTATAGTTATTTAAGTTTCCTGCAGTTATCCAAGTTACATAAATTGTATATGTTAAACAATATAGCTGTAATCACTAGAGATGCTCAAAATATTCGACTTGCTAACTTTCAGAGCTGATTGCAAAGACCCTGAACATGGTATCATCACCATTGCTGGAGATATAGAGAAGGGTTAAGGGAACATTTGACAGAAAAAAGTATGTCTCTAACACAAATAGTTTTTGAATAAATCAAGTTCAAAATTAAAGTCGAATTTCCGACATTTTGACTTGACTTAACTTGTGCAAAAACTATTTGTGTTAGAGACATACTTTTTCTTTCAAATGTTCCCCCAACCCTTCTCTACATCTTCTGCAAGTTTGGTGATGATAACATATTCAGGGGCTTTGCACTTAACTCGAAATTGTCGAATATCTGAAAAATAATTTGATCATCTCTAGTAATCACAACTCAATCTGCAATGCCAGTGTCAGCCACCAGGTGTCACTAGAGAGCACTTGCCGCCAGAGCACAACACAAGCACGTTCCTTCTCATCAGAAAGGAGGGGGAAGGAAGCATCTCTCCTCCAGTAATCCACAGATGCGGAAGAAAAAGAAAGGTACGCAGAGCTAGGTTTTAGACGATGTGGTATTTTCTCTATAATGCTGCTCTCTGGGCTCATCTGGTACAACCAGCAACAGATACTCCCAGCAGCATTAACTCCAATCATCTGAGAGGTGTCGGTTAACACAGGTGTTATGACAATCCTTTTGAAAATGTCAGTATATAACAAATATATCTAAAAATATGAAACAATTTAAAAACAAAAAAAGACACAAAAGCCATTTAAATTCCGTTTTAATAATGAAACCTGATATAATGACAAATATCACATTGATTGGTTCACCTTTAACACAGATTGAGGACATTTGTTGTAGTGTACAGGATACAAGACAAAGCACACTTGCAACTCAACACAAAGATTCATTTTTAAAAGACAGTTGTGTATTTTGTTGTACAGACACAGTGGGTCCTGCCCTGCCAAATGGTGGGCAACCATCTTACCATTAATGAGGACACCCTGACGATTCAGAGAGAGCCAGCACTATTCTCTGTATTATGGAAAAGCACCCGATTCCTATGGCATGTAATTGGCCTGAACATCTTTGGAAAAGGATCTCTCCACCAAAAAAGTAGAGCATACTGCTAGGCAAGGGGGTCAAGCTGGACTTCTAAGTGGGCTACATATCTGGTTCCTGTTAAGCAGGTTTTCATCGTAATTAGTGTGTCTGCGCCATGTTTGTGGCTCGTCTTTACTTTGCATTATCAATGTAGCACTCCAAATTAATGTATGTGCTTTTCTACTTTAAATGAGAAATTTATCCAAGATTATCCTATTGCTTTGGGTTCCAAGTGTGAAGCTTTCACTCTTTAGGTAGCCCAAGACGGGTGGATTATTTTGCAATTTGATCATATTGTGCACAAACTTGGATCATTTGTAATGCCACAGGGTGTTCTGGATTCACTTTTTTTTTTAAATAAAGCATTATTACTGCTTTCTGCCACAAGAAGGCACCTGGAAGCCCCAAAAAAGGACATGTAAATGTAAGGCCCCCTCATACACACTTCAAATTTCCATCGATGTCCCGGCCGATTGACATCACGCGTGGCCTGTCATAACAAGAAATGGCCGCATAACCTTTGTGTGCCAGCACTAACTTTAGATGGTCCCCAGCTAAAGTAAGGCAATTGATCTAAACAATATGGACATGTCCGTAATGTATTAGATCGACTTGGCGGATGATTTATGGCTGAATTTAGCATTCGATTTTTGGCAGATGGAACACCATGAGCACGCACAGTGATAAATCTGCAGTGAAAATCAGCCACAAATGGAAGCGTGTATGGGGGGCTTAAAAAATTTAATAAAAAAAAAATTTTTTTTTGACCCGTGTATGGCTCCTCTTAGGTTGAAAGTGGAAATATCCCAAGAATGTTTAAACATTTGTAGGGAGAATGTAAAGATAAGAGATCATTATATATACAGAATTTAGAAGACATCTGCATAGAATTAAAGGAAATCTATTTGAACCCAGACAAGATTAACAATGTATTTAAAGTGACAAATCCCTTACAATACCCCCCCCCCCC
>CM070038.1:89391133-89421210 GCA_036250615.1 Ptychadena robeensis
CTGGGCACCTAGAGCTCAGATCACTAGTTCTCCTCCACAAGGACTATAAGTACCAGCTCAGCCAATCAGGACATGCCTATTAATATGAACTCTAAACCCACCAGGAAGTAGCATTCCCAGCCACACAACACGTGATGACATTCACTATAAACCACCACTACAAGTCCCAGCATGCTGTCCCTGCCTGATCCACCTACCCCCATCCCCACACTTACCTCTCCCAGGTCTCACCCTGCCACTCACCTGTCTACAGCTCCGCGCACAGCCCTAGTCCCATCACATAGTTCCGCCCCGCCCCTCTACACGTCAATCCACCTGCTGGCCAACCACCGCCGCATTCTAGCCCTGCCCCGTACGACAGTAGCCAATGCGGCGACTAGGAGAGAGGAAAAGCGAACTTCGTGCTAGAAACCACGCCCCATATCAGGCCATGGACTCTCACTGGCCGGTGTGGTGGCGCTGGGTTGTGTCACGTGACCGGGTGACGTAGCCAGGTGTCATGGCGCTGCCCTGTGTGGGGAAGTGATGCTGGTGATGAGGTAAGAATGGTGCGCGCTCTGTACACACAATGCTGCACGCAGCATGTCCCTAAGTGGTTCACGCTGATAGGGGACCTGTCTATGAGCAGGTTCGCTTTAATGCAACTCTTGGTGGGAGTGCATACCCCTGGGGTTCAGCATGGGACCCCTTTACCGCTTTGTGGCCCTCAGCTGCTGCACACAGGAGGGGGGGGGGGGGGGGGGGGGGGGTTCCTTACTGAGGTACTTAAGGTGGAAGAAAAACAACAACAGAATCATGTTTTTGTTTGTTTACAACATCTATCTGTCTCTGTATAGAAGTGGTTGTGGTGAGAGGAATACAGAACGTGTGATGGGTGAGCAGTGAGAATAAAGATCTCTGCCATGTCCTGCTCTGTATATTGTCATTTATGGTTGTCACCCGAACCTGGTCTGTAGACTCATCACTGCCAAGGCTGATCTCTGGCCTCCGCGTCCCCAGGCGGCGTAATGTATTATTCATGTTATGTGGAGATGTTGAAGAAGGTTTCAATCCCATTTTATTAAGCGGGGTGACCACTGGTGGGCTATACTACCCTTTGTTTTCTGTAACTCATCTCTGCGATGAGAAGGGGGGGGTCTAATGCTTAGGTCCCAGGTGCCCAACCTGTGGCCCAGCGGCCGTATGCGGCCCTTTGGACATTCTTCAGCAGCCCCCCCTCCAGACCAAACTGTTAATGCATAGAGCATAGGAACTCACCTGTCCATCGATCCCCCGTTGACATGTCCTGGCCCGGGATCTTAGAGTGGAAAGAGGAGGTGAGTGACTCGCTCAGTGACCCAGATGGTGGCTGAGAAAGTCCCCTGCCACTGAAGTATAGTGGGATACACTGAAATTATATATCTCTGGATCCTGCAATGACATGGTTAATGTCTGTACAAAATGTCTGTGTTTCTGCTTCCTGTGTGCAATGCTGTGAGTCTGCAGAGGTGAGGCCTACATCAGGATCAAGCCTCCCCTCCAGGTCAGACCACATCTGGGTGAGCACACACAACAAGGGGGGAGGGGATGCAGGAAATGGTGTATCTGGGACCTAGATCCTAGCTAACAACTCATCCCAAACATCCGTCTCACAAGTTTTTCCCTAGCGGTTGAGACGAACCCTGTTCGTTCGCTGAACAGGATCGTCTCAACCGCAGGGGAAGCCGGCGGCGGGGAGACCCTATGCCTCCCCGGAAAGCTGCAGCGATTGTCTACATCGCTGCAGCATTTAAAACGATTAATTTTTAGATCGGTGGACTGAAAATTGCTGCATGCCCACATGGTCCGATCAATTAAGTTTGATCGTAATTGTGAAAAAAATCGATCAAAACATGATCGGACATCAAAAATTTGATCTGTTGAGTACAAATTATGATTAAAAAAAAATTCGATCAAAAATTGGTTATTCCATGTGGAGTATATTCTATTTTCCATCAATCAATCTCCAATTGTACGATTGAAAAAAATTGATAGTTTTTTGTCTGTCGGACGCTAAAATCTGTGTATGTATGAGGGGCATTAGAATGTTATAATCGGCCCTTAAATGATGCAGAGGGCCGCACTTGTGGCCCTCCATATCAACTCTGGCTTAGCTGCTAAGAACACTTCCTAAGTGCTAGGATAGAGGCCAGGATGTCACATGCTCCTCATACCCGGAAGTACTGTGCATTTCCTTTACTCGGTGCAGAAATGTCAGTAAATATGGACACAAAATAGCCGAGGGCCTTGTCACATGGACATATATTGATATTCTTTTGTGCTTTTTCCCTTTAAAAGAGGGAATTATGGGGTTTTTTTTGTGATCATGACCACAACAATCATGGCTTTCTATGGCTTAGCTAAGGATCGCCACAGGCAGACCAACCTGATGATGTAGCTCAGGGCCACCATCAGAAATTTCGGGGCCAAAAAGAGGTACGTAGGTGAATGAAGTCACAAAGTCGGATAGTGGAATATTCAACATGAATTTCCACAATCTCTAGAAAAAAATGACCAGAACGCCCACACGATGGCGCTGCAGTTTGTGTACGTTTCCAGTCCAGCTCTAAATTATGTCACCCCCGAAAACATAATCTCTTCTCCTGTCCCCACCAATCAGAGACTGCATACATGTGATACACAGTCTGTGCCTCTGAGGGGCTTATGGCCGCAGCTGTGTGGGTCGCAGCATATCTCCCTGTGTGCCTCAACTCCTCATGTACTCCCTACCAAACTACGTGTGCCAACAGAGAGGGCTCTGCATCCTTCTTGGGCACATGTGCCTTAGGTTCTCCATCACGGGATAAGATGTCAGCAGCACATCTCACAGCATAAACGAGGCTGCGCCAAGGGCGGGCAACCCAGTTGCCATGCTGATGCCGCAACAACGGTGTCCGGCATGGTGCCGACCAGGCAGCGGACTGGCGAGCCCCCTGTACCAGCATGATGGTGGTCCTGGTGTAGCTTCAGTTTAATGTGTTGGACTTTTGGTCATTGAGAAGGACTACCCAGAGAATAAATGAGCGCTGTACACATCATGGAGGGGGGTGAGTGGCACCCTGCTGTGACCTCTGACATAGAAGCGGATGTCAGGATGGTTGTTTTATTGATTTATTCATTAAATGAACTCAGCGGACATCTTTAGGCTAGGGCTCAACTATGATTGCCGAAACATGTATTTTTATAAAACCGCATTCAAAATCGCCCCGCAAAAAATTGCACCGCAAGGAGTGTGGAAAGTCCAATAAAATTGAAGGTGTCATCGTAAAAATATCGTTTAGTGTACGGGTTTTCTTTGGTTGGATTTGTATCTGATGGTTCTATTGAAGAAAATATGAATTGTCTCTGAGCAGGTATGATGGTGGCGTAGCTCTCCACAATCCTAAAAAAATATGTTTATGTTTCCTGGAATCATATGAGAGATTCCAGGCTTCCGGGGTTAACTCGGTGCAATATCGTGAGTGGCCACGGGGGGCGTTTATAATGGTTTTCTATGGGATTAAGTTATCTGTGTACATTTCAATGTGCTCAGAGATGTTGGGCTCTTTCAGGGGGCACCGCAAGTTTTTGAACTTCCATCTATGGGGACATGTATGTGGCTACACATTCTTTCTGTTTACAGCTGAGCCAAGAAATAACCTATTTGCCTTGGAGTGAACCTAACTTTTTGGACTTATTAACAATAATAAATGTTTCTTCCTTTTTAGTCCACCTGGATGGCCATTAAAGTCCCCACGACCCTAAATTGGGAACATTTGTTTGGGTAGGGAATGGTATAATTTTCCTTTCCTTTGCCCAGGCCATCAAAATATACATGATTTGGGATGTCGGCCATGTGATATAGGCAAGTGGTGGTAAAATTATAAATACACGCCTGTTGTAGTGCCATTCACGCAAGCATGCACTTCTGGTGGTAGGTCCACTTTAATAAATGATCCTTAAGCTCCCCATACACCTTTTAAGATTGATCCATACCATTTCCATTAGATCTACCAACAACTATGTAGTGCCGGGTCCTCCCTGATAGAATACATAGTGATTGGAAGGTGTATATCACTGCTATGTAGCGCCAGGTCCTCCCTGATAGAATACAGTGATTGGAAGGTATATTTCACTGCTATGTAGTGCCGGGTCCTCCCTAATAGGATACATAGTGATTGGAAGGTATACATCACTGCTATGTAGTGCCGGGTCCTCCCTGATAGAATACATAGTGTTTGGAAGGTATATATCACTGCTATGTAGTGTCGGGTCCTCCCTGATAGAATACATAGTGATTGGAAGGTATATATCACTGCTATGTAGTGCCGGGTCCTCCCTGATAGAATACATAGTGATTCGAAGGTATATTTCACTGCTATGTAGTGTCGGGTCCTCCCTGATAGAATACATAGTGATTGGAAGGATTAGAAAGGTCCTCATATTACATGGTTTTGGTACAACAAATTTTAAATTGTACAGAAATTTGGTCAGGTGGAGCGTTCTGGCATTAGAAAGTCCACGCCCTGACATTACAGTGCTTCCAGATCTGCAGGAGTGACAGGTTTGACAGACTTTGTATTTGTTGCTCATTTATATGAAATGTAAATCTTACTCATCTCACGTTGTGCCTGTCGTCAGTGTTATTTAATGATTTACAATGTGTATTTGGATGTAATTACTGTCATATATGGAGGAAGGATCAGAAGAACATGTGGCTGTATGGTACTGAAGAAAAATTTGATGAGATATTACAGAAGTGACTATACAAATATTACTGCGGAGGGGATGACGGCGCTCCAGGAAACGGCAAAATGACTTTTGTTGATGTTTTTAACATTTAGAAATGATTTGCCTTAGGCAGCCTGCGGTGATGTTGCTGTAGTATAAATACGCTCTGTATATGGTGACAAATGTACGGCATCCAACCTCAGATTCCTTATGCATGATCAGCTGAAATCGCTTTAGTCAGTGTTTTTTAATCATGTGACATTGTGTGTCTGATGGAGTTGATATGTGTTGTTAAAGCAGACCAATCACCCACTTTTCAACTAGAAGTGCTACCCTGTTTCCCTGAAAATAAGGTATCCCCCAAAAATAAGGCACCCTTACATTTTTGCCTCACGCTGAAATATAAGGCATCCCCCCGAAGATTTGGTTCTGTAACTCTGGACAGGGGGGATCAGAGGGGGCAATCAAAATGACGCGGGAGGATCAGAAAGGGTTACTGAAATGGTAATCACCCCCTCTGAATCTCCTGTGCCATTTTGATTCCCCCCCTGTGTCATTATAAGTGATCCCTCCACCCTGATACCCCAGTGCCGTATTCTTCTTCATGGAAAAATAAGACATTCCCCGAAAATAAGACATAGGGCATCTTTGAGGGCAAAAATTTATATAAGACACTGTCTTATTTTCAGGGAAACACGGTAGTAAAAGGACAAAATACAATGTACCTAGAATGAGTAATTCTCAAATCTCCCTCCTCTCGCCTACTCTGTGATGATGCAAGTCCCCAGAGGGGAGGAAGCCCAACATCTCTAAGAACATTTACAGCTAGGAAAGTACCTGATCATGCTGTCTACTGAAAACTAGACATTGAAATCCATTTCATAGCGCCCCCCAGTGGCCGCTTGTAACATTGCGATAAAAATATGGAATCTCTCATAGGATTCCAGGGAACCACAGGTAAGTATATTTTAAGGGTTAAGGAGCACAACGCCACAGTCAAATTTACCAAGTGAGATGCCGAAATTTCAAGATTAGCATGCAAATTGTATGCAGACAACTGCTGCTGTGCTCGAGTGGCCTAAGGTACTCATACACGGATCAATACTCGTCTGATCCAAGGAACGATTGACTGTGGTGTGGTGACGCAAAGCATAGACAATCATTCACTGATCACTTTGCGCAATTTATCCCACAGTCCCCATACAAAGTAATGGTGATTGAACAGGGATTTAAGGTCCCCATACACTGTGTGATTTTTTTTTTTTGTTTGATTCCTGAACAATTGATCACTGTGTGCATTTACGGTGATCGATTGTTTGCGAGTTGAGTGCGGCCACCCTTTCTTCGAGTGGGATCAATAGATCCCGCTTGAACAGAGCTTCATCGAACAAGGAACCAACATGTTGGCAAATCCCTGTTCAATTGGCAGGATGCCCATCCAAAGTATCGAACATAAATCGGTTGCACATAGTGGTGTGCACAGGGTGGATTTGATTTAAATCAAACCGATTTAAATCATGATTTAAATCACTAGTCTGTAAGGCCCGATTTAAATCAAACTGATTTAAATCAATCATTTTTGCTGGTATAACTTTAAAATGTGAGTAAGTGAAGATTTTTAGAATAACAACTTTTCATATTAGTCTTTTTTTATCCCCAGTTTAGGTTAATCATTCATATTTGGAGAACTTTTCTGTTGCACTTAGTTTTGAGAACTGAGAAAGTAAACCAAGTATCTGTGATAATATCGTGTAGCAGAGAAACTTCTCAATAATCTTACAGAAACAGACAGAAGTTGATGACCTAAGCACATCACCCAAAATCTACCTTGAATAGACACGGATGAAGGGACACAAAAGCAGATTTGGCTTATGAAATGACATATTGTACCCCCTGTCTTCAACGAAATGCACGTTGGGGTGAAATTTGCGCCATTTGGACTATTTTAATTGTCTAAGCATTGTTTCTGATTGATATGATGCCATTACTTCATTCTTTGCACTGTGTATAATAAATGTATTGCTTTTACATATGGAGTGGCCTGTCCCCTCGCCCTTGTCTATTCCAGGGGAAATTTTGGGTGATGTGTTTATACCATCATCAACTTCTGTCTGTTGTTTTTGGGATGTTTTTTATGGAATTTATTTACCAAAACATTTAAACATATACAGCCTTATTCTACATAAACTAATCTTTATTTCATAATGGAATAACCTTGGGATGGTAATGTTTTTTCCTTAAAAAAGCATTTTATTTTTAAAAAAATCAATATAAATCAAAAAAATCTGATTGAAATAAAAAAAAAAATCAGATTTAAATCCAAAAAAAACAGATTTAAATAAAAAAAAATCAGATTTACGGTAAATCAAAAAAATCTGATTTTTTAAAAAAAAAAGCATAAATTTTTATCCACCCTGGGTGTGCATCGATTCGCCCTTCAATGGATGAACTCTTGAGCGCAGCATGGTGACGTCATTGTGACATCACTATGCTGCCCTCGAGCATTCATCGATCAAACAGGCATCGACCTGTGTATGGGGACCTTTACCAACATGTTGGATCGATTTTTCTATGGAGCGGAATCGATTGCTACAGGTGGACTGTGTTCGATTCCTGAACGATCGCTGCGTGTGTTTGCGGCGACCATTCATTCAGGAATCAAATTAAAATTTGATCTGTGTATGGGGGCCTTTAGTTCCAGTCTGTGCACAATTTGCATACATTTGCATGCAGAAGTCTAACTCTTTTGCTAGGCTCAGACCAGCAATATAGGGAGCATTCTGCAGAGGGAGTCATTGTTGTCCTCAGATTTTTTACCAAGAGGTCTGATTCCTTTTTTCCTCAGTTTGAAAAGTTTAGGACAAGTGTAGGGAGACTTCTCGCTCAGAATGCAGTCATGTGATGAGGTGCTCCAACATGTGTTCCGGGTTGGATTTTAAAGTGCACTTCTGTCACCTCATGCAGTCTCTCTCTCTGAGCGATTTTAAAACATGCCCATTCAGTGTTCTCCCCAGAGCAGATTGGCCGGGCGGCCCGCCCGGGAGATTTTAGTCCCCGCCCGGCACACAAGTCCTCCGCGGCGAGCAGCCTGAAAGGCGGCGCCTCCCATTCTTCAGGAGCGCGCCACAGCCACTGAAAGACTCCGGCCCGCGGCATACTACCGGAGCCGCGGGCCGGAGTCTTTCAGTGGCTGCGGCGCGCTCCTGAAGAATGGGGAGGCGCCGCCTGTCAGAGGACTTGTGTGCTGCCGCTGGCCGGCAGCCTATCAGAGAGGCCGCCGGACCGGTGCAGGCGGTGCGATGACGTCATCGCGACGCCCGGCTGAAAAAAAATTCTGGGGAGAACACTGCCATTCATGTCTATGGGCAAGACTGCCCGCAATGGTTTGCCAAGTTTTAGTTCGCGGGCCGCATCGTGACCGCGCCTGATCATTCCCGATTGCGGCTGTGGGGAAGAGCACATTGAAATGCATGGGTGCCATAGCCGCACTGCGTATAAAAAAGCGGTTGATCGCCAACGATTGTCAAAGTAGCCTTTCAGTTAATGAAGCTTCTTTTTGTTTCTTGTTCATTGAAGAAAACCAATTCGCACACATGCCCATGTAAAGCCATTACCTTGTTTTTACTAAAGCTTTAGCTTTATTTGATTTTTTATTTCAGTAAATAATTTATTTTTAGGTAAACAGGTTATATATTGTAAGAGAATGTTTTGTATTTTTCACAAAGCTAACAGATACTTTTCCACATTTGCTAAAAAGTTTGTTGTTTACAGACCTCAGTAAGTGGAAGCGACTCATTTGGGGTTTGTCCAGGCTGACCAGACACGTGTTTTGTAAATGAGGTTGATTTCAAGGTGCTGTTGATTGCTGTTTATTAAATCCCCCAAGTGACATTTGCACTGGTCTGGGGGGGGGGGGTTCAAAATGTCATGGATCACTTAAATTATTGTATCTGTGCCGAGTACATGTTTTATCTTATTTCACCTTCTTTACCTCTTTTGATAGATTATAAAGTATTTCCACCTATGTACCTGAGAGATCTTTGTGCCTGAAGATGCCAGAAATTAAAATTACCCCATTAGGTAAGTATCTTATTCCATCATCCTTCATTTATTGAATGTTGAAGTAAAGAAATGTCTTTCAGACAGAGACGTGATATTCTTTAGATCATTTATATACGTTGAAACTTTTAAATAAATATAATTATAAAAACATGTATGTGATCTGTACATTCCCAGATAAGCCATTGTAATTTATCAAGTTGTACTTAATGAGAGGATCGCAAAATGCTGTTTGCTTGGCTGTCACTGACTTTTAATGTTTGTAAGTGGATGACCTGTAAAAAGTTACAAATAATGAAGATTACCCTAAATCAGTGGTTCCCAAACTGGGGGTGGGGGCACAAAGGTATTTCAGGGGGGCACTGGCCCTTATTCATAAACTGTGTTTGAATAGGGAGGGGAGGCTCAATAATATTCCTAAATAGAAAAGGGGGGGGGCTGCAAGGAAAGTTTGGGAACCACTGCCAGTATAGGCCTAGAAGGTGACAGTATATACTCCAGTCTAAGCTTCCTTGGTTATACTGGTGTCAGGGTCCCTCTTGGATAGCCCTCTGCAAACCTGTGTGACCAACGAACTCTCCCAAAAAGCCCAGCATGGCTCTTTGCTCTGCCTGTTCTCCATGCGGACAATGGCTCCGGTATGCAGGATACCGTCACACCATAGGGACGCTCTCTGAGTGACACAGGTACCAGTGGTAAATTCTGTATCATACTTTGTATCAACAAGGAGCTCCTTGTTCTAAAAACTGATTCAGAGTATTATACTGTATTTGCTATACTGGCACCTGTATGTGTCACTACGTCATGCCTTGGGCAAAGCGATGTGGAAGTGCTGCATTTCCCAATGTAGGCTTATACTTAAGTCATTAGGCTTTCCCAGTTGCGTTAAAAATAGGGGCCTCGGCTTATATTTGGGTTGATTTATACTTGGGTATATACACGGTGGTTTATTTAACCTCCTGAGCAGTTAGCCAGAGTTAGTTTAGGGTGAGTTTGTTTACTAACAACACTCATCCCGATCTACACGTGCATACTTACCTGTCCAGATCTGTCCCTCTGTGCCTGCATTACGACGATCCTTCCTGGTCTGCCTCTCCGTCGTCATCAATGATACCACAGGTGGGGGTGGGGCTATTGACCTCCATTTAGGAAGGCACTGTTCTTCTTTTTTCAGCACATGTGAAGGAGGATGAGCGAGGGCGGGGCATGAGTGCATGTGGTACAGTTTTCCAAAAAGCGTGTGTTGGGACTACAGGACTCCCCCCCCCCCCCCCCCCCCCCCCCCCCCCCCCCCACTTATCTTAATAACCAGCTGTGGTCCACAGAGCTTGAATTATATTGTCAGCTGATAACTTTCTGTACTCTATACCTTTTGAAGTCAGTTTACAATAGTAAATATATATATATATAATATATATATATATAATTATTTTTTTTTGCACATTTTATATTAAAACAGGAGAAAAACAGTAGCGTGTGTGACCTGTGTGTCATTTGCTGAAGGTGAATGGCTGTTAATCCTTATCCAGGTGTTAAGGGAAACCTTAATGCATATAATCCCCTTTGCGCTGGATTTATAGACTGCTTAGTAGAAGATAAATAAGTCGTTTTATAGACCTAAACCAAATTTAGTTTCAGGTTTAAAAGACAAACGTAGCAAGTCTTGTTCAGTTGTTTTAATGTAAAATAAATGTGATCTTGGAATAGTTATCTCAAGTCTTCCTGAGATGAGGCTGAAATACCTTTCTAAGTTTCCACAGCATTGTGTGATCCGTCTGGACCCCTACGCTAAGCGCAGTGCTTGGCCGGGGTCCTGATGGATCACATACACTGTACCTGCTCGGCGGATGCTCTGTTCAGACATCTGCCAAGCATATACAGTGTATGTGACTATCATGACCCCGGCCATGCACTGCTCTTAATGTAGGGGTCCCGATGGATCACAAAACGATGTGGAGACATAGCCTAAGTCCAAGACACCTAATCACGTGATCTCTGGTTGGATTGGTTTAAAGGGGAATAGCATTTGTCCAATAAAGCATCTTTTTTTATTTAATTAATTTTTTTTTACAACACAAAATTATTTTGCCAGGGAAAGCGCATAGTAAAAACCTGTGAGTCTTTGAGCAAATGTTTAAAAATGTATTTTGTATTATTAAAGCCTGCTGAACATTAGGCTGGGTCTACTCTTAAAAATTGGCAGGCTTTGGCCAGGCCAGTGTGATCATGGCACCTGCCCTTGCCTTTCCTGCTATTCGGGCGCAGGTTGGGTCAGTTTAGTGTACCATGTTGGCAATACTTCTCCCTGTTAATTTTAATGAACAATCCATACCCGAAAACACATTGTTCCCATCACCTTGTTAATCAATGGGTGTGTGAAGTGACTGCCATGCACCTGCCTGATGTTAATGGACCCACAACGACCCATAGGACATTGTGAATGCTTTGCATTTGCTGTGATATACCCTAAGGTGGTTATTGACTCGCCGTTATAGACTGGCACGTCATTTCCCATAGGGCAAAGCTGGAGTGTCTGCATTGTGTGGATTTCACCTCATTCACTGTGGAGAAAAGACATAGTGTAGACCCAGCCAAAGCATGAAACTCCCCAGGGCAGTGGGCTACTGGCTGAAAAAGGGACAAAGCATGAACTAGCAGTATGTGTAGGACTAGAACATATTGTATATTGATATTCACTAGAAGCGAGATGTCGCTAACCCAGGTACTAATGCAATAAATTCAATTAATGCAGTATCAAATTCAGCCAGTAGATGTCACTAGCAGCAGTACTACAGCACATCATGTCATCCTCCTCACTGATCGGGAGGAGAGGGCGGGAGGCTGCAGATCTCCACTCCCTCTCTGGCTGTTACTGTGTCCATGGGAGCTGCAGAGTGATTGCAGTTTCCATGGATGGAGAGAGGGATAGATAGCTGTTCATCTATCTCCCTCTGCATTGCCTATACCAGCTGGGTTCTGGGCTCTGCTGGCATAAGCAATTACAGTTCAAATTGGAGATCCGGACACCAGCCGGCAGCCAAGGCGCAACATTCGGTCCATAAGACTCAGGCACTTTCCCCCCCGATTTTTGGGGTTGAAAAGTGCGTCTTATAGTCCGTAAAATATGTTACATGTTTACTTGGGAGACGGGGTGAGCCTCCAGTTCTCACAGAATGTAATATATTCACTGCACTTGCAATTCCTATGTGAAATTACATGTGGTATGCACATACTGGATTCCACACCTCAAACCTTGAAATGTCCTTCACACTTTGCTGGAGCGTTCTGTATATCTACTATATATGTGAATGAGTCTCTGTGAGCCTTTTTTTCCTAACTTCCTCCCCAAAACCATGGGGTGCGTCCTTGTGTCTGGTGTGTCCTATCATTCATGAAAGTGATTTTTGACATGCAAGTCATTTTTTTTTATTGAGCAATTGGAGCCAGATTATAGCATCATGGAACTTGTAATATCAAAGTATTCTTAGGCTTTGTTTCCATTGTACGTCGGGAGCCCTCCGCTAAGCGTATACGCTAAGCAGGGGTCCCGACGTATCCCATAGACTTAGCCTGCCGGCGGATGGTCTGTTTAGACATCCGCCGGTGTAAAGGCTGAACGTACTCGACTACGTTCAGCCTGACACCGGCGGATCGGGTCGGCGCAATGAAGACAGACCCGTCCGCCGAGCAGGTAAGTCTATCTGCTACGTCGGGGACCCCCGCTAAGCGTGTACGCTTAGCGGAGGGCTCCCGACGTAATGGAAACAAGCCCTTACTGATAACTGGAAACGAATCCTTAAACTGAGTGTATATAGTGTATGCCTAGCATAAGTTATTGGTATTCCTTCATTGCAGTTACAATTTCTCTTCCACAATAACAGGGCGTCAAGCTGCGGGGCGGTGTAAAAAAATGATAGTAGGCAGTAACGATTAAATATACATTCTGTGTGTTGGTCCTTCATATGTGGACTAATCCCCTGTGTTGTGTACTGTGCATCCCTCAGGTGCCGGTCAGGATGTCGGCCGCAGCTGCATCCTGGTGTCTATAGGAGGGAAGAATGTCATGCTGGATTGTGGAATGCACATGGGATTCAATGATGATGTGAGTGTTCTGGTGGATATTCAGTGAGTCAGTCCTGTACAAATAATTCCTGCAGTAACAATATTTTCCTTTTTTTTATACAGCGACGATTTCCTGATTTCTCTTATGTTACACAAAATGGTCGCCTCACCGAGTTCTTGGATTGCGTTATCATAAGGTAACTAAATCACTAGAAATATTTTCTTTTTCTAAAATGTTAGAAATAAAAAGATTTTGTAAATTAATTAAATGTAGTTCTAAATGAATCCCAAAACATGGCAATGGGGATTTATTCTTTAACCCCCTTGTGTTTGAGATGAACCAAGCTCGTTCAGAGTTTGTTGTCTGCTCGAGCTGGGATTGTCACAACTTACATATGCTCCTGAAAATGGTGGCAATTCTCTATCCCCCCGCACCCTCCGATCGACTCCAGCACGCCCCTTCTGCGTCATCAGTGACGCCAAAGCGGTGTGCCGTGCCATAAACATTGTTAATCGGGGGGCGTTGGTTTCCCAGCCCACATGGCCAGCGTCATCGATGGGGAGGAGGGAGGGCTGGTGAAACAAACCGTACTGTGTACTCTGTTGCGTTCCCCCCGTACCAACGGTGCGGAACCGGTTGAACGCTAGGGCATTAAGGACATTTTATTTGCATTAAGCTAGAACACGATTGGTTTCATTTGATTTCTCTCTCCTCTAGTCACTTCCACTTGGATCACTGTGGTGCTCTCCCTTACATGAGTGAAATGGTTGGCTTTGATGGTCCAATTTACATGACTCACCCCACCAAGGCCATCTGCCCCATCCTGCTGGAAGATTACAGGAAGATCACTGTGGACAAGAAAGGGGAAACAAACTTCTTTACTTCTCAGATGATTAAAGACTGCATGAAGAAAGTTGTAGCCGTTAACCTTCACCAGACTGTGCAGGTAAGATGGGCTCTGGGGATCAGATGTGGGCTGTCTGTGAGGCGTCAGCTGCTGATGAACTACTACTGTGTTTCCCCGAAAGTAAGACCTACCCCTAAAATAGGATCTAGCTGCATTTTCCCCAGCTTGCTTCCAATATAAGCCCTCACCTGAAAATGCTCTACCCAGAGAAAAAGCTGCTGTACTTCACCTGTTTTCTAGGCTGCTGCCCAGAAGATGCCCGCAGTTCCCTGTGTTTGGGTACACACAATGAACAGTGTTGGGTGTATGCCACCCCCAGCAAAATAATAAGGAAAAAAGTGTCCTGAAGCCCCAGCTGAGCTCGGAGAAGCTGAATAAAAAAGCTTAGGCAGCAACAACTAGTGGTCATTATATATAATAAATCTAAAAAATTTAACATGGAACACACTTTAGTGCAGGAATTCAGTCTTAAGCTGGGAATAGACAAAACGGTTTCCCGTCGATTCCAGACACAGCGTGCGTGATGGTGTCATCATGCCCGCCCGCTACTGGTGAGAATCAGCCGGAACCCTTTGTGTACCGCCCATTACTTTGGCTGGAGACAGCTGATTTTAGTCCAATCCTGCAAGTTGGCGCACCAGATTCCCTGCCGACCCGGTCCTGATCGGATGTGGGAACGCACACGGCATCCGATCGGCGGGTCGGGCAGGAATTGGCACGTCTATGCCCAGCTTAAGGGTGTTAAATGGCATAATATTACTTTGTAAAAAGCAGAGCTACCTAAAAATAAGACCTAGTGAAATTAACCTCCCTAGCGTTTGAGACAAACCCAGTTAGTTCAGCGTTTGGGTTCGTCCCAAACGCTATGTGACCGGGGATTGGGTGATCGATCTCTAAATCACTGCATAATTTCCAGGGTTTCGGCACCGCCCCTATTGCATCATGGTGACGCAGGGGGTCTCGTCATAGACCTTGATGTTAATGGAGGGGCATTGGTCTCCCCGCCAGCGTCATCAATGACACCAGTGACGTGTTTCCCGCTAGTATAAGGGAAACACGGTAGATTCAGCATGTTCATGACTAAGCCTGGGCTATATCTAGATGGTCATTTTCAGAATGGCTGCAGTGGTTTCACATATTGAACAGGTGGTCGCTTGCTATTTACCACCTTCCACCCCCTGTTATGGCGGTGGGCATCCAACCAGCAAACAGGAGTTCCTCTGTACAGGTGATCACGGTTCTTTGTTGATGGGAAGGGGCAAGCGGACATTTCTGTGAATGAAGCCTTCTGAGGTTTGAACTTCTCCAGCAACTTCCAAGCTTCCTAACCTGTAAACTCTGCTTTTGATATATTGCTAAACACTCAATAAAAAATAATTGTATATTTGCATGTTTGCTGGCGAACTATTATTTCACTAATTGGTTTGACTTGCTGCTGTTCCAGTTTTGGTTGAATCATCCCCATGGCAGGCTAGCTGTAGCTTGTGTTTACACCATAATCCTACAAACAGTAATGAGTGTGTTCTCCTTCAGCTAGACTTCCCCATTATTATTTCATGGTATATTTGGAATGGAATGGAATGGGAGGGGGGGGGGGGGGGGGGGGGGGGGGGGGGGGGGTAAATGATGATAATATCTCACCTGGAGTTATCAGTTAGAGTAAAACTACAGAATTCCATGAATGTTGCACACAAGTCTCTTTAAACACTCTTGGATTTCCACCCGATTTTTCGGCCAAATGACCGCAGTGGGATGTAAAGCTTAAGGGGCCAAAATTGGTCGCTTAATCGATCTAAGCATGTCCATAATTCTTAGATAGGTTTCAAAATTTGTACGGGGACAAGTGTCCCATCCAAAGTATAAGTATGTGTCCTCGGCTTCGTCAGGGATCCGACGAGGTTGATGACACAGAACCTGTCTGCAGCTCTCTCCTCCTTTTGAAGCTGGAGAGGGGGTGGGGGGAGGAGGGTTGTGCTAGCAGCTCCTCCCTCTCCCTTTGTGCTTTTTCAGGAAGCAGAGGCAGCTAGCTCACTGACCGTCTCCGTGATCTAGCAACCTCTGCTCACGGCCGGGGTCCCAGCACATGTCCGTCGGGTTCCCCTAGCTGCTCGAGCAGCGGTCAGGACCCGAGCAGGTAGGGGGACCCGAGCAGGTAGGGGGACCCGAGCAGGTAGGGGAACCCGACGGACAGTGCTGGCACACAAAGGGTGCCCAGATGATTAACCGCGCGTCATGATGCCATCACGTGCAGTCGATCGGCCTTAAAAATCGGGTCACAATCTAAACATGTATGGGGGTCAGTTTCTTCTTTTAAAATCAACTTTTATTAAATAAATTGCACGCGCAATACAAATTAACAAGGTAAAAGCAAAAAAAAACTCATCGTCAGTTGCCATATGTTTTCCTTTGTATTCATTTTGCAGGTTGATGATGAACTGGAAATCAAAGCTTACTATGCTGGGCATGTCCTGGGTGCCGCCATGTTCCAGATTAAAGTTGGCTCCGAGTCTGTTGTCTATACTGTAAGTGCTTTACTGGATTTTACTTTAAAACTGTTAGACTTTAGTGTATGACAGAAGCGGGCATCAACTGGACAAGTGCTATTGACAAAGAGGAGTGAAATTAACCTCCTTGCCGTTTAGCAAGGAGGTTAGTCAAGTCAACTCGGGGTGAGTTTCTCAACTGAGCAAACTCACCCTGCGTTAACTCACTAAAAACTTCCATGTCAGTTTTGAGCATCGGCATACCGGCCAATGCTCCGGTGCCCACCCCGTTGATTAAAGGGCCCTATACACAGATCAATAACCATGCAATCAAGGAACGATCGCAACATGGTGACTCAAAGAATCAGAGAACGGTCGCACAACTTTGCTCAATTGATACCTGGCCGATATCCTTGGTCCCCATGTTGGATCCCTGTACGATAGATTTTTCTATGGGTCAGGATCAATCAATCCTGAGGGGTCATGTTTGAACACACATGGCCTCCTCCAATGAAAGCCACAGCTGGGAGGTGTCAATGGGCTCTGACAATGGTGTCAGAATGACGCGGCTGACGCATTTTGTACATGCTGGCTCCTCCATTAATAACATTATATTCAAATGACAACATGAGTCTTATGTCCATTGAATTTAGTAGCGCAATAACACGGCAATTAAAGCACCCATAAACATGGGCAATCTGAGAGTTGGGCGTGATGCCTCCATTTCTCCGATTCTGCTTCCCATTGTGCAGAGCAACACAAGGGTTCTCCTTTACTATTCCTTCTCACATAAAACTCTGTGTTTCAGCAGGCTCATTGAAAAACATTGTACCCCTTTAGCATTGAACAGACAGTGTAAGGTAGTATTCACACGTGCGCTTTCCAGGCTGCTGACAATTGGCAGCTTCAAGACGTCCATGTGAATGTCCCCTAAGAGTACAGAGCTCCCTCTATTCTACAAATAAATTGTAAGGTAATATTACATGAAAAGAAGGACTTAAAGCTGGTGCTGGTATACCCAGCACTTCAAAACATAAAGACAGATGTGTGTGTATTAGATGTACAGTATCTCTTAGATAATTTCATTTGTTTAGTTTTTTTTTTTGTTTTTTTCCTAGGGAGATTACAATATGACTCCAGATCGGCATTTAGGGTAAGTAGTAGTAGTTAGTGTTTTTGGGTAGAGATGGATGATATCACTCCACTGTTTAGATTAGCAGTGGTTGTCAAATATCATAATTAGCTAAAGTATACTTACCTATTTCAGAGCTGCATGGATTGACAAGTGCCGTCCGGACTTACTCATTAGTGAATCTACATACGCTACAACGATCCGAGACTCAAAACGCTGTCGAGAAAGAGACTTTCTAAAGAAGGTCCATGAGACCGTAGAGAAGGGTGGAAAGGTGACGCTAATATTTCCTTATTAAAACGTTTCCTTCTTGTTGGTTACTACTTCATGTTTTTGTTTGATTTGTTTTCTTTCCTACTCTTTATCTTAATGAAAATGTATGTATTTTGTGTGCTATTGTAAAATTTGTAGACATCGCTACTTAACCTCCCTAGCGGTTGAGACGGACCCAGTTCCTTCAGTGTTTGGGTTCGCCCCCAACCGCAGGGGAACCGGGCATCAGGTGTAGCTGATGCACCCACAGAAAGCTGCAGAGATTTTGTCTTAATCGCTACAGCATTTCCCTAATTTTGGCACCACCCCGACCGGGGCGGGGGGGGGGGGGGGGGGGGGGGGAGGTAGGAAATGGCAGGCAGTGTACTTTTTATGGGCAGACCGCTATGGAGGTTAACCTAAGCTGCCAGGTCCCCCCATTACAGGCTGCCAGCATATAACTATAGGAAGAGGGGACTACCTCTCTGCTTGCAATAGGACAGAGAGAGTAGCAGTGACCAGTGTTTGTTATACTAACCTCCTGTGCAGTTGTAAAGTTTAAAACTGGATTACTACACAGATCTGAAAAAAGTGCCATATATACTCGAGTACAAGGTCTCAAATTTTTCATGTCGACTTAACTTTGAACTTATTTATTAAAAAACGACATAAGTTAGAGCAATCCTAAATTTTGAATGTTCCCACCATCGTTTACTACATCTTCAGTAATTTCGATCAGGATACCATATTCATTGACTTTGCAATATAATCAGCTATTTGAAACAAAAGCACATTTGTGTGTTTGTGTCTAAGAGTCTGCATTGCACACCCTAGGCTTATACTCCAGTCATTCAGTTTTCCAGGTTTTATGGTAAAAACATTTTTTTGGTACCATTTTTTTCGGACCAGAAGACGCAGGAACACAAGAAAAGAATATTTTAATTGTTGGAATCAATGGGAGAAAACATATCCTAGATGTCCCCATTGAGCACAGCTTCTCCCATACATTAAAAGTAGTGGGGCCATGGGCAGATCGAAACACAGGCAGAAGCTGTACACAGTTTTGGCTGTGTTCTAATTTTTATCATTTATATCAGTGGGGTTTCACTGATCCAAGCAGTGCTGTACAGATGGAAGATCGGGTCTCCCATCTTACAGGTTCTCTGCCTCCTGGCTAATCTTCTTGCCGCGGCAGCCAAAGCACGACCACCTGCGGCCTTGTGTGGTTGCGCCTTTGCACATTGAGACGCAGCCACTTCAGTGGTCACAAGGTCAGTGCATTACAGAAACGAAAAGGTTCACTTTAATGCCAGCCCTCCAATTTACAGCTGTGTATATTGTCCTCTGCTTTTTTATTTTGCCACTGTTTGCCCACAAAAAATAGACTTGGCACTTCCATGTTTATGAAGAAACATACAAGTCACTCCACTTCTTCCTGTAATCAGCTGTTCTCCGACACCCAGCAAATGTCCCCTGGTCATTATTTGAACCTTCCACTATGCTTCTTCTCTCAGGTGCTATTGACAAAGAGGAAAAGGGAACGGATGGGGTTTATTCGCTTAATAATGTCTACAGTAATTAATGTGATTGCTTGTCTGCAATATGTAAATATCTAAATGTACATCGGCTGGCCACAGGTACATCAGCTAAGGTGCACTTACTAAGGCTTTGTGACGGCGGTGTAAACTGCACTATTACACTGATCAGTGGGCTCACAATTCTGCTTCTCTGTTTGCAGGTTCTTATTCCTGTGTTTGCTCTAGGAAGAGCTCAAGAACTCTGCATCTTACTGGAGACCTTCTGGTAATGTTTCTTGGTGATGTATACATTTTATGTAGCAAACTCATAATAGTATAGAATAAAATAGTTCTTCTTCTTTAGGGAACGGATGAACCTGAAAGCGCCAATTTATTTTTCTACGGGTCTAACGGAGAAAGCCAATCATTATTATAAGCTTTTCATTACCTGGACCAATCAGAAGATCAGAAAGACTTTTGTACAAAGGAATATGTTCGAGTTTAAACATATCAAGGCTTTTGACCGAGCTTTTGCAGACAATCCAGGGCCGATGGTAAGGCAACACAATGTGGGTTCTGTGCTATAATTTAAGGTAGTCCGGAGCACACTATATATTCAATGCTTATGTCAAAGCCTAAATAAAAACATTTCTACTACTGTATTTTTCACCCTATAAGACTGATTAGAAGCGTTATTAAGCAGAGAGTCTTTTTTTGGGAAAAAATAACTGCAATGCAGAAGTTAGCGGGGATGGGGAAGCGGTCAGCTTCACTGTCTCTGCGCTGCCATACCGAATGCTAGCTTTGGCTGGGTGGATTCCTTGTCCCTCGTGGAGCTACCAGCCATAGGCAGAGATGCAGAAGGAAAACCCTCCCACAAGCAGATTTTCCTTCGGAGAACTTCCCCGCCTCTTATTCCACCAAATAGTCTTTTATCCCCAGGTGGCCGTGCATTCACCACCCAACTTTTTTTGGGAGAAAGTACGTCTTATAATGCAAAAAATGAGCTTGTTTCCTTAAACATATCTGTAATCCATGCAGATTTTCCAATGTTTCATTCCTCCTCCTATGCTGTAAGTACACAGCTGATATGCTCCTATCCTTCCTCTTTAGCACGTTTTCTACATTTCTAAGCACTCTGTGCCAGGTGTACACATGCAGCTGCTGAATCTTTTTTGTTTTCAAATTAAACTAATTATTGTAGAACATGTCATAAGAGGGCAGATTGTTTTCCGTGTTTTTAGTTATAAATGTTCTTGTGATTTGTCTCCATCAGGTGGTTTTTGCAACTCCTGGAATGCTGCATGCCGGACAGTCCTTGCAGATTTTCCGGAAATGGTCCGGAAATGAAAAGAACATGGTGAGATCTATATCTAATACTTCGGTGTGTCACATTTACTGATGTCTAGTTGGTTTTATATTTCATTGACTTCAGTGTGAATTAAGTGTGTCTTAAAGCAGGTGTATACTGTATATGTAAAAAATACATATGTAAAATCACAATAACATGTAGAAAAGTATTCATGTCGTGGGAGGGGGATTAGTGAATTAAATTCTATAAAATACAATTACTAGATGATCCTGCCATTCCATTTGTCTCCCTCATTCCTAGTGACCATGCTGAGTAAGCTGTTCTTTGCTTTGCAAAGGGTGCCACCAATATAAGCATACTTAGATCTTCCACATTCTTTTTGGCCAAAGGTTGCATTACTGTACATTTCATATTATTCTACTCTATTTCTGAAAGACATATTATTTCTCCATATCTTTTGTTTCTATATAGGTGATCATGCCAGGTTACTGTGTGCAGGGCACAGTGGGCCACAAGATCCTAAGTGGGCAACGCAAGCTGGAGATGGAAGGGAGACAGACTGTAAGTTTCCTATACACCTTAGCATGCTACCACTATTTTTGGTGTTTATTTACAACTAGAATTTTAGGCCTTGTCTCCACTGTGTTAACGGCCCTCAAATATCAATGGACGCATACCCACTGGTGCTGTTGAGTCATATTGTGGTGCTTTAAGATCAACAGTGCATAAAGACTTAGCACTGGGTGATTGTCAGAAACCCAATCATCCCATGTGCCAGAAAATTCCCCCTGAAGGGGTCAGGGGCTGGGGGACTTTTAAGGGCTTGGAGGGTAGAGAAGGTCAAAGGTTGTGTCAGTGAATCATTAACATGATGATGATCAACATGCAACTCTCCAACCGACACATGGTGAGCCATTTATCAGTGAGATTCAGCATTTATAAATAAAAAAAAATTCTCTATAGATGATGCATCAAAAATGTGTCCTCAATGCGACTAACAGATTCCCCTTTTGGATGCGTTACCTTAAGCGTATCCTAACGTCCATTGGAGACAATGCCTTCTAGATTGACTTATTTATTGTGTTTTTAAATATTTGGGATACAGTTTTAGTGTAATATCTTTTCTACAAGCTGGAAGTGAAGATGCAGGTGGAATATATGTCCTTCAGTGCCCACGCTGATGCTAAAGGAATCATGCAGCTGATCCGCCAGGCAGAGCCACGGAATGTGTTACTGGTACACGGAGAGGCCAAAAAGATGGAATTCCTGAAGCAGAAAATTGAGCAAGAGTTTCGTAAGTGACCTTTAGGCTTTCTTTCTCATGTGTGATTATAATTTAACCCATTCCTTTAGTCCAACAAGAGATAATATAGCTGCCCCTTTTGCCTTGGAATTATATATTGCAGTATTTTCTCTTTTTGTTTCTCCAGATATCCAGTGCTATATGCCGTCTAATGGGGAGACCGCTACTATTGCCACCAACCCCAACATTCCTGTGGACATTTCTCTGGGGCTGCTGAAGAAAGAGACTGCACTCAGTAAGTCATTCTCACCTGTCTGTGTTGTTTACGCTTTGTGGGTGGTCACAGAACAATCAGGGCATGTGCTCTTAAGCACTTGTCCCCACATGAGCGCGTTCTGAAACACTTTTGATCGCGGCCATAGTGTCATTTTAACCACTTCCATTCACTCTCTGGGCGCTATCAGACTGGGTGAGGCAATATGTCCTGTGCCCCCCACCCCCACTCCCTGGCTGCAGGTGCTGTGCCGATATTGGAATCACAGCACATCGCCAAAGTAGGGACTTTTAAGGCATTAAATGACAATATGGTCTATTAAGTATTCACAACATGATATATAGTCATTGTTTTTAAGTAAGATATTGAGAATCATACTGTGATACAAAAAACAAAAGAGAGAAATATGTCAGCTGGGGGGGGGGGGGGTCACACCATCTGTAACTGAAGAAGTGCAAGATCCCCTTACATTCTACATACACAAGACGGCGTAGGGCAAGCTCCAGCATACTAACCAAGGTAGATATGGCCGTGTATAGTCATCCCAGCATTTAGAAAATTAATGTGATAGTTTTAGGGTGCTTAAGGTTGAATTTGGATGATACGTTTGACCATGTTTATTACTCCCATGATACTGTTCAGATGCTGCTTTTCTGTTCTCTTAGTTATGTTATATTATAAGCTGTGGGCAAACTGCCTGCAAGTTGCAGGAAATCCACCTGCAAATCGTCCGCGCATGTCTTTGAGGCACACATGGCCTTAGAATGACATGATCGTAGGACAAGCTCCAGCATACTAACCAAGATAGATAAGACGGCGTATAGTCATCCCAGCATAGTTATTGATCCTTGGGTGGTCAACCCAGCGCAGGCTGAGAAAACATGCTGAAAGTGGTCAGCCCGAGCAGGACTCAGGGCAGCCACAATGTAAATTCCCATTCCGGGAATCATAATCCTCTTCTCCCCGATCCAAGGTAATGTCATGGTGGCCATCAACGGGGAGGGCGGAAATGTTAAAACTTCCTATGAATCACTTTTGGTACAGGAACGGACACCTCCCTCTAACACCAGGGAGATTAAACCAAGTATACTGACATCCTATAATACTGACTGACGTCTTATCTGCTTCTCTATTGGTAGGTCTTGTACCAGAGTGTAAGAAGCCCCGACTAATGCATGGAACCCTTATAATGAAAGATAATGTAAGTAAAGCTGAAATTGAAATGTTCTATCTGTATGCAATAATGCAAGAAATACTAAAATGTCCCAAATAGGATTTCATGTACTTATCTCTAATACACTTTTCTACTCCAGTTAAACCATTTTGGATTAATGCATTTTCATATCTTAACATATTGTATATTTACCTATGTGAGAAGTGTGACTCTTGTCAGTGACAAATATTCTTTCAATAACAGAGCCTCCGCCTGGTGTCCCCGGAACAAGCACTGAAGGAGATTGGACTGAGTGAGCACCAGCTCAGGTTCACTTGTAGGATACATATTCAGGATCCACATAAGGAGCCAGAGACTGTGCTTCGGATATACAACCACCTGAAAAGGTAAGTAGTGTACACTAGTACTAGTAACCCATTACTCGAATGGACAGCTGCATAATGAATGCTTTTGCTAACACAATAAAACATACTGTTGTGTACCTATAAAGTCTGGCTATATGCCAACATCCAAAAGAACAATTTTCTCCTAAAAATATAGATCTCGCTCCTATTACTGAACAATCTCTACAAATATACAGGACCTTAATGACCATTTGAATTTACATATCATTGTATTCAGGCAATTTACAACAAAAGTTTAAAATTAATGTGATTTCAGTATGCAAAAAGTTGAAGTTTGACCATGTATATGGTACTTAAATACCATATTACTTCCATAATCATTTTTCTCAACGCGTGTGGTGAGTGTCTGTTTTCTCATAGGAGCTTTAAAGAATAATGTAGTGTTTTCAAAACCAACACTTCACCTTAGAATGACTTAACCACTTCATCGTTAAATTGAGGCGAAGACCAACTGAATAACGGGGGATCCTAAACATTAGGACTCTCAAAGTACCATATTTTTGGACCATAAAACGCACAGTTTTTAGAACAGGAAAAAAAAAAGTGAAGTGTTTAAATCAACAAAAAATCCCCCTGCAATACCAAATTTCAGCCACAAGATGCCCTTAGTGAGCACTTGCTGTCCCATTATGGCTTTCTTCTCACACATCAGGGAAGAGGATGGCTGAGGGGGAAGCTTTGTGCAGACCTCTCCCCTCTATGGCTGTGTTTGTATGAAAGCTGCAGCGTGTCCAGCTTTCATACACAGGCAGAGATAGATGGGAGAGCTGTGGCTGTGGTATTTAATAAAAGGATGAAGGTGGAGATGTCCGGTGTAATTAGTAGAGATAGTAGAATGTTTGTGGATTTGCTGAATTTTTGAGTTATTTGCAAAGCCCATAAACATTGTATCATCACCAAAATTTCTGGAGGTATAGAAAATTCCGCTGATTACACAGGGGTGTCAAACTTAGACAAATTAACAATTTGGGGAAAAAATTCATGCCAGCCTTTTTATTTATTGAAAAACGTCTACAAAGGAGGATGTTTTTCCTTCTCATCAGATATAATGATAAACCTTTTCATGTGGAAACTTATGTTAGTTTTGTTTACACATTGCATCTGGAACAAGTAATGAGTAACGCTAGAACACATATGACACCAGGTTTGCCCCCTGGACCAAGTTTGATACCTCTGTCCCTTAGTAAGAAGCAATGCTAATCACAAATGGAGTGCTTGCTCCCTCTAGTGGTTAATCTACATATCTATGTGGGGAGATACAATAATGGAAAATGTAAACTAATGGTGCAATACTATGGTAAAGTATCATCTCTATCTATAGATAAACTAAACTCTACAATAAACATATATGCATCAGCTTTTGCAATTTCAATGGTGAATATGGGTCCAATATCGATCCCTGGTGCTGCCACTCAATGAACAACGGATTCCTTTCCAGTTACGAAGATATTCTCAATCTCCATCACTTTTTGTTGATCAGTTTCAGCTAGTATAATAAAACATTTTTACCTCCTTGCCTTCACATTCAGAAAAATCGACCCAAGTATGACCAGCTTCAGGAAATAAAGCTGTTTGCTGCAGCTTGGTGCCGATCACCTATACCTGCTGTGTAACTAATGATACGAGGTGCCAGAATATGCTGCTAGAATTTCTGTAAATGGCAAGTGATATTTATTGTGTGAAACCACAAAGTTCAGTCTAATATATTATGTCCCCACAGTGTACTGAAAGATCGCCATGTACAACATCTCCCTGATGGTTCTATCATGGTGGAATCCATACTTCTCCAAGTCTCCACCAATTCTGAGGACCCAGGAACGAAGGTGCTGCTTATATCCTGGACCTACCAGGTTAGTGATTGTGGATACTAGAATCATTATGACACACACACACATCAATGTCTCCATTTCAAGAGATGCAGTACTGTCTTGGAATATGGTGAAAGTTTACTTTGATTTCTCTAATGTATCTGTATTGTTTTACTTAGGATGAAGAGTTGGGAAGCTTCTTGACGTCTTTATTAAAGAAAGGTTTACCGCAAGGCACAAGCTAGGTTACCGTGTTATTCTGAGCTGGTCACACATGGGACGTTTGACATGTATAGCCTGCTTAGTACCAGAAAGGAAGGTATAATATAATAATGTTATTGTGGCTTCATGGGATGTGTGTAAGCTGACAAACTGGAGTCCTATGACAAGCGGCAGAGACTCCATATTGGATGTGTGTGCTTTGCACTTATGTTTTGCAATATGTAAAAAATTCCCTTTTGTACCTTTTTTTTGTAGTGCTTAAGAGATGTCTTAATAAATATAGATCACATATTTCTACCTGCACTGCAGTCATTATTTTATTCAATAAAATTTGTTTCTAGTAAACATTTTTTTATTTTTAAAGTTAAAAGAAATTTTGGTAAGCCAACCAAGTGGGGTGGCTAACCCCAGGGACTTTCACTGCAAATTAACAGAATGGGGTTGAACCTCCCTAGCATTCTGCTGAGGTCCAGATTTCTGTACCAAATCCGCACCATAGACTTTAATGGAAAATTGTTGTAGGCCTGTAACTTTTCCAAAAATATGTCCGTACAAGGGTCTAGTAGTCATCCTGAATATAATTATGTTATCATTATTTACGAGAAAACACAAAAATCAGGTCAAACAGATACATTTAATAAAAGGGTGGAGGTGGAGATGTCCGGTGTAAATACAGTAGTAGAGATGGTAGAATGCTTTTGATTTGCTAAATTTGTGAGTTATTTGCAAAATCCCTAAACATTTTATCATCACCAAAGTTATTGGCGATATAGAGAACGGTCGGGGGAACACGACAAAGAAGAAAGTATTGCTCCAGCACGTGTAGTTTTTGCATCAATTAAATGAAAATGTAAGTAGAAAATTCAACGCAAATATATTTTAACATTTTTATTTATAAATAAAACTACAAGTGCTAAAGCAATACTTTCTTTTGTGTAATATTCTTCCATCCCTTCTCTACATGTCCAGCAATTTGGGGGTTAATACCATGTTCAGATGCTTTGTGAATAAATCAGATAATGGAATAATGAAAATGGTTCCACCAGATCAGCACTGAGTCCACAAGATGGAAGTGAGATTTTCCAGCTTTCATAGAATAGCATTGCAGTCAATGTACTAAATTCATTTCCCTTTAAACTTGGAACTCCCGCCTCGGGTGATGTCATCAGCACGCCGGAGAGAAGGAGACAGAGGAGAAGAGGACATCAGCTGTTCATTTATTCAGGTGAGAATTTACATTAAATCATACTGAATACTATTTTGAATGCAGAAAACCCTATTCAGTATGATTTGTACTTAAAACGTGGCACAGGGGAAGATGCTGGGGACGGTGAGTGCGCCCCACGGGGCAGCGATTAGCAGTGGATGAGTCCAGTTCGTCTTGTGCACTTTTTGCAAGTCCAGCCTGGACGAAGTGGACTTGTCTCAACCACTAGGGAGGTCAAGTAGAATTTATCCTTTTGACCCATAGGAACCACAACCGGATGCATTAGGACTTTTTGTGACCCATTTGTGCCAATGTGAAGAACTCTCCTGAGGAAGCCTTATTCATGGGCGAAACCTGTCGAGAGATGAATTGCTGAGCATTCAATGTGACTGTTACTCTTCCTGTTTTTCCACTTTTTTATGACCTGTATATCAATCCTTTTTGGATATTGGTTGTGTACATACAGAATGAATTTAAACTTTCTTTTTTTTATGGACTTAAACCCTTTCTGTTAATTTGCTGTGTGCCTGGAGATAGCCACCCCACTAGGTTGGCTTAGTTCACCAACCTTTCTCTTTTAACTTTGTATATGTGGAATGTTGGCAAAATCACTTGTTGAAGACTTGCTTGAATAATTATAAATTTTTACTTTTAATGCTTTACACAGTTCTGTTTCGATTACCCCTATCACTTGCATTAAAAAATTATGAAATTTGGGCAGAACAGAGAAAAACTTTTTTCTCAGATTTAAACCAAAGTCTTCCCCAGCATCTTTAGCTTCATCGATCATGCCTATGGCTACCTTAAGACCTTACCTTAGTTTCCAGAGCAAGAAGTGGGTCGGTCTTAGCAATGCGTTTGTGAAGGGGAGTTAGAGGCCCATTCCACCAAATGTAGTTGAGTTGACAAAAAATAGTATAACTATGGAATGGAGACCCCCATCTACTATACGATGTTCTAAGTGCATAAAACTTAATTCTAGGTCCCTTACCTTGCCAGGGCTTGACAATATATTTTTTAACTATATCCATCACAGGAAGGAATTTAGGGGTTTTTGTAAGAAACAATGGCACGTTGTCTGCATATGAGAGAATTTATTTCCACCACGTTGCCTCTACAAAAGCCAGATACCAATATGTCAGAACAGATACTGATGGGAGACCGAGGACAACCCCTAGAGCACCTCTGCAATAGGTAAGCTGCCTAGTTAACTTTTTCTAGCAAAGTTAGCTGGAAATAACTGATGCCTTTTTATAAACATGTCCCAAACTCTGTATTGAGATGCAGCAAAAGGTTACCCCAGTGACCAATCGAGCGGGCACACAGATCTGACTGTGTCAGGGGCCCAATAGTGGCAGTGGACCTATGATCCCTCGGATTGAGTATCCATGGGAAGTTGGAGGTTTAGGAAAACCCTACAAATAGTAACTGCTGTAATCTTATTTGGCACAGACCCTGTTTAGTCCAGAAGGAAAATACTAGAGATGACTAAAGACGGGTGGACAGAATCTGCGCTAGGATTTTATGATCTGCAGGTTTAAGGAAGTCACAATGTCCTGTTTGGTCAGACACTTTCACTATACACTCTGGACTTTTCCAGAAATGAAAAAATAACGTTGTGGCTTTACTAGTACACAGATTAGTGTAGATTAAAGCTATAAAGGGCTGGCAGAGCAGAGGCTGGTTTCCTGTGGGGGTGAGGTGAACTTTCCAGCTGCGGAGGATGTGCTCGGTGTCATTATACCGCTGCACTGATGCAGAGAAACATCATATACATGACATTCAGCAGAGTATAAGCAGAATAAAATACATAAGCAGCAGTTGTACTGAAGTAGGGGGGAGCAGTCCATAATGGGGGTTGTCTCTTATATTCAAAGCTGATAAGAAAGTTAGAGGAATGTGAAGTATACCCCTAGTAGTAGACTGCTGTTACATCAGCAAGTTTAGATTGATGAAATTGTAGTGAACACCAAACTACAGAGGAGTCTGAGAATTACATTTGAAAGAGTTTTACCAATATTCCACTGTTGTGTTTATCCCTAGTCATTCACTTGGATCCATACAGGGCTGTTTCTAGCATTTGGGGGACCTATGCAAAATTGGTGAGGGAGAGGCTTCTAGTGGTGCATCTTCATCTACAACAACGCCACACAAACGCAATACAACAGCCCCTCCCCACCAGATTGCGCTGTCAGTAATGGATGTAAGTGTGGCCGTGTTTGGAGGGAGGAGGAATATAAGTGCAGGGTAGTACATCGGGCCCCCCAGGCCCTATGTGCCTGCATACTCCGCAGCGTGGGAGAAGAAGCCCTGGATCTATGTGCCCACAGTTAAACATATACTCCAACTATACAATATTCCACTGAAAAAACTTGAAGCTAGAGCTACACTTTGCGCTGACATCAGAGCATCCCATGAGCGCAAGCTACATGGTGCAGTCTCTTAAATTCATGGGCTGACATATAACTAATGTGCCTGGGCATGTCAGTCATACATCATTATGACGCATCCATTGATCGTCAATGGACATTTTAATCGCCAAGGCTCTGACTGGCGGATTGGGGGCTATAACGGGTTGTGTAGACAGCCCTGTCATAGCCCCATTGCCGTCAATGGCAGTTTATAGTAGATATAGATATATATTTATCTATTTTTCACACCTAGAATAAGGATCTGAGAGATATCAACTAGTCATGTACATTAACCTCTCCATTGGTACCCGCCCCCACCTTTTCCTGACACTACTACTACTCTTTATTCTGCTTAGAAAATGAGACAACGACAGGGTGGGCCATTTATATGGATACACCTTAATAAATGGGAATGGTTGGTGATATTAACTAGAGATGATCAAATTATTTTTCAGATATTTGACAATTTCGAGTTAATTGCAAAGCCCCTGAACATGGTATCATCACCAAACTTGCTGGAGATGTAGAGAAGGGTTGGGGGAATATTTGAAAGAAAAAAGTATGTCTCTAACACAAATAGTTTTTGCACAAATTAAGTTCAAAGTCGAGTCAAAATGTTGAAAATTCGGAAATTCGACTTTAATTTTGAACTTAATTTATTCAAAAACTATTTGTGTTAGAGACATACTTTTTTCTGTCCGATGTTCCCCCAACCCTTCTCTATATCTCCTGCAAGTTTGGTGATGATACCATGTTCAGGGGCTTTGCAATCAGCTCTGAAAGTAAGCAAGTCGAATAGGTCGAGCATTTCTAATAACATTCTGTTTGTGGCATATTAGTATATGTGAGGGGGGAAACTTTTCAAGATGGGTGGTGACCAT
>CM070038.1:89485972-89499721 GCA_036250615.1 Ptychadena robeensis
GTGTGTGTGTATATATATATATATATATATATATATATATATATATAGGACATTATTTCATTAATGAACAATTCTTTTTTTACCCATCTCCATCTGCTCCTATAAAATTCTTTTTTTAGTAGCATCATGTAACGGAATAAGGGCGGCATGGAAGTGCCTGTGCACGCTAGAGAAAGCAGGGAAGTGGGAGAACGCTGGGCGCAGAGGATCATGGGAAATGATTTCTCATTCATGCAGAAGGATTTTATGTGTTTGCTGCTGCAGTAGGAAGCTGTCAGAGCTGAACACATACAGTGGCTCCTCCACACTACATGGCTTTGGCATTGTGGCAGCTGTGTGCTGTAGGAATGGCCGAGCTCACTGCGCCTGGATTATCGGAGTGTCAGATACAACGTCGCCCACGCCGCCTGATTATCACTGAAATCATTCAAATTCAGATGTCAGTTGGAATAGAACTTATAGTCTTTTTTTCTTTTACACATTGGATATGATATTATTATATCATATTTGTATAGCACTGACATATTATGTAGCGCTTTACATAGTACATAGTCATATCAGTAAAGGCTTGTTTCCACTAATGCGGAATCGTGCTGATGGCCGCCGGTGCTATCCGCGCTGCTGCAGCCGCTATCGACTGCACCCCAATGCGGATGCATGCGGACGTCTGTGCGTTTGAATGCAGACTCTGGGCAAGCCCCATGTCCAGGGATGCGGTCGGGCGCGGCATCTGCACGGAAGCGCTGTATGCGGGCGTTCAGAACCGCAGCTGCATCCACGCCCAACTGCATCCGCGCACATCCGCACTCGGCCGCACAAGTGGAGCCTGGCCGATGCTTTGCCTATGGATGCAGTCGGAGGGGCTGAGCTCATAGGCTATAGCCACTAACCAAAGTTATATGTTGCTGACACAAACCAAGGACAGCTATTGGAGGAGCCAATCTACCTACCATCATATTTTTGGAGTGTGGAAGGAAACTCATGCAGACAGGGAGAAAATACAAGGTCCATGCAGATAGTGCCCTGGCTGAGATTTGACCCCGGTGCTGCATGGCCAGACTACTACCCTGTTTCCCCGAAAATAAAGCACCTTAAATGTTTGCCTCACGCTCAAACATAAAGCATCCCCCCCAAAATTAGGCACCCCCGAAGATATGGTACGTTAACTCTGGACAGAGGGGGCAATCAAAATAACACAGGAGGACCAAAATGGGGTTACTAAAATGGTAACCCCCCCTCCCCCCTCTGAGTCTCCAGTGCCATTTTGATTCCCACCTCTGATCCCCCTTTGTCATTTTAAGTGATCCCGCCACGCTGATACCCCAGTGCCATATTCTTCTTCATGGAAAAATAAGACATCTGCTGAAAATAAGACATAGGGCATCTTTGGGAGCAAATATTAATATAAAACACTGTCTTATTTTTGGGGAAGCCTGGTAGCTGCCGAGCCACTGGTAGAATACAGTTTGATCTCTGAAAACCCCTGCACTGGGCCTTTTTTTTAATTAAAAAACATTGGCTCACTGAAAGTTACTTTTATGATGAATTTAATGAAAAACATAACATTTTGGGGTTCACCAATTAGCTTTAATATTGCTCTCTTTGCAGTACAACTTTCTCACCACAAGATGTCCTCAGTCTTCAGGGTTGACTTCCAATCCCTTAGCCTAGAAGACTGTGGAAAGGTTGTAAGTACAGAGTATATTGGTTTCAGTGCTGTACTTATAGTGTATTGATGCCATGTCTGTCATGGGTGTCATTACAACATATTCTTCTGAAGGGTACAATGGGAGAAGGGGATCCTCACAGGATGGGGGTTCAAGGGGAGGAGGGGATCTTCATAGGACCTGGAGCTGTGGTGCACTTCAGTTCTCTTATCATTGCGTATGTAGTCATCCAAATAGTCTTCCTATCCCCCATCAATTAACCCTTCCACATTCTGCTGGTCTATGACAACTTAGTATAAGTACAGACTTTATATAACTATATGCTATGAGCTAATCAATGATTTAAAAAAACATTAAGTAAAGTGCTCTGCCATGTTCTACCTAAATAATATCTTACTAGTGCTGTACTATGGCACCAGCGCTGTGGACTGAGCTCAGTGGACAAGGAGAACAGTCATCATCTTCTGAGAACACTTAAAGGGCTTTTATTATCATTTATTTATATGGCGCCAACATATTATGCAGCGATGTTGTTGAGACACAACATAAGATAACACACAGGTACAGGTTATGACACAGGAGGACAGGAGGATCCTACCCGGACTATCTTACAATCTAATTAGTTGGGGAACAGAGTATACAATAGGTGGGAGGGATGGGACTGGCATGGTTGTGATTTTAGGAGTGAGAAGATGGGTAGGAGAGACTAAAGAGGTGATTTTTCAGGGATTTAGGTGAGTTTTCAGAGAGTAGGGGCAGTCCTAGAGAAGTCTTGAAGCCACGCATGTGATGTTATGAGTGGGGATTTCATTAGTAGGTCACTGGAGTGGAGGGGGCAGTTAGGGGTGAATTTATGTACCAGGTTGGAAATGTAGGTAGGACAGCAGGTGTGGGGTGATTTAAAAGCAAGGAGCAGAACTTTAAATTGAATTCTCTGGACAATTAAAGAGTTTGAGTCCACTGTGTTGAAATCATTCAGTATGAGGTGAACACCCTGGACTTTGGTGCCAACAAGACCTGTCCCATTCATTGGGGGCCCCACATTGTTATTTCCCCTAATCCCATTGCGCCCAGCATCATTATGCAGTGGAAGTCCCAGTAAACCATATGACAGCTCTGTATATACACCGTTCTATAAATCCATATTATTAGAGACATAATAGCATCATATCACTTATCTACTTTTTATTTTTTGTGGGACCAGGTCACATTCAGGTTTTTTGGAGTTCCTTGCCCAGCAAATTAGGGGATTATGATACATCAAATAAATATTGTACAATTTATTCTAAGTTGGAAGACTGCGTCAAATCATGAAGGGCGCAATAATGTCTTCTACTCTGATAAATGACTGGAGTGGGAATCTTCCCCCCCACAGAGTGACCCCCACAGAAGAATGTTTGGCATTATCCAACTCATGAAGACAAACATTGGCCAAATACTGTAATATTTTCAGAGTTTGTAAAGCTTCATATGTGGTCTTATTAAACAGATCAAGTGAGATGTTTATACGCTGGCAGTAACTCGCATTCAGAAATATGTTTCTTGCCGTGGCCAGCCAAGAATTTGCACGGGAGAGTAAATTGTTTTAAGGCAATGACAGGGAATGGGTATGTATATGAAATATGACAAAGGCAGATATGTGGCACAATGCATCAGCTGGTAGACTGCAGCTATCCTGGATGGGATTTGACTTGTAATGCTGCCCCCTGGTGGTCATCTCATTGTTTGTAGTCACAGACGAGGCCACTGGTGACCACAAGCAGGTCTGGTGATACAGAATATATGACCTGCAGTTGCCCAAAGCTGTTGCTTTTAAACACCTCAATGTCCTTTTAAGTATGGTTTATGTGGGAAAAGGTAGCTCTGCAAGTGGCATTCTACAGGGGGGGGGGGGGGGGGGGGGGGGGGCATTTATATGGATATATGGAAGCCTGTGCTAGCATTTCTCCTGCGATATTGCTATCAGTGTGTGAAGAGTGGAAGAAGAGGGTTGCATTGACAATCCAACACAATGGGCAGTACATTGGACACATTTTATAAGTGGACAGAAACATGTAAATAATAATTTATGAAAGAATAAAGTTACATTAAAACCAAGCACATCATTGTTTCTGTGAGATTCCCAATAAGTTTGATGTGTCACATGACCCTCTTCCTATTGAAAAATGTCCGACTTTAAAATGGCCGCCATGATCACCACCCATCTTGAAAAGTTTACCCCGTCACATATACTAATGTGCCACAAACAGGACGTTAATATCACCAACCATTCCTATTTTATTGAGGTGTATCCATATAAATGGCCCACCCTGCTATCCAATTAAGATGTTCCAAGGCCAATTTGGGGGGAAAGTTAACTCACCTTCGTGTCCTGGCTGAATTTCTTACTTTGAACCCTAGTGCTGCAAGGCCAGAATGCTTGTCATTGTGCCTCCCATACAACTCACAACTTGAAGACCAAAATCACATTATTGTCAGTTCAATCCTCATCAGCATTGTCAGTTCAATCCTCATTCAATCCTCAATCAGCAGATTTATCTGAGAGAAAATATGTAGAGACCAGTATACTGCATGTTCCAGTAGACAGCCTAGAGATACCATAATTTTTGGGCTCTAAATCAAGAAAAAGACTAAGAGTAGCCATAGAGGAGGCGATTCTCCCTCGATCAATGAGAGATTGACTGCAGGATGATGATTTCATCACACTGCAGCCGGTCCCTCAGCTGATCGACGGGCACCCTTTGTGCCTGTCGCCCCCATCCAAAGTAATGGGATCAGCCAGGAATTTACAGAGATGTCAGATCACCGTGCTATCCGACATGTAGGAGATTCCTGGTCAATCTGTCCAGGTGGGCCCACCCGATTGAGGCCGGGCAACCAGCAGGAATGCGCACGGTGGTTGATTCCCTGAAAAATCGGGCGAAAATCGTCCCATGTATGGGCTACCTTTACACAAAGATTTATTTCAAGCTCTCCGAAGACAGGAGACACTACAGAGAGCCGAATGAGACTTTCCATGTGTCATTTTTTCCTTAATTTCCCTCCCTAAAACGACATAGTCCAGTACATCTTATGATACTCGAAAGACAAAAGGTAAAAAAACCATAGGAGGCCAGCACAGTAGAGGCTTCCTTAAATTAGATGAACTTCCCATTAGCGATGGCCAAACTATTCGGCCGGTGGACAGTTCGAGGCAAACATTGTATGTTCAATATTCACTGCGCATTACAGGTGTTTGATCCGCCCCTATACATTAGCATGGAGGCTAAATCTGACTCTGAACCCCACAGTCAGGTGGCACAGTACCAATAAAAAAATTTCCACAGCTTGGTTTCCCTGTCACTGATGTGGCAGGACCTGCTATAACGCTATTGATATGTTTACTTCGAATGCTGTATGTACATGCTTTCAGTTTGATCTTTGACACATGCAATGCTGTGATTCCTTGTCTTGTTGATAAATGATGTTAAAAAAAATGTATCTGCAGTACTAGATAGATAGGGAGAGCTGCAGCTGATTGGGGGCTGGCTTAGCTACTTTGCCAGTGATCTGCAGCTTTAACTATGGTGTTCTGTAATAAGCAGTTCATCATTACTGAGCTACAAAGGTCCTTGTTCCAATCATGAGCTGCGCTGGTAGTTGTAGTTCACCATCATCAACTAATGCCAACTAATTTTTGTTTGGACTTGTGTGCTGCATAGCAAAGGTGTTTGTTATTTGTTTATGAATGAGTGCACTACATGAGGCAGAACACCTGGGCTGCACGGAAAGTGAGAAAAACCCTGGAAAATAAATGAAAGCTCCACAGGATCATGAAGCGGCAATCTATGACCTTTTGTCCTTGAGTTTAGATGCACTAAAGTAGCTCAGCAGCACTGACACTATGTGATCCGCTGGAGAAGGTACTGTCAGGCTGGCAGCCCACTCCAACTCTCTGTAATCTAGATGTGATTGCTGGCCATTGGGCATGAAAAATAAAGCATTAAAAAAATCTATATTTTTTGGGAAGTTTGGACATTCATCCCACTCCAGCCATCACACTGTGCAGGTGGTTGCACTCTTTTGACACTTTTTTTTTATTGGTATTGTGGCTACAATTATGACTTAAAGCAGTGGTAGGCAAACTTATTCGACCAAAGAGTCAAATCTCAACATTGCAATCCTTGAAATATATGTTAAGAGCCGGAGATCTGTTGCCTCTTTGCTCTGTTCACTCCCTGCTCTGTTTCCTCCCTCCTGTCAATAGACGGCACCCAGGAGGAGCGTGAGCATGGTGTGATTAGAGCAGAGAGACACGCAGCGCCTGCTTACAATTTAAATTACATCCTTTTTCTCTAAAATATCCCCTAAAATTTACTTAATAAACTTAATAAGTCTTAGTTAAACTTGAAACGTATAAAACTTGATATCGTCCATAATCATTATTTATTAAAAAGATTACAATTTACTGTGACAATGACCCACAACCACTAATGGCATTGCATCTCCTGGGATCTCCTCCAGGTTTGTATGTTGTTGGTTTTAATTTTAGTCACAAAGCCCCCCTTTTATATATATGCTGTTGGGGGTTGCCCAGACCATGGATGAAAGAACAAATAAAGAACAGGTAGCCTGGAAGAACAGGGGCTACATATGGCTCCTGAGCCACACTTTGCCTACCCCTGACTTAAAGGTTTGAGACATTTGCCCTCCATTGAAGTCAATGGAGGTTTGACGCGAACGTGCAAACAGCAGGCATTTGCAGAAGTTTAATTCGCCTGTTCTTGAATTGCCACAGCTAATGTTCGTCTAGCACTACTTCCCATTAGTTTACAATTCATATTCTCCAGCCATTGCTGCCAATTGGCTGTAACAAAGGGTGCCATCTTTTCTGTGATGGGTCCTTGTCCTATTAACATTGGGATCCAGTCTCTATGCCAGCCAGATGGCCCAACTTGGCCTTCATAGAATGTCATGGGGTGCTGACTAAAGGTAGCCATACACGGGTCGATTTCCCACTTGATTCCTGGCCGATCGATCACCGGGTGCGTGCCGATCGACCCCGCCTGATCGACTTGGGCCCCAAATCGGATCGGCCAGAGAACCAACCTGTTAGTGTTTTCTGATCGATTGGGCACACATGAAGGGGCGTTGACATTTGTGAATCGATCGATCGAGAACAGAATCGTCCAGGAATCGGTGGCCTAAGGTGGTAGGCACACACTTGATTGGGCGATCGATCGACGCCTGTGGCTTCACCGGAATCGATCGAATGGGCGATCGATCGAACACGAGTCGACACATGTATGGCTAGCTTAAGGGCTAACAAAACAATGCGAAAAGAGTCTTTTGACATTTTGCACCCCAAACCCGAGTAAGGTTAGCCCAATTACCGTTTATATATTGCTGTATATATGTCTGATGAAGGATTGTGATGTACCACAGCTTCCTTTTCTCAAAATAAAATACATTGTTTATGCTTTATTGACCTTCCATGTATGATCCATCCAATGTTCTCCAGCATTGGCTTCCATCCACCTACCATATGTCTATTGTTACATGTCCGCTCACAGACCCAATGCAGGGCATTGTACTGCCCAAAAAGATAGAACAGAATAGAATAGAAGCATAAACAATATTTTTTTTTTTAGAAAAAGAAGCTGCGGTACATCACAATCCTTCATCAGACATATGATATGGAGTATATGATATAATGGAAAATCTCCCCAAATGGACAATGGTCTTTTTCTTATAATTAAGATTGAGAACCAGATTCCATATTTTTGGGCTGCTTACTAAAAAAACAATACCTGCATTAGCACTGTGCTGTTAGCGTCTCTTTTTTAAGTAAAAAAATATTTTTTTAAATAACACATTTACATTTTTTAAAATTACTTTTATTTCAATGTACTTTCACTCTAAACCTAGCAGATTGTACAATCAGATTGTGACATGTAGGGTCATAGCAAATGCCTGGCAGATTTTTTACTTCCCTTGGTTGAGTGTTAATATATAGACAGTCCCTGAATATACACAGTCTTTGTGTGAAGTTGTAGACGCTCCCTAGCTGTGACACAACGCGGCTATGACACTTTTCAGACGCTCCCTGGCCGCTGACAGTCTGGCAGGGAGTTTGGAGATGCTCCCGCGGCGGCTGTGACAGGCAGTGAGTTTGTAGACGCTCCCTGGCATTGACAGGCTGGGCTGGTAGCCGGTTGTAGGAGTCACGCTCGGATCCCGGGGAGGGAAGCGCAGTCTCCGGGACTCGGGCATCGGCCGGGATCTGTGGGCGCCGCCGCCGGGATTCTGGGATCTGTCTGCGGGGATCTTCATTCTATGCAAGTGTGTGCTGACATCTCCGTGTAACATCATCCCCATCCTCCTCCTGTGATCCCTCCATCCCTGGACCCTCATCTCTGCCTGCAATGCACTGAGGACACCGGCCGCAATCATGACGGTGGATTTTGAAGAATGTATCAAGGATTCGCCCCGATTTCGGTAAGATGATGCGATTGCTGCAGCCCCTTGGATATCACCTACCGTCCTGCACAGGGCTGAGCGTGGAGGACATGATTGTGGGTGTAGGTGGGGGAGGCATGGTATTGATCCTGGGATGATGGGACTGTGATGCTGGAGGATGAACATGACACATTCTATACATATAAGAGGTCTGACTTCTCTATACATCACATTGACCTTCCATGTATGATCCATCCAATGTTCTCCAGCATTGGCCTCCATCCACCTACCATCTGCCTATTGTTACATGTCTGCTCACAGACCCAATGCAGGGCACACTTCACTGGCTGCAAGAGCTGCTATCCACATGGAGACCCTAAGGGGCACAGTGCTGAGCAGACCCTTAGAGGGGCACAGAATTATAGTGCCAGCCAGACCTTCAGAGGGTCACAGTGCCAGGCAGACCTTCAGAGGGTCACATACCTATAGTGCCAGGCAGACCCTTAGACAGGCACAGACCCACAGTGCCTGGTAGACCTATAGAGTGTCATAGACCTAAAGTGCAAGGCAGACCTTAAGAGGGGCACAGATGTATAGTGCCAGGCAGAGCCTTAAAGGCTCACCGACCTGTTGTGCCAGGCAGACCCTAGAGGGGCACAGACCTATAGTGCCAAGCAGATCTATATAGGTAAATAGACCTATAGTGCCAGGTAGACCAACATAAGGTCAAAGACCTATAGTGCCAGGTAGACTTTTGAAGGGTCACAGAGCTATAATGCCAGGCAGACAAATGATTTGTATGATGTCGCCTCTCTGTATGCCATGTTTAATGAGATGATGATCCCGCCATCCAGTCTGGTTGTAGGACAGGTTCCCCTGTGCTCCCTCTACATTAGTGATGAGTCCTATGATACTTTGTATTGTTCTGTACTCCGGTGACGGCCTCTTTGTATTGTACATCGCCACGTGCCATGTCAGCGCTTTACCAATAACCGTGAATACTATTGGATGTAAAAGGATATTGATGGATCAGATAATTAGATTGTGTAGTGTGTGGTCAGCACAAGCAGTATTGATGATGTACTCAGTGTTCACACCCCCTCCGGCCCCCATTACTGATCCATCCCTCCATATAGTCAGTAGAGTTAGATGGACTGGGATCAGTAGACATGGCAGATTAATGAGAATAATATTTATGTATCGGAATATTAGAGTTTCCAATATATTGGCTGTAATATGGGAACACCTATCGTGGCCTAGGTGATAAAGGTGTCCCTGACTAAAGTGGTCCCAGGAGAGCCTCATGCGGGAGGAGATTTTCCATCACTTCCTGGCTTAGAGACACAATAGCAACAGGAAGTTATAGTAGACACTGTAGGTGGTAGGTAGGTTACATCTATAAAAATCTGACAGATAACCTAACCACCCCCTCTCCCCAATGACATATAAAGGTTTCATGTAACTTACCTTTTTATGTGTTTAATCTCTTTGCTGCTGATCTCTTGCAGACTCTTTTCTGCCACTCCTTGTGCACCTTCAGCACAGCGATGGGTGCATTATATTTCTCAGATTTGTGATTGGCAGATGGGGCCAATCTATGATCTATGATTGACTCCAGTGGTTGAGTAAAGAGGATCCTCTTATGTAGCATTGTAAATGGAAGTTTATTGCATGGTACATCTTAAGCCCCCCATACACGTTCCGATTTTTCGTACGAATTTTGCCCGACCGACCAATGTGGTCGGGAGATTAATCGGATGCGGAATTATGTACCCGACCGATCCAGATTTCTCAATGGGCCGAAAAACATACATATGAAATCAGTTTGAAGACACCTGACCCATTGGGACTGCTTTATTAGGCGTCCCCTGTCCTCGCTCACCTGCAGGCCGGGCCCCGACCTCCAGGCAACCCCTGGGATGATGCAGCAAATAGCGGATATGGTAGGAGCATTCTCCAATACAACTCTCTACCCAAACTTTTAACATCACTACTTTTTTGAAACCAGTAAGGCCTTATGCCACTTTCCTCTCTAATCCCCAGATGGCTGGTCAGCGTACGTCAATATTGTCTGCCGCGGAAAATCCCATGATTGTGTTAGGGTGAAACCCTCATTTTCTGTCCGATATTCATGATTCACATAGAGACACACACTTTACACTCGTACAGAGACATGTATCATATATATATATATACATACACACCAATCATACAGAGACATTCATCAATTACACACACACACATTACATGCACTTTACTTACTGTCTGCTGCTAGTTCCTTCATGGTTGGCTTCCTGTTTGTCCCTCCCTCAGGCCCCTAGGTGCGCTTTCCCCACTGAAATACCTCTGCCCCCCAGTTTGGGAACCACTGGGGACCTTAGGGAGTGAGCTTAAAGCGAATACTGTAGTAGACAACCTTAGGGGCCGTCGTAAAATTTCCATACTTTTACACTATTTGGAGGGTATGTACTGGGGTGGGACATTGGGGGGCACATGGCGATGATAATCAGTATAAATATTATTCGAGATCCCCAGAATTGGGGGTGTAGAGGACATTGTATGATTCCGGGGTCACCTACAGCTTGTATATAAAAGTCAGGGAGGCCCGGAGTGATTTCATGGATTTTCAGAGTTCTATATATAAAGGGCTGATATAGTAAAGAATCAATCATAAAGGGGGTTTAAGAAACAAATGCAGGGCTGTCAATCTAAAGAGCAGTGGGTGGGGCTTGTGGGCCACACCTCCTGTGATATTTACTTTCATCCCACTATAGCGGTCGCAAAGTGTGGCAACTCTGCTCTGTATTCAAGAGCAGTGCAGCAGCATGTCCCCTCCATGAAATAAAGCTGTCACTGGCAGGATCCATTTATTTGAATTCCTGAAGAGCTGTATATTTAATAAAGTACAGATTGTTTAGTGGACTTCAGTGAGTGCGAGTATAAGGTACAATGCATTGTAATAGGAAAGAATAGAAATCATATCTATTCAGATATGACTTTAATCCGTTCTATTTTTATATATAGAAATCGAATTAACGGTTTAATCCTTTTTCTTGCATTTCAGAGGATTAGGCCACTGCAGCAGCGGGCGGAGTGCTTCTGTTAGTTCCAGGGCAAACCGCACAAGTCTGATATATGGAAAGTGCCAATGGACACGCCTGGCATGAGACGTTTGGCCAATGCAGTCATTTATATCGGCCAATCAAAGCGTTTTCTTTACAGATCAAATGATTCGTAATCGTAGATGTCTATGCTGAAACTTTCTTTAAAGCTCAGATGTTCCTATAGAGAGGAGCTTGGACCTATTTCTTCGCCTTACAATCCTTTAATATGATGGACAACATTGCTGACCAATAGAAAGCCTTCCAACAAGGGCAGGCAAACTTTTTGACTCGTGACCCTTAATGTTTTTTAAACTGAACAGAGGGACTGGACCAAGAGAGGACCAAGACCTCCCAGACAGGAAACATAAAAAGATTGCATTGTAGATTGTTTTATTTTCAAGTACTGCTAAACCTGCACGTTACGCACGTGGCGGGCTTTTTTATAAATCGTGCCATCACAGGAGACCCTGGAGTTGTGCTGGGAAATGGTGACGCCCCCTTCATTACATGGAGGTCCATGGCGCCGCCTACCCCCACCCCCTTCGCTTCCGGGGCAGACCCGGAAGCATCAGCGTACATGCTGATGCACAAAATCACCAGGGGAATTGGGTGGACAGGTACGTTTCTCCTGAGTTAACTCGGGAGAATATATGCCAGTGGTTCCCAAACTGGGGGGCACGAAGGTATTCGAGGGGGCCCTGCAAGGAAAGTTTGGGAACCACTGATATATGCAAAGTAGAGGCTTTGGATTCTACAGCCTCTAGGAAATCCTAACTATGAACTCTAGGTAATCACTTATTGAAGGGAACAAGCAGAGGGGACACAGAACTCCCTGGCACCAAGGTGACAAAGGGCCAGATTAAAAGACTAAACGGGCCAGATATGGTCTGTGGTTTGCCAGTGCCTACCTTAGAATGTAAGAGGAGGTGGAGCCAAGCCACAACCATGAAGAAGTTGTGTTGCCTTGTAATAAGTTAGTGACACTTGTGCCATCATCTTTCCGTGGAAGCCTCATCTTCCCAATCATTGGCAGCTGACCTCTAAGGGGGTACACAGCTGCTTCTCTATGATTAGTGGTACTGGTGTTGGGTGGTCTCTGATGACCCATCTGCTACTCAATTCTAGAAGCTTTGTTCTGTCTGAATAGAAGGAAGCTTCATACCTAACACGTTTCAGGGTGTGCATTCCCTTCCTCACTCTGTGGTTCCTCACGCTTGCCCACCCCTGCAGAACACATCAGTGATATATGAACCACACACCAAGGTAGGAGACCCCTTCACCCATCATGTCCTGGCTGCGAAGGTTCTTCATGTTCTTCACCAGACCCAAAATGAAATAAGATCTTAAAGGCCCCCATACACTCCCTGATTTTCCGTCCGATCGATTAAAAACAATCGATTTTTTGCATCGGTCTTCCAAAAATCGGTCAATGCCCACATGGTTCGACCGAGTAACTTCGATCGAAGTTTTGGGAATAGAATAATCGGTCGGACTGTGATTGGACATGTTGGAATTTTTTTTTCTATCGAATCTAAATTGTATTCAATCGGCTGCTATTTCTTATGACCTGACCAATTTAGGTCCGATCTAACTAATTATCATACTTTTACTTCCTGTTTCAAACATTGTGGTGTGTGTAAAATCATCTGCCAGGCTGTGCTAGGATGTGTATAGGTTTTAACATTCTCCAGTATTTCTCTTTTATATTTTTTATTCATGTGAACTAAACTGAAGTTGAGACCCTGTTTCCCTTATGATTAGCCATCCCCATCAAAGGCATCCCCAGAATTTTTTCACAAAAATTTTTAAAAAGGCCCCCACCCCCAGAACAGACACCCACAGATACCTGGACAAAACTTTCATTCGGGTGATACAATTGTGTGCTTCAAGCTGCTGATCCCGGCCATAACCCTTCCACTTCCCATCAAACATAAAATCGGCCGATGGAAAAAGTTCGATCGAAGTAGGATCTGATCGATCAAAGATCCTCGTATCGGAAAACATTGATTGTTTTTAATCGATCCGACGAAAAATCGGGGCGTGTATGGGGGCCTTAACACTCTCTGACTATCTCTCTCACTTTGTCAGTAATTGTGAATTCAGTGATAAAATTGCACAGCAGAAACTTTTGATGCTCTGTGAGATTTCAGTTCTTAATGTTAGAGTTATGTGATGTCGCCTCTTCCAGACTAATAAACTCAAAGTGAAGATCTGTCAATGCTCCATATGGCAGCTTTGTGCGTAAAAAGTGACGGGTTCACATAAGGCCTATACTGACCTTTATTTTTTGGTAAAACTTTAGGGAACGCAGTTATTAAGAGCGGCCAGATGGTATCCTTTTATCTTTAATCACTTCTAAGGAGCGTCTTCTTCCTGTATATACTCTAAGGAAATTCCTAAAATAATACCTGCAGTCACACCATGTCCTATGAAATGAGTTCTCACTTCTTGCCGGTCATTGTTAAAGGGGACCTGTCATCATTAGAGTGCTGAAAACTGTTTGGGAATGTTGGGGATGGTTTTTGACAGTGGCCCCAAAA
>CM070038.1:89514630-89528366 GCA_036250615.1 Ptychadena robeensis
CGCACCTCTGCGCCCCATATATACAGTGCACCTCTGCCCCCCATGTATACAGTGCATTCCTCTGCCATTTTGTGATCGGCAGTTATCGGCAATCGGCAGATCATGATCTTGGTGATCGGTAATCGGTGATCGGCCCCAAAAATGCTGATCGGAGCATCTCTAATTTTTAGCATGACAATGACATCATTTTCAATCCAGAACATTCTAAAAATTGATCTGGGAAAGTTGAATCATCCAAAAATTGATTGTTCAAGGTGGGGTGTTAATACGTCAATCGGAGATTTCACTGTGAACGATCGTATCGATAGTCATTCGGGAAGAAATCAACCCATGTTTGGGGACCATAAAGGTGTGTTTACATGGGTAGATTTTTTGTTCGATTACTTACGATTCACTTTTTTGATAGATTTTTTTGTCGAACATTGTTCGTCCATTTATCGAATGTAACATTAGATTTCTTTGTTTGTTTATCCCGATATCGAATGAAAATACATTCAGAATTACTACGACCAATCAAAATTTACCAACATGTTCGATGACCTTTTGAACGATTTTTTGTTCGAGATCGAACAAAATGTATCCATCGAACAAATTGGCCATTCTAGATTTTTGCTCAATCAACCAAAAAATCGTTCGTTTTCATTGATTGGACGAAAAAATCTACAGGTGTAAACCCACCTTAAAGGCCCCCATACACCATACAATTTTACCATACAATTTCTGTACAAGCAACTTTTCTTCTACCAAAACCATGTAATATGAGGACCTTTCTAAACCTTCTAATCACTATGTATTCTATCAGGGAGGCCACTATACTACATAGTTGTTGGTAGATCTAATGGAAATTGTATGGAGTGATCTTAAGGTGTATGGGGGGCTTAAGGCATCTGTGTTGTATTACCTTCTTATGTTTATTCTTTTACTTTTCCATTATTTAGCAATCATCTGCTGAAATTTCTAACCAGGCTGACCATACCGGTGCCTGCTAGGAGTAGGAAAGGTCAGAAGTAGGAAATATCTTTCAATGTTTTGTTGCTTTGAGTTGCACGGAGAAGGGTCACAACTGGTCTACCAGGCTTCTGGTCTGAATAACCACACTTGAGGTGGAATAAATATAACTAATGGGGACATAAGGAGAATAAAAACCTGAAACGGTGCACTTTTAAAGCCCCCCATACACCTTGAGATTCCTCCATACAACTTTCATGAGACCTACCAACAACTATGTAGTATAGTGACCTCCCTCATAGAATACCAAGTGATTGGAAGGTGTAGAAAGGTCCTCCTATTACATGGTTTTGGTAGAAGAAAAGTTGGTTGTACAGAAGTTGCATGGTAGTTGTATGTGGTGTATGGGGGGCTTTAGAGCTTGTCAAATGTTATGACTTTGCATAATAAATTGAGTTGAAGGAGAAGTGAGGCCTACTGGTGGAGAAGGTCCATATGAGAAGAACCCTCTAATGGAATCCCTGATAGAGATTTAGAGGTGAGGCAGATTTAGGGCTCTATCCTTCATACATGAAATATAAGTCTGATTGTACAAACCCTGTAATTGGATTGGATTGTAGGAGGGCTATTAGTCTGCGGTGGGCGCTCTCTCATGACCTTGTCTCCCTCCTCTGTTTGCTCGGCACGCATTACTCTTGTATACACATTTCTCAGATGGCTGACTCTGAATGGCGAGCAGGTGATGGACGGGACATTGATACTGGGAATGCTGGGGTGATGTGTCCTATTATTTAAGCATTGCTCTGCGCCACGCTTCATCACCTCAGCAGCCTGAAAACGCCACTCGGAGCGAATGTCCGTCCTTTATGAGACAAAGCAAAGCCGCTGGCTCATGAAATGTTTAGAAAATGTCAGAGCTGCTTCAGAATTGGTTTATACTGCGGTAAGGCATGAACGTGTATATAATATATAAAGTAGAATGATAGCCTCCAAATACAGAAATATGCATGCTGAAGACCTTATAATTGTTATAGTTATGCAGCTTCCTGGGCTGGTGTGGCAATGATGCTGCACTGCTGTTGAAGAGTTGCCACTCTCCTATAGACTTGCACTGTAGTTGGATGAAGGGGTGTGGTTGTTGACATGTTCACAAACTTGTCAATCAGGTCACCCAGCCGGCCCACTGCTTTCTAATCTGAGTACCGCTTCTAGTGCTTGAACCCACCCACAATGAGCTGCAGTGTCTGGTAGAGGGAGCATGTGGGATACAAGTTTGGGATTTGGCTTATAAAGGGAATGATATAGAGCAGTGGTGGCGAACCTTTTAGAGACCGAGTGCCCAAACTGTAACCAAAAACCCACTTATTTATCTTAAAGTGCCAACTTGGCAATTTAACCTGAATGACACACATACAAATCCTCGGGGTTATAACTCGGGGTTCAGTTGTCATTCGTAGGAGATCAGTGCAGCTTCCTGTATCCTAGGCTGCTGCGGGACTACAGGCCCCAGCATGCATATAGTCTTCTGTATTCTAATGACATAGCATAAAAGGCAAAGACCCAACTTGCTGTGTAAAGAAACTACAACTGCAAGCATAACATTCTGCCAGTTGCAGAACTACACTACCCAGCATGCCCTGCTGCCTTTTCTAGCTGTTCTAGAACTACAACTTCTTCCACCTTCTCTTGTCATTCTGTCTTCTACTCTCACTACACACACTTTCTTATATACATTACACACACACATTTGTCTTGGCTTACTGCTTCTCCCTCCCTGGGCTTCTGATTGGCTGGCAGTGCTAGTGGAGGGTATGGGGTGCTGTGTGCAATCAGAAGAGAGGGGAAGAAAACTGACAGCGTTGAGAGCCAATAGGCTTTCCTCCATCAGCCCCTGTGTTGGCTGACACAGAGAGGGTTCTGAGTGCCACCTCTGGCACCCGTGCAATAGGTTCGCCATCACTGGTATAGGGAAAGCAGATGCACCATGTTCATTGTTTTCTTTTCTACCATTTGACCCTATAAAACAAACGGCTGGTGCTGCTTCTTATTTTCCCAGTCTGAGCTTTTCTGTACAGTGGACACCATCCACTCACACCAAGTTAAGGCCCCCATACACGTGTCGGATTCCCACCGGATTCCGGCACGATCGATTCCGGGCGCGTGCACGCCAAACGATCGTGCCGGAATCGCATGCAGCCCACCTTGTCCAATCAATCAGGTCCGATCGTTCAGGGGCCCAGAATCGGATCCGACAGAGAACCAACATGTTGGTTCCATTAGATTGATTCTGCCCAGATCAGGGGGAGTTGCCATTTGTGAGGTGGACAATCGGACACGGAATCGTCCCGAAATAATTGGCCGATTGATCACACCTGCATTTCCCGGCAGAATCGCCGGAATCGATCGGGTGAGTGATCAATTGGCCATGGAATCCGACACGTGTATGGCTAGCTTATGGCTTGCTTTAAAGTGAAGTACTTTCACTGGCTGCCTTTAATAATACATCTATTGACAAATCAGAGAGATCAGTTCAATTTTGTGAGTTGATTACAAAGCCCCTGAGCATGGTATCATCACCAAACTTGCTGGAGATGAATAGAATGGTCCAGGGTATACTACAAAAAGAAAGTATTGCTGTAACACAGTTTTTGCATATATTAAGTTCAAAGTCGAGTTGAAATTTCGACTTTGACAATGACTTTTTGGCAAACAGACTTGACTTGACATTTATGCAAAAACAACATATTCTAGAGGAATTTTTTTTAAATGTTCTCACAACCCTTCTCTACAACCCCAATTTTGGTGATGATGCCATGTACAGGGGCTTTGCAATCAACTGATAAAGTCACCTAGTCGAAAATTTGTCCATCTCTAATCAAATATAAAATACAACGCTCCATGGGTTCATATTTTTTATATTAACCGTGAGATCAGCTTCAAAAACCATGGTTGTATCTGGCATTTGTGTATGGAACATTGGAGCTATTTGTAGTTTATTATATGTTCGGTATAATCTTTCCATCTTTTTATAACATACTCCACTGCCTGCCTCTGAATATAGAATATTTTATTTAGACATTCCTTCCTACTTGGAACATAAATTGCCCAGAAGCAGCTTCCTTTGCTCCATCCTCTGCTGACGGTGACGGTCTTGTGGTTTCCCTATTACTGCGTCTTTTCCACACTATCCCAGCAGCGGATGATGTCACTGCCAGCCAGCGTCTGTAATTTGTGATAAAAAAGGGATTTTATAACACGCAAAATTACCATATATGCAATAATTATATATGTGGTCCACACCAATTTGTAAGTCTCAGCCTAAACGTTTATTTTATTTCTGCCTGTTATCCATACGTGTCAGGCAGTTCATGCCCCAGGCTCGCCAAGCTGTCCATGCCGTTGCCAGGCTAAAGCTGTTGGTGCCCCTGCCTGCCTGGCTTAGGCTGCCGATACCTTTGTATGCCATGCTGTCCATGCCACTGTCAGGCTCCATATCCTTGCTGTCCGTGCTCAGTCATTAATGTTTACCTACCTGGCTCAGGCAGTTGGTGCCCCTGCCTACCAGACTTCGACAGCTTAGTGTTTTTTTTTTTACCCTGCATGGCAAGCTCAAGCTACTCATACCTTTGTATTCCAGGCTGTGCATGTCTCTATAAAGATCAAGCTGTGGCTACCCCTGGCTGCCGCCATATCCTTGCATTCCATGATGTCTGTGCCACTGGAAGGCTTAGGCCCCTGCCTGCCAGCCTCCGACCATTAGTGCCCTTGCCTGCCAGCCTCAGGCTCTTTGTGCCCCTACCTGCCAGCCTCAGGATGTCTACACCCCTGCCTACCAGCCTCAGGTCATTGGTGCCCCTGCCTGCCAGCCTCGGGCTCTTGGTGCCCCTGCCGGCCTCAGGCTGTGGGTGCCCCTGCCGGCCTCAGGCTGTGGGTGCCCCTGCCTGCTGGCCCCCAGCTGTCCTTGTCCCTGGCAGTCTTAGGACTCCCCACTTGAGCGATCAGCCGTAGTGCGGAGGTGATTTTCTTTTGACCACACAATTTGTACATGCAATTAAAAAAGTAAAAAAATAAAAGTGCAATATGGGTAACAGGACCATTCCAAATATTCAAATGAGGAAAAACTGCGCCAGATCGCTGCTTGATCACGCCCGATTGTGGCCTTTAGTTGAAGTGGGGACAAGCCCATTCAACTAAATGGAGCAATGGCCATGTGCGATGTGCCATGTGCTGATCGGTCAAGTGTGGACAAGCCCTGAGGCTGTCCATGTCCCTGCCTGCTGGCGCCGCCTGCTCGCCCATAGTATATTATGTCCTATAGTCTTATTATTGATTTAATTTTTTTCTGTTCATTGAACCTCCATTCTAGCTCAGTTTTTACATTCATCTCTGCTTCTGTTCAGTGAAAAGTCTTAAGATGGCCATACACAGGACGATTTTCCATTAGATTCCCAAACAATCGACTTTTCACATGATCAACTTTTCACAGAGCGAACATGGCCACCCTGATCCTGTCAAATCGACTGCATCTTTGTGACATCATTACGCTGCACTCGTGGGTTCATCAATTGACCGACTATCGACCCATGTATGCCAACCTTAATTTTGTCCATTCAAATAGATGGGAATCAAATCAAACAAATGGTACATTCTCCCTATTCTGTAAACCCATTGGAAGGATATTCCTGCGAATGTGACACTTGTTTAAGAAATTTTCCTATAAATGTTTTTTGGCCAAGTTGGAGAATTTTTCAATCCCTTCGTTCTTGCTGGAAATGATTAAATAATCTCTCCAATGGAGACCCAGGTGGCGGTAAAGCCTGACCAGAGTCTCTGGACTTTTACTGAATCGTCCTATTAGATTATCTCATACGGAATGCTGCTTCTATCCCCTCGGGTTCATTGCCTCGCTTCCTCTCTACTCACATGTTCTTAAGGATAAATGTATCTGGGTACTAAGTGGTTAGCCTTGTTTTAATGAATGCACCATTATTACAGGATGGATTTGTTTTCGGTGACACAGAGTCTGTTGGGAAGACATTATATAACATTTAATTGTGTGTACAATGTGATGAACATTGTGGTCCGTATGATACAAGGGTTCTTGTCTTCTAATGTGCAGCTGACCACTCCTCATGACTTTTTGGGAAGCCTACTGGTTCCTTAATGTGGTGAATCCATGACTATGGATTGTGATGGAATATCATGACAAAAAGATCTTTCATGTGGGCATGTATTTCTGTCTTATCCACAGGTTATGTGGCTTTATAGATGTTCTAACCAGATGAGGGAGTAGAGTGCCCAAAACTGATGGTCTATTGGGGTGCTTCTGCTACTGACCTGCTACTGAGTGCACAGGTTGAAATTTGAAGAGATGGCACTATAGTATTACCTAACCAACCTTACCATTCCTCTATTTAGTATAAAGTGACCCTCTAATCTCCCCAGGATATATAAAATCTATGGATAAGAATCTGCCGGGTCACTTCCACAGGTTGCTCCAGCATATCTCTACATTACATAGTGGTGGCATGGAGTTTGACAATTATGGAAGCATCAGTATCACCCATAAATCTGCATTAAGCAATGCCCCCAACGGGAGAAATAAGTATCTACTCTTCTCTTCAGAACTTTTATTGCCCTATTTTGTTTTAGCAATTGGCTTTAATAAGTGTTTTAAACCTCTTACAATATACTGATTACTGTCCTCTTATAGTATACTTATCATGTAATATAGAGCATTTAAATACACTTCCAGTCATGTCTTGTTGATTCTTTTAATGTCTGCTGACTGTCTAGACTTTTTATAACTGCACAAATTAAATTGTGAACTTTGGTATTGGTGAAAATTAACAACAGCATATCACATGGCTTTAAGTCAGGACTTTTGATGCAAATTTTTAATGGCGTGGAGTGTTGTTATCCATCGATGAATGCAGAAAGTTTGGAGTTCAAGTGATCCCCTTTATTGGCTAACTGAAGACATTAACCTCATGGGCATTCTGCCCCAGTTAACTCGGGGTGAGTTTCTCAGCTGATAAAACTCACCCGAGTTAACTACAAGGAACTACAGGAAAACCTGTCTTCCATCCCGCCAATGCTTCCGCATCCGCCCGATCTAACGCCGGGGGTTGGCTGCACCATTGACTTCCATGTAATGGCCTCACTTTTTTTTACTCACACCCCTGCTGTCACCGGTGATTCCGGGGATGTGCTCAGGACCTCCCAGAGGGCCAGGAGAGAGCTGCGGATCTCAATCAAATAAAATTTAAAAAGCGCTCCACGTGCGTAACACCCAGGGGGTTAAATAAGCATGCTTTCGGGATGTCTCAGATCCCTTCTTCAGGCTTAATACTTAGTTAGCCAATAAAGTGTATCGTACGCCAAACTTTCTGGTTGCAAATTTGTAAAATACTTTTCCATTTTTTCCTACAATTATTTCTATATTATTATAGGAATTTGAATTAAGGACACAGAAATCCATTTTTTTTTAAAGGATCCTTGTCACGGTGTTATGATGCTGATTAGCAAGCTCAGTACAAGTTGTTCCCATACTAAATGATCTTTTTGAAAATGGGTTATATGAGACAAATCACCATATTGGCTTTTGGCGGTGAAGGGGTTACTATGCTGTCAGATTTCTGGTATTGCCGGAATGGCACTGGGGTTAAGGGGCATCCATTTATAGTGCATTTCCTGTGTTGTGATGATTAGCAAATAGATGCATTGTACTTCATCCCCATCTCTCAGGGAATTTATCCTGGTTCCCCCTATCAGAAAGATCACTCTCTGTAGTTAAAAGACCGCGGTCTCCCTTATTGAACCCCTCCTCCCTCCTCTTTCCCTCTGACTTGGCAGGACATGAGTTATAATGGTAGCATTCCTGGAGAATAGAAAGAGCATTGTAACTGTGAGCAGATGAATATCACAAATGCTTTTTTTCTCTTCCAGGCATTGGGAGAGAAGTCCACGTGCGTGCTTGTATGATGCTGTCTGGCGCCCATGGCCATCCCTACACCTTCTGTGGGCAATTATTTATGAGCTTGAGTCAGAGCTTTTGCAGATCAATTGTATTGATTTATCAATTACCAGAGGCAAAGACAGATTTTATTTTTGCCTTCTTTATGGCACTGGGTCTATATTATTGAAATAAATATACAGGCGTTCGTTCTGCTCCTTTATTGACCACCTACAGTAGTGGTCAGATGTTGCCTCCAACAAATTGGGCAGTCCCCTCTAACCCCACTATATAATATCCGTAAACATAAATTTTTAATACCTTGGTTTCTAAAGGAGACAGGAAAGAGAAAAATAACGAGTAATGTCCATATATGATAAAAGATGACCTGAAGGGTAATGATAGGATGTCTCCAGAGTAGTGATTATCCCGAAATAAATATCCAGGTCAGGAAAGCGGGAGTAACGTCCTGGTGGCACCTGGTGGTCTTCCCATTGACTGGTGTGATTTCATCTTTTATTTCATTTATTTATATTATATATACATTAGAGTGGAGATGTAAACACACAAAAACACACAGGTACAGGTATGACATAGGAGGAGTAGAGGACCCTACCCGGACGGGCTTACAATCTAATTTTTACATTAACTACAATATAAACATGGCCAAGTGTAGTTGTTTTTACATTTTAAACTACCGTATATACTCGAGTATAAGCCGACCCGAATATAAACCGAGGTTCCCAGTTTTAGAAAAGAAATCTGGAAGAACTGAGGGACTCGAGTATAAGCCTAGGTAGGGAAATGCAGCAACTAAGGCACAGAAACACACAGCAAATGTACTTTTGTTTTTAGGTGTAATTATTTACATCACTAAAATTGCTGGAGATGTAGAGAAGGGATGTGGAAACATTGTCCTAGCATATCAAGTTTTTGCACAAAATAAGTAAAAATTTTACTTGAATTTGAACCTAATTTATGCATAAAAAAATACATATGCTAGAGCAATTTTTTTTTTCAAATGTTCCCACAACCCTTCTCTACATATCCTGCAAATAGCATGTTTGGGGGTTTTGCAATTCACTCATAAAGTCCGGCTTATATTCCAGTATATACGGTAAATTTTCAACTCCACTTTTAGTATTTTATTTGAAAATCAGATGATGCTTTAGGTCAAATAATTTTTTTTAATATTTTTGGTTTTGTGACTGAAGACAACTTGAATACAAAAGTTCCGACCAGAACAGCATTTGATTGGAAGAATAATTGTTTGGTTGCCAACTAACAGGAGATGTGCCTTGATTTGTAGAGATTTTATTATTTCAGAGGATAGGGCAACCAATGGACTCAAATGTATTAACTGTGGTTGCACCTCCTTATTATAAACTGAAAATAAAGATCTATTGTTGGACCAACACTCACCAGACTTGTGGCGGTCCAGGCTTATGGACCATCATAAGACTGGGCAGTTTAGGGTGCCACATGTTGCCTGTTCAGGCTTTAGATCACATTCAAGTTGAAAAAGGACTATTTTAAAGGGTTCCCAAACTTTCTAGCATCTTTGTACCAATTCGACTGCAAATTGATGGTATGTCAGCTTTTGAGTTGAAGTAAAGCTCCCATCTACACCAGGGGTGGGCAAACTTTTTGGCTCATGGGCCACAGTCTTAAATTTGACAGACGGGCCAGAACAAGAGACTTTATTGGCTGCACAGTATAGGTGTATCATTCCTTTCATCCCCGGCTTCATTCTTGATGTAAGGGATGTGTGGCATTGTTGTATTTTTTTATTTCAACAAAAAATTTTACTGCCAAGGAGGTAAAATAAAAACAGTATGAAAAAGTACCTGCCTTATTTCAGTTAAAATACATACATCTTGGTGACAAGACACTCTGGCTCCCCTCCTCTCGTTCACTGCAATGAGCAGACAGAAGGTGGACATCTGGACTCCTCTAGGCATCTGTACAGTAACTGCAGGGAACGAGAGAAGGGAACCCAGAGAGTCTTTTTACCAAGGTGACTAAAGCAGGGAACACATGTATAGATATGGGCCGGATCGATGACTGCTTTGAACGCCGTGCATGCCCACGGCCATCTATTTGGCCCATATGTAATGCGGCCATCCCTGTACAGGTATATCATACATGACCGTAAATCACTGTCGATGTCCATTGTTTTGCATGAAGACCGCGGGGTCTCAATGCAAAGCATCGGCAGCTCCTCCGATATCGGGCAGCAGCGTGATGATGTCATCACGCTGCTGCAGGGAACCTCGAACGGCTCCTAAATTGAGCCGTGTGTTCCCTGCTACAAGGCCGTATTGAAAAGCTAAACTACTGATCTACACTGGAGATTTTTAGGGGCCCCAGAGTTTTGGTAAATGCTGGATGTCTACCAGCTTTGTAAATTTATTGGATGCACAAAACTGCTGTTAACTCAAATTATATTTTAACAGTTAAAGATTTCGATGGAGGGTGTAGATAAAATGATCTTTAGTGGTCATGGTTAGGAGGACCAGTTACAAGGGTCCATGTTTTGATTATCTCTGGGTGGATGATGTCTTGGCAAGTTCTTTATTGTTTATAAAATGCTACGTCATAGGGTGGAGGTGACACATGTGACTGAGTTCAGGCGTCATAAGAAAAATATTTTGGTAATCATGCACGTAGTTCTGGCCATTGGGCTTCACAGCTGGAAGAGGTTTATATAGACAAGGGAAAATGTTCTCCATCCCATGGGAGGTAATAGAAGAAGGTGAGGTCTTAGTGTCTGTTTTCATATTTTCCTTGTGTTATTCTTGGAGGGGAAATTTTACGAGCCTTCCATCAACACACACCCTTTAGTTTTATCTCTTTTGGAGTTCGATGGATCAGCTTTTAGCCATAATTATAATATTGTGTCTCTGTTATGTACAAAATTAAATAGTAATAGGAAAATGTATTCATCAGTTTTACTTAAACTTTTTTTTTTAAGTACTTATGGAGTCTCTGCACAGTCAGCATTCAATGATGCTGGGAAGCAATGGAGGTCCGCCGTAGCTGGAGTCCACCATAGCTAGAAACCAAACATTCAATGATGCTGGGAAGGAATAGGAAGTTCCACCATAGCCAGAGTCCACCATAGCCAGAGTCCACCATAGCCAGAGTCCACCATAGCCAGAGTCCACCAGCATAGCTTTAAACCAAACATTTAATGATGCTGGGAAGAAATGGGGGATAGGGCAAACTTTGTCTATCTTTGGATAGACCCACGAATGGTTGGAACCTGTTAGGAATTTGATTGACAGTAAATACAAAAATGTTCAGTTGCCACAAAAACAGGATATAAAGGGAAGAATACTTGTTTCTGTGCCTACTATCCAAAAGGAGATTTTCCTTAATTTCTAGAGATTTTTTTTTATTTTATTTTAAAGATCAGGACCATCAAGGCTTTTGTGTGGACTCAAACTATGGTGGACCTTCCTTATTAAAAATGCAAATCTATTGTTGGACCAACATCCACTAGGCTTTAGCGGACCATCATATGGCGGACAGCTGAGGGTACCAAAAGTTGCTTGTTCATTCATCGGATGGCTAGAGACACCAGACTGACACTTGATACCCATAATTAGATATCTGTAAATCTAAAATAAGTAGAGGGACGGACGCAGGCTTGAAATGAGATGAAGGTATTTCAGGTCATGCTGGTAAGACTCTTGTAAGACGTCAGCTTCCTTTTTTATTTATAAAGGTTTCATGATTCATTAACTTACACTGTAAACAAACATGCATGTTCCCACATGTCCATTCATGCCGCACGTAGGTAGAAACAGCTTCCTTTACCTTAATAATAGTCTGCTGAGCTATCTGCGAGACTGTGGGACCCCTTCTGTGCCACCTACCACCTTACCTGTGGTAACTCCATAATAAGGTTCAATAATACCTTTGCATGACATTTTTGCCAAACTGGAAAGGAGATCAGAAAGAGGAGCAATACCATATCATGTTGGTCATGAGTGGTGCCACACCTTGTCGGCTGGTCTGCTTGGTAGTTTAAGGGCATTTTGAGTTGCCACTTGAACAAGATAAAAAGGAGAGATTGATCGATTTCTCTACATTGGGTGGAGGTTTCCTTTGACTTGTTGCTGTGTACCAGAGAATACATTAAATAACTCATCATACTAATATTTCTGAGGCACTATTACTGAGGAAGGGGGACTGTCGAGCCTCCAAAATGTAAAATGCAATATTCTTCCATTGTATTAATAAAAAAACGTGGACTAAACCATCTGTTTAAAACTGTTTAAGTTTTTTCTTTTTGATGTTTTTCAACCTCTACTTGAGGCTCTTCTACGTCAATAATCATTGACTCTGTATGAGGATGAATCTGTCCACCATCCACTTTTTCCCCATTTTCCCTTTCTTCATAGAGCTCTCGTTCTACTGCCGCTGGAAATTGTCTCATGTACAACGACATTTATTGAGTTTTTATGTGAGGTCTAACACAGAATCATGTTATAAGGCTGTAGTCCAGTGATGGCGAACCTTTTAGACACCTAAACTGAAACCCAAACCCCACTTATGAATCTCAAAGTGCCAGCATGGCAATTTAACATAAAATTCCACTCACACAACTCGTATACACATAAGCAAGTAGTGTGTGTTTTCATGTAGGACAGAAAAGGAGAGGGTATAGGGCGCTGTTAGCAATCAGAAGAATGGGGAGGGGGACGAAAAACATTGAGAGGCAATAGGCTGCAGTTCTTTCCTCTGTGCAGCCCACAGAGAGGGCTCCGAGTGCCACCTCTGGCACATGTGCCATAGGCTCGCCTTTACGGCTGTAGTCCCATACTGAAGCCTCCTGAATGCATCTATCCCAGTCTATATACATTTCTGGTTATTTTAATGGAAGTGGACCTCCTGGTTTTAGTGCAGTGGTGATGTTTCCTGTATAGGGTCAGCAGCTCACTGGATTTTACTTACATCCTTATAAATCATTGTGCAGGCTCACAAGCTTCGAATGCTTTAGTGAAGGGTGTTTTCCAGACTAAACAGAACCAATATAAGGCTGAAGCAGAGCAGAAGGGAGACAGACGGACAAATAATTTGGGTCCCATAGTGGAAGAATCCTTTATATCAACTTTTTGGCTTACCGCCTCTTTAACTGTTCATTAGCACCAGAGAGAATAACATAATGGAGACCAGCACGGGGCCAGCCTCATACATCTGTGCACGGAGTTAACAGCGTTGGTTGTAGTGTAAACAGCAGCTGTTCGGGCATGCTTAGGTCTCAATGTCTGTACAATTAAATTTACAAAATGGCTTTCATTTCTGAGTTTAATGCGTAATGCAGGATCACAATTTGGGTCTTTGCTACAACCCAGGATCTGGGCACAATAGCTCTTCGCGTCAGAGTCTGACAATTTTTGTTGGATCTTTTGTTTTGGTAAAATGTGCATGCGACATCCACTAGTCCACCTGTACGCATTCACGGGTCATCTATCCTCTGATCCAGGGGTGGGCAAACGTTTTGACTAGTGGGCCACAATGGGTTTATACATTTGACAGAGGGGCTGGGTCTAGAGCCTTTAAGGGCTTGTCCCCACTTTGGCAATCACCTGCGATTTTGATCGCGCCCATGCATTTCAATGGGCTCTTCCCCACAGCGAATGAATTGAGATGTGATTTTTGAACGCATTCCCATTCATTCTCTATGGGTGCGATCGGACACAGTCATAATCACGGCCAGATCGCTCCCAATCTCTTGCCACAAAAATCTCTAGCTACATATGGCCCCCACATAGAATGTGGTCTCCCCATCGCTCACTAGCCTCCATGCTTCTTTTGCCTTTAC
>CM070038.1:89528466-89547454 GCA_036250615.1 Ptychadena robeensis
CCCCCCCCCCCCCCGTGGTCCTTTTATTTTCCTGTCTAATTGTCAACCATGTAAAAATTTTATTGTTCAATAAAACTTTGAATTTCAAAAAAAATCCCTAGCGATCACCGCCCTGTGATTAGGGTGGGAAATTTTAACATATTACATTGATAAATTTTCCATGCCACTTAAAAATAAATAATCAAACTGCCAAGGAGGTTAAATAAAGAAGATAAAAAATAAATATATATAGAAACAACATTGCATATTCAACATTGTATTTTATACATGGACAAACCACAACCTCTGGAAGGAGACCATAACCATCATCTTCTAGGCAATATCTTCTCTTATTGCAGGGAACAAGCAGAGGGTAGCCAGTGCGTCTTGACACTAAGGTGACAAAGGACCGGATTTAAAGACTAAACAGGCCGGATATGGCCCAGGGGCTGTAGTTTGCCTACGTCTGCTCTGATCAAACACAGAGCTCCTCAATGGCTTCCAAATCTTTCAGGACATTCTGGTGCTTGGATTGTGAACAGCTCACCTCCACTTAGCACCCATCTTAATGAAATCTCAAAAGAGATCCAGCACTCTACAAAGTTTTAGGTGTCCAAGAAACTTTATTTAGAACAACGCATACTCTCCTGAAATTCCTTCCATTAGTCTAGTGGTCCTAATCATTGGGCTGTTTTGGTCATGTCCCCAACTTTTGGTGGTCGGTCCTTCTTAAGTTTGAAGAGTAGCCAGAACACAAACAAAACGTAAATGTGCCAAAAGCAAAACAACTAAAACAAACATTTATAATTATGTCCCACTCTATACATCCACTTGTATTAACCTTAAAATGGTGCTCAGGGCCATATGGGCTGTGGGGCCTTAAGGGGACACACATGGTTAAATTTTTCAGTTCAATCAACTTTAAATGTGATCGCATTAAGTCATTGTATTACACTTGGATACATACATAATGTGTTTGATTGAAAACCGATCAATTCCTTTCCTTTTCCCTGTGCACATGCTTCATCAGCTGACTGAAACGTTCGTTACAGTTGGTGTATACCCATACCCAAGGTTTTAGAACAAAAAAATAAAGAATTCATGACCACTTGCCTAACCATCTATGGCCAGATTAGTACCGTAGTTTCTTCAAGTGTTTCTTTTGATGACTTGTTTTTCAGGCCTTCCATCCTCAAACTTGGTATACACACACCTCAGTCCGAATCTAAACATACACAACACACTTTGAGCACAACAAAGTTGGCTTATGTCCATTGTGAGATTCCATCCAAGCTAATGTAAACATTTCACTTTCGCCCCAACCCGTTGCTCCGAATTAGATGGTTTCTGTTTTTTTTCTTGTTCTTGCTTGTTCATGGTCTGGTGAATGTCGTCTGTGAGATAATTTCTGACCTTAAACAGGTTCAGCAAAAGTGTGTGCAAAGCAAAACATGCGGGCGTGTTTAACAAGGCGTTGGGCAATAATATAAAGTGCTCCATTTTAGCCAGGAAACTACCATTTTCAGTTGTACCCTTAGTTGTAAAGGTTGCCAGACACGGGTCGACTATATTGGGATTCAGTTGCCTTGCGCGGCAAAAACCGAATGTCCGTCAAACACTGATCCATAGTACCACCACACAGTGTGATCAATGCCCATGTGATCGATTTCTTTCCCGAGTTTGATGCAAATGCGCCATAGTACAATCGAATACAAATCAAACAAAATACCTAGAAATTCCATCAGATCCTTCTACGAAAATTACCTACATGTCTGATCACTGCTTGATCGATTTTCTGTCCCATTTCCATCACTTTTGGTTGATCTGAGCAGGTACGCAGGAATCAACTTAAATGGATCAATTTTTTTGGGGGGGGGTGAATTTTGAACCATGTATGACTACCTTAACTGAGCCTACTGACAGAGTTCCCGGGAATACTAATCTAGGAGGATGGTAAGAAAGGGCGTTCCTGGCTTATTAGGAGGAAGGGGGAGTTAATCCTACCGGGAGGGTGTGTGTAGAGTCACTTGCAGCTTTTCAAACATAGTAGTAGCGGCTTGTATGGTGCCCGCTAGGTCACTTTCAGAATGTTTTCTTATTTGGAAAGGGTTGGAGTTATGAGTCGGTTGAAATGATGCACTCCCTATCACAAAATAGTAATCCACGCATCAGTAAATGTGTGCAGCCTTCCTTAAAACTGTAGCCCCTCCGCTATGTGCATCATTTGCATACGGGCAGACTGAAAACTACTCCCATTTAATTTTAATGATAAAACAGCTTGTTTATTGGGCGATAAGTTATTGGGAACAATGCATAAATTATTGGCCATATTTATATTCTGGTGGCATTAATGTAAAAACCCTAAAATGTATCACCGCAAAGCATCAGAAAATGCATGTAGCTGGGCGTCAATAAAAACCTGGTTAGAAATGCTATGTGCAAGTTTAACTTGGTACTACAATGGTTTTCAACCACGGTACCATAACGCAACATGTATAGTGCAAAACAACCCTTATTGTGCATCTGTGTTTTGCTGCACCCTCTTTGGAGTCACCATCAACAATTACAGTTTTAATGTTGTGTCAACAGGATTGACAGACCTATGCCATGGCACAGCTGTTCAACAGTTAGTAATCCATATATTGGTTGGTTCCTTTTATTACTGGCTGGGGGGCCTCTACCACACTGACCACCAGGTGCACATGGTCATTACTTAGCTTAGAAATATAGTGCCCAATAAAAGCTGCTGAGATGTCTTTAGGCTTCTGTCAAACCATCAGACCGGAGATATAAAACGTTCTTCCAAGTGTCTGAGACTTCTGAATTCTGAGTGTATGACTGGATGGAAAAATCTATTTATGGCTGACCATCAGTCTTTCCTGTTTTTCTATGATGAATAATCTGATCTGACCTGAACACATTTTTGGAAATTTCTTTATTTTCAGTTGCAAGGTCACCAAGACATATAGGGTAAATCTTTTTCGGAACAAGTGAAACATTAAGAAAGGTGATGGAGGTTCTAAAGCTTGACCACTCAAACCAAAACCAAAATAATAGTTTGAGTCTCTTCATTTTTTGGTAATCACTGGCAAAAAGGAGGGTAAAATGGTATGACCAGGGGTGTCTAAAGTTTTTACAAAAAGGGAGAGATTTGGTGAGGTGAAAAGGTGAAAGGGACTACCATTCAGCCTGATATTTTACCATTAACATTAAATAAAAATGAATGATACCATGAGGCAGATCTCTTACTTTGCACCTACTTGGCATTGTTATTGTAGAGCATTAGCCATTTGGCAAACCCAAGGCTGTTCTATAGCTATCACACTGACATTGCAGCATTGGTTCTTGAGGGAAATGGGAGTCCTCTTGCTGCACTTGATGCAGGTCTTTTAGCCAGGTATACAACACAAAAGAAAACATGGCTGGTCCAACACTGGTTGAAAAGTGTGTGTCACCCCTCCTCTAGGACATTACTCTCCTCTGCACATTATTGATTTTTATGACTAAGGCTGTAGACCAATGAAAATATAAACATGGGCCACATTTGACCCCTGGGCCGCATGCCTTTCTGAGTGTTGGAAACCAATATAAAAATGTATATTTGCATCCCTTACTGTTGGACTTAGATGGTGTTCAATGAGACTATCTCGGGCTAGAAGATGTTATGATATTAAGGTGGGTTGCTGATGGTACCCATTCTGGTTCTAGAACTGAAGAAATGCTGTGGTTGCTGAAGGCACTGATTTTACAAGGCCCATTACATCTGTCATTTCCATCTAGGAGATTTCGCAATAAGACATTTAAAGGTTCCACTTGCCAACATATTAACCTATAATGAATTTTCCCCTGGGCTGTTTGATTTGACCTTAAAAAGAGCTTTAGAAAGCCTCTTCAACATTACTTCTGGGTTATTGGCTTCTCTGTTCACATTTGAAGGCCAGAAGTGGTCACAATGGAAAGATGAACCAAACGTCACCATTCCACTATAAATTAGAGGTTTATAACATGCGTGGAGTGTGACTGGTTCTAGGAACTATTTAAGATTTTAGTTTGTTGTTTCTTTCCAATTTCTTCTCATATTAATCAGAATGCCTAATTAAATGCAGTTAGGGAATTACAGTATTCAAAATATTTTAATTTATTGACTAAAGCTAGTATCAAAGTCTCTTAAATGTTAAGCCCTATTAGCTTTGGTCCTCTTCTTGTCCCATGTCATGGTATATATTTGTCTTATTTAATAATATATGGTTTTGAACAATAATAAATACAATGAACACATACATTGATCAGCAATATCTAGCTGGATAGGGGACAGATGAGTAGAAGACTTAGAAGAGGCTGAGGTGGAGTTTCCATAAAAATATATTTAAGCTGAACTATTGGCATATGGGGCACATTAATACAACTCTGAAATGGTCTATACACCATTAGATGTGGTCCTTAACTCTTGACATCTCCACTCAAGACTAGAAATATTGAGGTTGGACGTTTATGCTATACATAATTAATTTCCATTTTGGTACATTCATTATGCTTATCCAAGAGCCCCAAACGCCAGATTTAAAAAAAACAATTTCATACAAAAGAAACAACCCAAAACTATTCGGTGAAAAGTCTAGATGTATGATGGGTATAAATTTTCTGAAATATTTGCAAGGTCTGCCACCATTTATCAACCAGGTTTGGTTGAGAAAAGGTTTGTAGCCTTCCAATTAGACTACTAAGTCCACAATTAGACATCAGACTACTAAGCTTCGTCTAGTGCTATTCAAACAGCAAGAATTTCTGTAAATATTGTCCTGGGCGACATTTGGTGTATGTGTTCCTAAATATCGGGAACAGCTGGACCGTAGGAATAGCAAGGGTCGTGTCTGCAGACCTTGATGCTGATTATGTGAGACGTTCCTAGACCGTCCTTGGGTGACCGCTCCGGGGCACTGTGTATGGAAATCTCAAGAGATGGTGGAAGATGTTAGAGCTGCTCAGATATTCAGTAGACTCACTGTAATGCTTGGAGAGGAAATCTCAGGACATCTTCAGCTGCCATTCTAGGGTTAGATCTCCTATTATAGAACATGACATCGGGGACATCTCCCGAGCAGACACGTCGCATTTATAATGAGTCTCTCATGTCATGTTCTTTTTGTATGTTTATTGCGTCCTCTGTAAGATGTAAGCTACATGGGCCAATATAAATAACATGTAATGTTGCCATTTCATATTTATGAATATATACAAATTGATGGCCTTGCCTTAATTTTCAAATACTTCCAAAGCCCTAGATCCTTTACAAAATATCATGAGTACAAAAATGTAAACGATTTGCCAACATGCATGACTGAAATTTGCTTGTGGTTCACTTCTGGACTTAGAAACTAATGTGATTGGCTACACTGGTCAGTCTAGGATAATGATGTTGAATGAAAATAGGGAACTACTGCCAAACAGTTATAAATACGTATTGTATAGGAACTATGGAGAGCCAGATCATCCAGCCAACCTAGGCAGGAACCCAAAACATATTCAGTGCCCAAAGGGGTCCAGATAGAATCTTCATGCTCCTATAGTAAACCAGTAGTGTAGCAGTGTTGGTAAAAGTTGTGCCCCTGCCTGCTACTTCACAAGCGGGTAAAATTGTCAGTTGGTATCTTATGGAGCCATTCCAGTTAAAACAGTGCCAATGGGGCTACTTCTCTAGTCTTGTGGCAAACCTGCTATCTTGTATCCTTTTGATGAAGGCATAGCAAGGCTACTTTAGGATATATGTTTAAGACTGTCTGATATAAAGTTTGTCGAATGGTGGCATTGGACCTGCCAATTATCAGTCTGTAGGCAATAGCATTAGAGAGACGGTAGGTGCTTCAAATAACGTAGCCTTTTTTTCTTGACATTGGGTACCAGTATTTGACAAATATATAAATGATAGCCTCCAGTATATTAGGCCAACATCCCAAGTTAATGAATGATGTACTTATAGGTGTTGCAAATGAATCGGATAAAATCACAGTGGGTCACATGAAATCTTATGGAGACACATAGAGAGCTCGGGTAGAAAGGGGGATCTGTTAGATCTCCAGGTACTCAATCCTAGTAAGGGTTTCTTTAGAGGAACTTCATGATCTTGAACAGGCAGCTTAAGTGATGCTAACATCTTTTTACCAGCATTTGCCTGCACATTAGGAGGGAGTGGCACAGGAATTATCTATTTGGAGTGCTTAATCTTCTTTGTCCAGTCATATTCCAGTTGGGTCTTTACCCAGTATTGTATGTAGTCAGTAGAAAGATATTTAACACCTCTGTCCAGTCTGATTGACCCTTAGGATCTTTGTTTTCGATACAACAAGGAGGGAACAAAAGAGTGCTGTATATGCAAGTGCTTATTTTGTTCTATGAAAAGGGCCAAGACCAGCAAATTACACTCCTGCGTCTTTATCAAAAAAGAGTCATCCTAATGCAGTGGTTCCCAAACCTTCCTGGCATTGCCCCCCTTTTCAATTAAGGAAAATTATTGAGCCCCCCCTCCCCATTGAAACACAGGTTCAGAATGAGGGACCGTGCCCCCCCGGAATATCTTTGCGCCCCCCAGTTTGGAAACCACTGTGCTAATGAATTAAACAATTACCTTATGCCACAACAACTCACCGCTATACACACCTATTCTATTTTTTCTATTATAATATATATTAAGCTCAACTTAAGCTGTTTGCCTCACTTCCTGTTGGTATACACACTTTGTCTCTCCACTTCCTGTCCTTTCTCCCAGTAATTTATACTCCCCTCTATAGTTCTAGAATAGCCATGGGCAAACTAAGACCCAGGGCCAGAACTGGCCCTTTAGCCTTTTAATTTTTCCCTTTGTCACCTTGGAGTGGACACTCTGGCTCTCCTCATTTCCTGCAATAAGTGAAGATTACACCTAGAGGAGAATTGTTTGGATTGTTTCCTAGAGGCCATAGTTTGTTGCAATAGAATGTTTAAGCTTCTCTGTCAAACACTTCTATAAATTAATGTTTTTAACATATTTTCCTTTTTTTTTTCATGCCCTAGCTATGAGGACTTAGGACCCCTATACTGGGCGACCCTTGTGGGCTCTTGGTCTGGCCCCTATGTCACATTTAAAAATTGATTGTAGCCCACAAGTCAAAAAGTTTGCCCACCCCTGTTCTAGAGACTATACAGGTGATGTAGTCCTATTCCACAAGAGAGCTGGCTAGGTCCGCCCAATTGTTCCCTTTGTTACTTGTATGTTTCCAACACCAATGTGTAATGGGAGTAATTCCGGGGGAACTGTAGTATTAAAAATTGAGGTGGTAGATCTACTTGTGTTGAAGTTAGAGGGAAAGGTTTGTATACCCAGACTGAAATGATGGTTTCAGGAAATGGAGAACAAGCTTTGTGGACATATATTAAAGAAAACATTGAAAAGTGCTGCATCGATGTACAAGGAACCCCATTATTATTCCAACTCTTGGTTGATCTTGGAGTTGTTCTGTAGACTGCGAGCCTAAGTGGCTTCATAACCCTCAAATAACAAATAGAAACCAACCCCATCTATGTATGGAAACCAATGAACACAAATGCAACTCATACTTTGAATACTCACAAATGCAGTAAGACAGCTCTGGGATTTTGCTAGCTAAATTAACAGTTTGGAAGATCAGATTGCATAGATAGTCAGTGATTATTCCTGGCATATTGATGCCTGGAGGCTAGTAAGCTTTTGTCTGATGACGTCCTTCTAATATTTCCGCTAATACTATTGCAACCGATTTTCTGTGTGTGTCACTCCAATTACAGGCGTCCGCTACCGAGATTCTAAATTACAATTGTGCCGGATTAGCGTGACAATAGGGAATTATGGGAATTATTTTAACATTCACACATAAAGTATAAAACAAGGATTTTCATGGCTGACCTATATTTGTGACTCGTCCTGTTATTTTGTGGAAGAAGGTTTCAGCTTCCTCAAGGTTTTTGCAAGGTTTATGGAATGTGGCAATCCAGGAAGCGTTGATGATTTTTAAAAAGTCAATTAAATAGATGTCTGGGTAAAATTTTAGTAGGTTAAATATATTGCCACACATTAAATACGGTAGGTTAGTGGATCCAACCCCAGAAATGAAGTTAAACTCACTTTCCCTTTGCATATCTATGTACCTTCCCTTTTACAGGTTAGGACATTTTTGGGGTGATAATGGAGGGGTTCAACATTTCTTTCATCTTTAGACGCACTCTGCAATAACATCCTTATGGGGGCCATTAGACAGTGGTTCCCAAACATTACCTGCAGGGTCTCCTTTTTTATATAGGAATATTGAGCCCCCCACCCTTTTAAAATTCCGATTGGGCCATTTCACACTAGCCGCATTGCAACGCAGCTACCCTGTTTTCCAGAAAATGAGGCACCCCCCTTTCATTTCTGCCTCACACTGAAATATAAGGCATCACCCTTAAAAAAGGCACCCCTGAAGATAGGGCACTGGAACTCTGGACAGGGGGATCAGAGGGGGCAATCAAAATGACACAGGAGGATCAGAAGGGGTTATTAAAATGGTAATCCCCCCTCTCAGTCTCCTGTGCCATTTTGATTTCCCCTCTGATCCCCGTGTCATTTTAAGTGATCCCCCCACCCTAATACCCCTGTGCCATATTCTTCTTCATGGAAAAATGAGACATCACCCGAAAATAAGATGAAGGGCATCTTTGGGAGCAAAGATTAATATAATACTTATTTTCGGGGAAACACGGTAGTGTTAACACAACGTACACTGGTTTCAATAGGACCTTGGCCTTCGTTTGTGCTTACGTAATGTGTAATGCCACACATTACCGCAATCACCTCGGCTGCATCATAGTTAGTATGAAATGGTTCTTTTTTCCTTTTATACACACACAGCAATCATACAGTCATATCCACTGTTTACACAGAGACACACACCAATCATACAAAGACATGAATTAGTCACACATAGACACACACACCAATCATGCAAAGAAATTAATTATTCACATAGTCACACACACAGACCCAAACACACTACATGCACGGTACTTGTTCTGAAGTAAGGTTCCCCCATTGGTCAGCTTCCTACTTGTTTATTCTTCCGATTGGCTGCCCAGTGGTAGGGGAGGGTGAGGACACTGTGTGCAATCAGCAGAGAAAACAGCCAATAGGCAGTTGAGAGTTGCAGATCCCTCTCTCTCCTATCTGGCTGACAGAAATTCTCACTCGGAGGACTCCGGGTACCACCTCGGCTGCTTCTGATAGCTGCCCCCCCCCCCCCAATTGTGATAATGTTTTACCCTCAAGCACCAGCCACGAGAATACTGACCTAGGCATTTGGTCATTTGATTTCTGTTTAAAAGCAGGATTTGAGTTTCTGATTAGCTGATCGTTGTGTTCCTCCTGATCACCTGACCAAATGCCTAGGCGTTTAGTATTGGGCACAAGACTGAAGGTAACTTACAGAAGAATATGTAGTTTAGAACCTCCATTGCTCCTCATTTATCATTAAGTGTAGGTTCACTTTAATGCCTCTTGGTTCCGTTCAAGGACACTGAAGGAGGACATCACCTTGTTTTGCCGTCAATAACACCACATGAATTATTATAGTAATTGCTGTGTAAGCTTGGAAATCTTACAACTTACTTCTCCTGTGACAGCAGAAGAGTATTCTGAAAGGCCGCATTAATTAACTTGTGCCGGGTGACATTGCCATTCAGTAAGAAGAGAAGACATTCACTCATTGCTTTCCCAAGGGGAGGCAGAAGCTGCAGCTGGGCCCGGAGGTCTGGGGACTTCCTGTGGGCCGGAAGCAGATGGGACGCAGATAACAAAAATGTCTCTGTAAGCTTTTTATTCCGTAGATCTTATATTCACAGTAACTTCACTGACTTTCCTTTGGATGTTATCTTGCTGTCCTTTCTGCATTTGTATTTCCAAGCAAGAGATTTAAAAGGAACTCCAAGCAGATTTATAAAAAAAAATATTGGCATTAGATATTCATTAGAATTTGTTATTGTATTGTTAAAGACAACTGGAAGAAGAGCAACTTTTCAAATGACCATTTGGGGAAAATGTGTCAAGGTGTCTTTGAAGCTCATATTGAGGTCCATGTATAGCTCTCCACCATTGCCTCCTGCGTCACACAACCAAAGCCAAATATCGGGTGGTTTGGGGTAAAGGGGAGCATGTGACCCCACTGATGTAGTGCTCAGTAATAGGCCTGAATACAGTTCCATTTTGAAAGTAACATCATAACTTCCTCCAAACTCTACCAACTCTGGGTATTGTATGGCACTTAAAAAGGATATTGATACCCTAGCTCTATGATGGCGAACCTATGGCACACATGCCCAAGACGGCATGCAGAGCCCTCTCTGTTGGCTCGTAGAAAGACTATGCATTGGGTGTCTGACTATGACAGCATAATAAAAAGTACAACCACAGTGAGGAACTGGCTGTTAATAAAGATACAGCAATGACGCTGCCATGGTGGTGAGGATGGCACAAGTTCCTCTTATTCCATATGCATTGCCATATTGGCACTTTATGATCAAAAAGTGGGTTATGTGCTTTCTTTTGGGCACTCGGCCTCAAGTTTACCATCACTGCCCTAGTCTGTGTAAGTTATACTATAGTAGGGTAGCAAACGGTAAGCACTATATATAATCGGGTATGACCCAAAACCCAAAATGCACCCAAAATGTTGTAAAAAAATATAATTCAGTTTATATTCTAAGAAATTCAACATAATGACTTTCTGACTTTGTCATGCATGGAATAGAATATGTTGCATCGGATAGCCAACACACAGGGTAATCTTATTTGTCACTTACTGGTAATAAAAGTAGAAATGGTGACCCTCATCAATGTTCCTTATTGTCAGAAGGATGGGGGTGTGTTTGTATCTGCTTTTGTGCTGCTATCTAGCATGAAGTTCAGTAGTAAATACTTGTATTATAGATTGGCAGCCTTAAGGGGGCATTTACATGGGCATTTGTAAATGCCGAAAAGTGCCTCAGCCAAGGGCATGCGACATATGGTGTCCCCTGGTTGCTTCTCAGTTTGTGCTCCTGATACCCCCCCCAAGCATCTCTATGCTGTGTTCAGGCACCCACACTCAGGGCGAGTAGGCAGCCATCTGAATGCTCCCTAAGTGCCCTTTAGACCACCCATAAGCATTTATAGATGGTAGATATAGATAGTAGTACCATCTAGTTGTAATATAGATGGTAGATATAGATAGTGGTAATAAAATGAGTGCCCTGCAGCACCCATTTTATTACTACTGCACAAGAGTCTTCCATACACTGGTATGGGAGGCAGTAATGCAGCACATTGGGTGAAAAGTAGTTTTTTGTTCCAGCAAGGTTCAAATAATGCATGCATTGTTGATATGCAATGCAGCTAGTGGGAAATGACCCTAAATGTATGTTACATTATATGCATTTAAGTTGCACATGGGTATAATTCTCCATGAGTAAATAGTAAATAAGTTCCAGCAGTGGCATAGGAACTGCTGCTACGGGGCCTGTAGCTACAAGGGAGCCGACTGATCTTTTGATATTAAGTCCAGCTCGGGGTGGAAAAACTCACTGAAATCATTAATCCCAAGCAGGACCCGGCTTGTGAGATGTAAACAGGTAGCAGCACCATCTTGTGGATGTTGTAGTAATTTTTAATAGAGATGGTGGAATTTCATTTTGAAAATTCCACTATCCGACTTTAGTTAATTAACCTACATACCTCTTTTGGTACAGAAATCCGGATCTCAGCGGGCCGCTAGGGTGGTCACATTTTTTATATCGCTTTCGGCATGGAAAACCAGACTGAATTGGATCACCAGGGGTGTTAATTTGAAATTCCGTCTGGTCGGGAACAGAGCAGTCTTGGGGTGTAAGGTCTTGGAGGGGTTCGGGGGAGGGAGGTCTGTAAGGAATGTGGGCGATTGGAGTGGGAGGGTGCACCCAATAAGAAATATTTTTTTGGGGCCCAATCATTTCTTGCTATGCTCCTGAGGTCCAGTTTTACATCTCTCCTCTTCCTTTAGTAAATCAAACTTCAATTTAATGCCTAATAATCTATGCTGATGCTTCAACCTTCCAGGTCTTACAAAGCACTAAAGGGTCTGTCTGCCCAAAAATACATTTATAGCTGGAATGTTGAGGGTGGGATGACTTCAAACCTTAGTAGGTGGCTTTAGTTTTTCATACACAATTGTAGAGGGATGAACTGCGTTAGCCATCGATGTATACAGAAAGTTTGGCGTCAAGGGATCCAGTTTATTGGCTAACTAAAGTCCTCAAGTTCTTTGAACTCGTTATATTTGCACTCCAAACTTTCTGTGTTCTAATACATACCAAATTCTAAAATATCACTTTTTAGATGGAGCAATCCATCAACACAGAACAAAGCTTTGAATATTGATCTGCTCGGAATCTATGGGATAAACTGCATTGTCAGTAGTAGAGGGAGTTTTCTTTATAAATCTCTGAATTGCGTTTCATGTCTTGGGCCCCAGAGCTGCCTTTAGGTAACATTTTGAACATTCGCTCTTTGGACGTTGTGCACAGTCATGTTGTTTTAGCTAGCTTGGCTTGATGCCATGAACTTGATGTTGGCTGCTCTTATGCTAGAACTGCATTTGGAAACTTCTTTCAGGCAACTTTTTTTCTTTCCAAGCAAATCTATAACACGTCAATCCTCAAAGCTGGTAATAGGGCTGATTCGGGCTGGGAACTTTAAAGGGTCAAACTCGCAGATGAAATTTTCGGTAGTTTGAATTACTTCACTGCTTGAACACAAAATGTTCCCCCCTGCAATAAAAAAGATTATTTAAATTGGTTCTGTACTGTAGTCTTCATCTGTGCAAACCAATATCTATACATAAAAAACATATACTTTCCTTCCTCTCTTACTTGCTTCGGTGCCAACATACTTACAGGGTCCAACCCTCCAGGCTCCAAAATATCGGAGGGAGCGAGAGAGATCATAAGAGTCCCTCCATCAATCCGGAGCTATAGCCCCTTCAGGAAAGTTGGCAAGGTAGCTATTGTCGTCTACCTTGCAAGATCTTCTTGCGCCCAGAGTTCGTTGTGGCTCTACGTAGCTGGCCTTTCACCCAGGTATGTTTTTATGGGGGTTTTTTTTACCCCTGATATGCTCTTTTACCACCCCTTCTGGTGCAGATAATAGAAAGTGAAAAGGGAAGTGATAGAAGCCTTTTAAGGAATCTTATGGGTGTTTTGGATTCCCGGTTGACATATGCATACAGAGGTTCAATCCATTGCCCCCCACATCATCATGGTCTAGCACAGGGGTGGGCAAACGTTTTGACTAGTGGGCCACATTGAATTTTTAAATTTGATAGTTGCTGGACCAAGAGGCTGTAATTGCTGACCCTCCATAGGTGTGCCCATTCCACGCATCGCCAACATCACTAATGATAGGGGTAATGTGTGATAGGTGACAGGTGAGAGGGACATTTTTATCTTTTTAGATTTTCTGAAGGTCATTCCTTACAGTGAATATTTTTTGGATGCTGTGGTCGCCATGAGGATGTGCCCACTGTGTCACCACATGATAACTAACCTGCATCGTTTCTATGGCAATTTTTGGACACCTCTATGCATTATGTGCAATTATTGCAGAGAACAAGTAGAGGGGAGCATCATTTTAACAAGGTGACAGTGGGCTGGAGAAGAATGCTAAATGGGCTGGATCTGGCCCCTGGGCCTTCTTTTGCCTTCCCCTGGTCTAGCACAACCCAGAATGTGATATTCTAAAGGCCCCCATACACGTCTAGATTTTTAGTTCAATCAACTTAATTCAATAAATTTTTTTGTTGATTGATTGAAAATCTATGGCAGCCCACATGGTTAGATCGGCCTAAAACTATTAAAATTGGGAAAATGTTTGATCGAAAAATGATCGCACATGCTGGAAAATTTTAATTGATTGTATTGAATTTGAACCTTAATTCAATTACGCTTTCAGTCTATCCCAAACATTTTTTATCAAATATCTGTTACTACAGTTGGCATACATTACAATCAATCACAGATTTCCATGACCCAAATTTTTTTATCTATTTAGGTCGATTGAACGGAAAGTCTAGATGTGTATGGGGGCCTTTAGAAGAACAATACAAGACAGATTGGTTGCACTGGTGGAGCAAGTGATGAATACCCACCGTATGATTTAACCTTTCCTATCTCTGTGTTGGTGATCTCATCTAGTTGCTCTCAACAATTTCCTGTCTACATTAAATTTCTCCAGAATTGACTACAAATCATTGGTCCGGAGCGTCCTCCTGATAGAGACAATGCATTAGCTTTCTAGATGGTAATTTGCAGAGAACAATACCATTAGGAAGCCATTATCAGAAATTGTCTGAAGGAGTGCTTTCTTGGCATGATCACAAGATAGTGTTTTAAATAAAAGTTCAGACACAAGAAAACTAGTAGGGTTGAGCACAAAGGCTAGAATAACCTGTTCTTGTAGTTCTTTCATGGTTTCAGGGTCGGAGTTTGGAAGTGTCCTTTATAATGTATGGCTGTTACAGATGTTAAAGGCTTACAACGTTTTTACATCACAATGTACAGTGTTCATGTCATTCTATAACAATACAATTCATTGTCTATGTAGGCTTCCTTCCTCCTATGTCCCCTCCTTTATCCCATCATCTTCCTATATGTGTGCAGGAAGTCTAGAAATAGCTTCGTGTTCTGCTTTGGATAGGTTGTACATGCGGTGCTCTCCCTGCAGTGCCTGGATCTGTTTTCCGGTGGGCGGTGGGGATGAATAGGTCTCTCCATGCAGAGGGGGTCATTTATCTTCTGATATACAGACAGAATTCTGACTTTTGGTGAGCTCACCATCCCAACAGTGCACCTCTTTTACCTCAACTTAAAACATGCATGCTTATTAGTCCTGAATATAGTATGAAGTAGTTGAAATGTGTTTGAACCCAACAAGAATTTAGTATATTGCTGCTTACTTAACCTGGGCATAGACAGGCCGATTCCTGCCCGACCCACGAATGGAATGCCGTGTGCGTTCCCGCATCCGATCGGGATCGGTGCGTCAACTAGCAGGATTGGACTAAAATCAGCAATTATGTTGGATGGCACAGTGATCCGACAAGACGGATAATTTTGATCCGATCCCATTAGTTTGGATGGGGATGGCTGTCCCCAGCCAAAGTAATGGGTGGCACGCAAAGGATCTTGGCACTAGCGTGCGTGATGACGTTATCACGCCCCCCGCAAAGGGTCTCTGCACTAGCGCTCGTGCATGATGACGTCATCACGCCCCGCTAGGTCGGGTCGGGGATCGATGGGAAATCGTCCTGTCTATGTCCAGCTTCACATGTTAACCTATCTACCATTTTCACTCTTTTTTTTCCCCAAAAAATCATCAATATATGTGCTTCTTATTGATCAAGGTACAACCACCCTCGGCTGGTACTATACTACTGTTTTGTTGGTGGTCACGCCTTCGCAAACCGCTCCACCAGCTGGTAAAGCAGTGAGATTGGCCGGTAAAGGCCGGTAAGCTGTCAAAGGGAATATTTGCCTGTTGGCTGTTCTTCTCTCTGCCTGTGCTTCTCTGCCTCCTGGAACTCACGTTTGCCCGCTCATATTGCTGGCCATACTTGATAAAAGTGATTGCACTCAACATTTTTCAGATGTATCCTTCTGTCAGGGGCGGTCCTGGGGAGAATCTGCACCCTGAGTGAGCCCCCCCCCCGGAAAGCATCTCTGGTTGGAAAGCCCAAAATTCACCGCCCCTTGCTCCCCTCCCTGGCAATAAAGCATTTCTGGTGGAGAGGTGCCGCCGCCCTGGCCTAACATCCATGTTGCCCATGCCTAAAATAGCACTGCCTTCTGTATGGTCAAGGCCCAGCTGTGTGTGTCAGCCGTGGGTGGCAAAAATACCACGCGCCTCTATTGTGGTGCGTCTTATAGCACGCAATATATGTTATATATAAGGCACTAGAAACCTTAAAATGAGTCCTCGAGAATTATGGGACCCTGGTTGAAACTCTAATTCAAATCGGCCACCTTATTATTATTACTTTTTATCTTACAATTGCATTTTGTATGCCAATGAGCCTCTCTACACCTCTGTATCCTTAAGCTGCAATCTAGAACAGAGTTACTGGCTGTAGCTTTAAACACTGCCTGTTCCAAGTCTAATGTAAAGCTACAACCAGTGCTCCTATTATGTGTTCAGCGCTCTCCAATAAGAACTGAACTGTGCTTTAAGAGCTTTACATGAAATAACTACATCAAGTTAAATTCCTCTTAAATCTGGGGCATTAGAAAGCGCCCATAAAACTTGTAAACAGCCACCATCAGATAAGCTGGCTTTAGGGATCATTAGAGGTCATGCACATTAGCCGGGAGCATCCCCTACCGAGTACAACTCTGCGATTTCCCACTGGCAAGTTTTGTGAGTATGTAGATTCATTCGTGACTTTACTGCTTCCTGTGAGAGTTACTGAAACCTAAAACCAGCCTTTCTCCTTCATCCTCTGGATGGTAAAAGGAAGCACAGTGGGGTACAGGCTTGAATGGAATTTGGGAAACGAATTACTAGATTGGACATGCTGACATTTTCTCATGGTAGGTCGAGCAGCTCCATGGCCCACGGAAACGCAGTATGGAATCCTAGCGCATCGAAGGCTCCTTATCTACGTAGAAGTAAAAAATGTGGCCGTGTTCACATGTGGCTGTCACATGGAGAAGCCTTGCATGGGAACGTTTCTGCGGGCGATGCAAACAAAAAGGAATATAAGATGTATAGCACAATTAATGTTGGCTTACTCCAATAAAGCAGAATAAAATGGCCCAGGGGAAATGAAAAGGAATAAGAGGAATATAATCGGAAACATAAAAGCTTAGGAAAGTTCCATACGTCATTAAGGCAGAGGGAGTAAAAGTCAAATATATATGTGGCCGTGAAAGCCAACAATACATCGTTTTTATCTATAGAAAATATAACCGTAAGGGCTTGTTTCCATTGTAGCGTTCCCTTGCGGTTGCAGCCAAGCGGCCGCCCCTGCACACAACCATTGGAAACTTCAATATAGTTTCCACTGGTGCGGTTGTGCGAGTTCAGATGCGGTTAAGGGCGCGTTTCTGAACGCTAGCTGCAGCGTTTTGAAACGCATCTGCGCCCCAACCGCATTCACATCTGCAATACAAAAAAAAATCACGGCGCAAAAACGCACGACAAGTTTAGGCATGCGTTCAGCCGCGCGGCTGCAACCGCACGGGAACGCTTCAATGGCAACAAAGCCTAAAAATTGACATTTTTGGGATAGCAGTGGTATCATCTATGCAGCTTATTATACATATCAAGTGCAGATTGTAATTCAGAACTGCGAGGACCCTAAAGGGTACATTGCTGTAAAATGCCAGATCTTTCCATTTGGTCCAGTCCCCTTACCCCTAAAAAAATGGCATCTTAATATTACTTCCTAAATGTATTTAATATAAAAACAATTATATACTTCCCTTTACCCTTCCTTCCAGCTGTGGTGCCTAAAGGCCCTCATACACGTCTGAATTAAGTTGATTGGATGAAAAATCAAATACATTTTTTTGATGATTGATTGAAAATCTATGGCAGCCCACATGGTTAGATCAAACTAAAACAATTTAAATTGGGAAATAAATTGATTGAAAAAGGATTGGACGTGCTGGTAAATTTTAATTGATTAAACCTTTTATTTGTTTTGAAATTCATTACCCTTTCAGTCGATCCCCAAAAAGTTGATTAAATGTCTGTTGGCAAACATACAATCAATCCCCAATTTCCCTGATCCACCCAAATGTATCTTTTTAAGTTGATTGAACATAAAATCTAGATGTGACATAAGAGTGACATCACACTTCATTCATCTTGGTCAGGGGTTTTCAACTTGTGGGTTGGGACGATGGTCAAATGACTCAGGGGTCGGAACGTCCCTGGAAAGCTTCAGAGATGCTGCTAATAAGCACCCTTCCTCCTAACCTAATAAAGTGCAATGTCTCCTATTTTCCCACCATCACACAAGCAGGGTGGGAAAATCAGAATGTGAGGACATTAACCTTACCCACTTACATGATCGGGCCCGAAGTGACATTGTAGAGTTTCACATCTGGTATTTGGCATGCGGAAATTACACTCTGCACTGCCCTTCAAATATAGGAAGTGACGTCACTTCCGGGGTCGTGGATCTAAAAATTTTGAGAACCACTCTAGATCATTATAAATGTGAGCAGATATGTTCCTTCATTAAGGCTTGTATACAGGTTAGAATAAAGCAGGGAACATATGGCTTGATATACAATCCATTCGAGGTTCCCTGCCGCAGCGCGATAACGTCATCGCGCTGCTGCCCGACATCGAAGGAGATGGGGATGCAGTTCTGCTGTGTCTCCAACTCCAACGATGCTTTGCATGGAAACCCGCTGTCCCCATCAATCTGGTCCATATCTTCATGTGTGTATTCCCAGCTTAAGTGCTGGAGGAAATGTATCATGACTACCAGGGCTGTGGAGTGGGAGTCGAGGAGTCGGAGACATTTTTGGGTCCCTGGAGTCGGAGTCGGCAAAAAATGAACCGACTCCTACTAAATGTAAATGGTAATTAAAAATTTTTTTTTTAATAAAAAAAAAATGACTTCAAATGTTGCAATTAACAAACAGTCATAATGAACATAATGACTTCTCTGCTATAAGAATAAATGCATGCAGTGCGTAACATTACAGCGCCCACTGTGACCCTCGCCTAAAGGCCCCCAAACACACACCGAGTGGGGGCCGACAGACATCACGCTGCTCTCCAGAGCTGACAGCAAGACGCCGGTCTTCACTGAGACTAACAGCATCGGCCAGAGAATATCAGACATGTCCGTTCTCTGGCCGGCTGAGCTGTGGGGCGTCTGCGATCTGACGCCCCATGTGGGCACCCCCGATCGGCATACACACACGCCCATCGGTCGGCAGCAAAATC
>CM070038.1:89558299-89569905 GCA_036250615.1 Ptychadena robeensis
CAGCGCTGAACATGAGCACGTCTGATACATGAAAAGCAATGTATCTTGATATTTTATTTCTTTGTGAACCTGTTTAATTTTATTCTGTACATTTTTATAAACCACATTTGAAAAGTGGCTTGCTTTTTTAAAGGGGAGAATGACGCAGATAAATGACAGCGATGGCGGGGACCTGTTAGTAGCACTTGGGTTGCAGTAGGTGTGTAATGTTTGTAAAAGTGCTGCAAGTGAACCTGAACTTCTCCTATTACGCATGTTATCAGAAATGTGCCCCTCTCTGATTTCATTTCACACAGGGAAATTGCTCCCCTGTCCAATGAAACCTCTGGAGCCTTCTGATTGGACAGAGGAATGACAAATAGCAACTACTAAAAGGTTATTTCTATGAACTTCATATGGGTGATGTCTTTAAGTCCTATTTATCCTGATCACCAGTGGAAATCATTGAACATTTCTGGTGGATCTTCCTAAATAAAGTTAAGATAAACCTCCCCAACTCCCCATAACTAATGATATACATGGAATCCTGGTCGGAGTTTTTTAAGGTGAAGTCCAGAGAAAAACTATTAAAAACTTTTAAAAACAATGAACCCTTACTGAGACCAGCAGAAAAAGGTTAATTGTTCATTACTGTTTAAAAGTGTAGAAGTAGAGACTTTCTCTCTCCCATTGCCCCAGCGCTGTCCTCCCTCCGTGTGTCCCAGGCTGGGAGCTGATCTTCAGCATACTTTCTCTACAATGCAGAGATGACTTCAGAGTCTCAGATTTCCAGTCACTCTTGCCAAAGTCATCTTTATTGCATGGGTCGGTCTAGGAGAGGTGAAGCTGCTATGAGAACACAAGATCAGGTAAGTACATCACTTCTTATGAACAACATAAACAAGTGTTTAACTTTTACACCCTGTTAGGAGTTTTAAAGCAACATAACCTTTTTTTTAAAATACAGGAAACAATTAGGGCGGGAGTAGCAACTCTCGTCCAATTTAGTTCCCCCTGAAAACTCAGGGGCAAGGGGATTTTTAAGGCCACACGTATTTGTAAATTCACATTAAGGATAAGCAGTTAAAAACATATATACAGTTTATTCAAAAAAAAATTCAGTGAACATATGCAGGAAATCTCTACACGGATATCATATACAATAACTGGTTGATTATGTTTCTGTGGTACAATAAGATCACATTTGAACAGACATGCAGATAGCAAAGGATGTGGATAAAGGTTTGGTGCGGACAAAACCCCAACTCGCGTTTCGTTACAAACTTCCTCGGGGGTTGTGTGTCTTTATCCAGATATTATTGACCAGATAATCCGTAGGTTCAGGGGTGACAATAAAGACAAATGGCCCAACCCGTAAGGGACGACCACAGGGTAGTGAACGAGGGGCCCAGTTGTAGCCAGCAGGGAAAAGACGTCACGGCAATCTGGAGAGTAGTTCAGGTAGTGAAATCTTCAGGTAAGTATAGGTTCCTTTACTGGTCCCAATATCAAGTGATAGTATGTTAAGATGGTGCCTGCGTCCGGTGTCCAGGTAATAGGTGTAGAGCCTCCTCGTGTGCTTTTTTTTAACTCCACAAGGGTTAATTGTTATTGTTTGGAGAATTAGAGATTTACTCACCCTTTTCCAGTGCTCCAGCACTGTCCACTGTCTGAGCAAATTAGAAAATCTCTAATTCTGAACCCCCTAAATAAGTGTTTAACCCTACTAGAAGATAGGGGACCCATTGCAACGATTTTCCCCAGCTTTAACCCATTCCTATCATTTCCAAAATGTAAGTTAAGAAAGTTAAAACTTATCTCATCCTGTCCTGAATTAAGCAGCCAACCCAAACCTTCTTAGACTTTCCTCTCTCTAGTAGACGCTGCTGTGGTACTTGTTGGTATGCCGCAGATGCTTGGGGCATGGGTGGGGTGAGCGTGGGGCAGGTCCTGCTACAGGTGACAGAAGTGAGAATCCAGCATCATACTCTTCATTGGTAGACCGTGAATCATCCACATCCAGCAGGTGAACCAGAAGAATATACAAAGGACGTATTGTCAGCTTACCGGCTCTGTGTAATGAGATGGTCGCCTGGAACTCGTAGGACAAGTGTGCCGGCCATTGAGCGCTCCCATGCCAGCCATGAGGATATCATTACAAGATTTTCAAAGAACAAAAAAAAACTAAAACAAAACATTCGATTCCCCTGATACCAAAGGAACGCCGAGCTGTTGTCTAATTACTGTACTAGAATAAGGTGGAACTCTAACCAAACCCTTTATTGGCTACAAAACTACCAGTAAAAATATAAAAATACAACTTTTTGATGGGGTAAATTATTGGGACACCATTTTTAGGAGCAGCTCTGATCTACAAGTAAAATCCAGGAACGTTTTAATAGGTTTCATCAATCTTAACTATGCATTGCAGTTAGATCTGGTAGGCCTAGACTGGGCTTCTGTGCTATGCCTTGATTTGGGGAAGCTGGGGGACCCTCTAGATCTGGATTCTTTATTTTGAAACCTGACATTAGACCCCTACATTGAATTTTTCATGCATTTTCTTATCATACCTAGTGCCTACTGTCCAGTCATGGATTGCTTGCATTGGTGGTCCTCTATTCTGCAGAGAGCGTTCATTAGGATCGTCCAGGCCGCCATAATGAGACATTCCCAGGGGTGTGTGCATGATACCCTGGGCTCCTAGTAAGTGGGTGGGATGCTGAAAGTCATTGAAAGTGTATTCTATGTTACCATCAATGTCAGGATCACTTCCATTACCCATGAAACCTAGTGTTGTTCGGTCATATGATGATTTCCCTACAAAGCGGGTTTGTCAGGACCTCCTTTTGACTACTGCTGAACGACAAAGAGCACGAGCATCATTACAGAGTGGGGGCAGTGCCATTTCTCCCCCAAAGCTCATTAGGTTTGACCTGTATATACAAACAACATTTATTATTATCGTTCTTTCCAGGCTTATAGATGCTGTGATGTATAAGATATGTGCCGTTTGTCGGCAGAGCAGGAGTAAAAGGAGGCGGGGAAGCTGTCAAAAATCACCGGCTGAGCATGTGTCTGCCATACACACAGCAGTACTTTTTCCCTGTGATTCTGGCGGGGCAAAGTGCATCTTGTTCAAACAAAATGTTGTATTAAAACATTTTTCACACTAGAAGTACAAACTACTAGACTTAGGATTGTTCCCCTATCTCTCCCTTTTTTGTTTTCCTTAATTTTTGGGACTAAGGACTCGCCAGCAGTTACCCTATGCAAGTGCCCCCTTAGGGCCCCCTGACGACTGGGGGGCAAGGGGGCGCTATTGATGGTGCCGCAGACGCACCCTCCCTCCCCATGCTTGCGCTGTTCAGATCTGCACAGAGAGGGCACCCATGTCGGGGAGGGAGGACCCTGGATATGCATGCAAAGGAGGGTCTCGGGGGCCTTCTGGGGAGCGTAAATTCAATCCTGCTAACCAGGCCATTTTCTAAACTGATATTTTTGTAAATGATCACATGAACATCAGTTGCTGTATAAACAGTGCCAATCTGTAATAAGTTTATGTGAAGTTGATCCCTCAGGCGGTACCCAGGAGCCCCATACTATACAAATATTGACTTTACTAAAAAGCTGGTTGTGGGAGAGACCCTCTGCGCTTCCTACAGCACGCTGTTAGGAGATGCTATGCAATGCACCGTGGGGTGTGCCGGAAGAGGTCCTCCGCATTAATGGTGCAGCGGCATGCCTGGAAGTCTTGTGGCTCGTTAAGGTTCCGGGGTGTACCCAACAGCAACATTGCAATTCTTAATAATTAAAAACTATATAAATACTTTTATTTATTACTGTCACCCGGAGGAGATAACAAGATATGCCTTTATAAATATAGCATGTAAAAACTGTGTGTGTGTGTACATTTACACATTGTTGTTGGATTTACTATGACTATTCCTGGAAATGGTGCACTACCCTGCAACGCGTGAATGTCAGCTGACGCTCCGCCAAGTTTTCCAGTTGACACGACAGGATTTCATGGCAATGTTGCTCTCTGTACACAATTAGGAACAACAATGATACTTTGTTCCTTACTTGTCCTAAACAAATGTTTTGAATACATCACTAGTTTATACTTTCCATAACTAGATTCTTCCCTGATTGAGAATGATTTTATTCTTTCTGGATGGTGGAGGGGATGAGGCCCATTGGCAGGTTTGAAGTGCTATATGGGGATTTACTGGAGCGATTTCTCCTCATTTGCTGTGCTGCTGGACATGAATACACGTATAGATTTTTGCACAATCGATGATAGATTCGATCAGGATGTTTGATGTTTTTGATGGAATATTGATTGTGCCTATATCGAATGTATACACTGTATTTTCATTCAAAAATTTAAATGATCGAATGCAACAATAATACGTACGATTTACCAACATGTCTGATCAGCTTTTGAAAGATTTTTTGTTCGATGTTAGTCAAATGAAACCTTTGTACGGTTTTAGATTTTCATTCAAGCGATTAAAAAAATCTATCTTTTTTGGGTCTATCGAATGAAAAAATAGATCCATGTATTCCCACCTTAAGGCTACATTCTCACTGTCGCTTGACGATCAAGCAGTACGTTTTCTGTTAGTTTTTTTAACACCTTCTGTTGTGCTCAGAGGGTCGTTTGGTCCCATTAAAATTAATGGTGAAGCTCTGAAATCGACTGGAGCACTTTTTTCACCGTTCTTTAGCCTTTAAAAAAACAACCTGGGAGTGGCTATTCCACCTTTCTAGGCTCCCTGCAGGGTCAGGTGACCTTTGTAGTTTGTAGTCACGATCACAATCCCCCCCGGTGGTTTTTCACGCTTTAAAGCTAGAGTACATTGTGTAGAAAAGTCTTTGCTTTAAAGCGTCATTAACGCTTTCTGCCACCGGAGGGCGTCTGGGAAGCTTTAAACGTGTCGTTCAGATAACGACAGTGTAAATTTACCCTAACTACACAAGAAGTAAGTGGAAACTAACCGCTACAGTGTTTTTTTTTTTTGTTTTTAGCATTTATAGGTAAAGGAATATAATTTTTTTTATTTATTTCTTTTGTATGTTTTTTGTTATAGTTTGTCCTATATTTACTGTCTTAAACCATGCTTGAACGGGAAGTGAAGAAGAAAACTAATTTCCAGATGTAAGCAAAAAAAACCTAACTGGGGTTTTAGTGTTATGCTGCGCTTTACAAAAACGGAACTTAACTTGACATACACTTTTATAAACATACCTAGACAAGTTCTCCTAGAAAAAGTTCTGGTACAGAACTCAAGGAGAAGCTCATGGACAATTTTATTTACTGCATAATCATGTCCATTTAAGAGATTTCTTTACTTTTTTCAGGTGTTTTTGAACTTTTTCAATGTTAAGTCGTCATAATAATGTAAATCTTTTATTGTCATCAGTAATGTTCTTCAATAGATAAAGTTTAGGCATAGTATGGGTTCAGATGGAGTTAAATATTCTGGCTTGGACTGGTGAGAACAGTGTTATATAGCAGTGAGGGTTCCCAGTCAGTAATCTCTCCCTTGACATCAGCATTAACTGAAGGAATGAGGCCCGGATGCCTTTTCTTAAGGAGAACTGAATTCTTGGAAAGGAAGGAGGCTCAGACAGGCAAAAGTTCAGGAGAAACAGGCGGGATGACAGGGGTCCATAATTTCTACCATGGACGACAATATTCCCCTAAAAAACAGTCCTGATATTTGGAAATAAAATTCAGTTTCCTATTTTAATCATCAGTAAAAAAGACATATTTAGGAACAGCTCTCAAATGGAGCCTTCAGATATTGCAGTTTTTAGTCCTTAATTTTCAATTTAAAGTACCATATTTTCCGGACCATAAGACGCACTTTTCCACCCCCAAAATTGGGGGGAATAGTTCCTGCGACTTATGGTCCGAATGCGCGACCCCCGCGGACACTTGCCACAGTAGGTTGCACCTTGGCTTCCCAACAGCTCTCCCGAGCTGTCAGATGAGAAATGCGGCCACAGCCAAATCCCTCATCTGCACCCTGCTGATAGAAGCAGTACAGCAGAGAGACATACATGGAAGTTGCCAGCCAGCATCACTGTGCAGCTCACAGCTGACGAGAAGTGTGCTCCCTAGTGACACCATTAATGTGGCTGAAATTGGGTACTGTAGCATTTTTTTCCAGCTGATTAGAACATTTCAAATTTGTTTTAGTTTTTCCTACCCTAAAAACAGGGTGTGTCTTGTGGTCTGGTGCATCTTATAGTCCAAAAAATAGCAAAAAAAAATTAGCAAAAATAGCAATATTCACCGTTTGAAACAGTGATACATTTTTGAAAAAAAGACTCCAAAAAAAAAAATCCAATGAAACATCGAGCAGCCTTGAGAACCTAGAGCAAACTTGAGGAGGAGCCTTGTGGAGGAGCCATGATAATCTTGAGGAGCCTTAAGATTCTTAAGAAGTCTTGAGAATCTAAGGTACCTTGAGAACCATGAGAATATTGAGGAGTCTTGAGAGTGTTGAGGAGCCTTGATAATCTTGAGGCGCCCTGAGCCTTGAGAATCCAGAGGAGCCCAAATCTGATAGGATAATGAACCTGCAAGGTCCCTCAAGCCTTCTTGCAATGTTTTTGTATGGTTCACAGAAATCTCATTAAAAAGAACAGGGCACCTTATGCAATATGGAAGCATTTTAGATTGTTTAATGCATATCCACCAACATATATTTGTTTTGTGTATAAATAAATAAAATGTAAAACCCTATTAAGTGTATTTGGTGGCTGCTTGTGCTATGCAGATTTGCCTCAACATTACCAAATAATGTGGAGGTCTATTCTCATTATTAGCTTGCATTACAAAGCACTGTCTGGTTGCATATGGCCACCATCAATGGCGCTGTAACCCATAGCTATGGCCCATACGTCACAGACCATCTTTAGCGCTGTATCATTTCAGGGTTGGAGTTGTGTTAGTTTTACATTAATCAGCACCATCACTTTTTCTTTTTTTTTAGCAATAATTCCCAGTGTGATCCAAAGCCGCAATGTTTATGACATCCATAAACAGGATAACACATGCAGTATGCTGAGGTTTGCTGGCGGCAAGCAGATAATTAGATCGAGCGAAACGAGGAGCTGGTACGATCTAAAGGAATATGGATAAAATAGGGCGATGATTAATATATTCTCTTTAATTATTAACCGGCGTTATTGTGTATGCCACAAATACTGCCATTTTCGGATACAAATCCCCAGCACGCGGACTGTAAAGGCAATTAAAGGTCCTTCTGCATTGGGACACAAGTTCACAGCCTCGGGTTCTTCTATGTCTAGTGATTGAGGTCTCAATACAATGCGTGCAGCCAGATAATGATATTAATTAATGCCTCCTGGAGACCGGGGAACTAAAAATATGAAAAGAATTGTAATTAAGGTTCTAGATCCCATTACACGCCGAAGTATCTTCCCTATAAAGTAGGTCACCTTAAATCTGCATTGAAAGTCGGAAGCCGCGCTGGTTTGTGTGGATAAAACCGCTAATTTGTGTATGTGCTGTAACCTACAGCAGTTTGCAGTCGTAGAAACTTCCATTATCAACTGAATTTTAAAGTTTTGGGGATTTTTTGATGTGTATGTGAAACTGAAATTAAAGCTGAAGTTCCATTGATATTGGCTGGTGGACAGACGGCAACATCCCTGTACTTACCAGTCCCTAGCCACCCCTTCTTTATTGGATTTTAGTTGTGTCAGGCTCTATTTCCATTTCATCCGATACCATGTGTTTTTGGCAATTTTATTTATGCACCATAGACACATCCATAGCTAGTGGAGGGTCCATCATTTAAACCATTTATTTAAATTTTCATTTAAATCTGCGCTTGAATAGCTGGCAAACCGCAGGCGGGTGCCATGGGCACGTCATGCCGACGTGTCTATAACGCCTGCCCCAGTTTGTAGTGTAGACTCAGCCTAAGACAGTGGTTTTCAAACTTTCCTTGCAGACCCCCCTTTTCTATTTAGGAACATTATTCAGCCCCCCTCCTTATTCAAATACAGGTTAAGAATGAGTACCAGTGCCCCCCTGGAATACCTTTTGCACCCCCAGTTTGGGAACCACTGGCCTAAGGCTAGGTCTCCACTACATAGATGCAGGGGAGCACTGCCAATTCAAAGCAAAAGGGTTATGAGGCGCCTGTTCACAAACTGTCGTGCAAAACAAACAGACATTAAATCAAGGGGCATATCTTGATGACATGCACATGACTGTGTATTGGGCACGTGTTTTCCCATTGGTTTTCAATGGGTGCATGCGATTACCCGCCCAAGAACTCGTTATTGGGTGACAACACATATGTGTGTATCTACAACCAGATATGTGAATCTGGATTTTAATTGTGCGAGATGATGAGGGTGGCCGATCACGCATGATTTCTAAAGAGATCGCGCACAATTGACCACACGGTTTAAAAAAAAAAATAAAAAATGGTCCTTGAGCTCCCCCATAGAATGAATGGAAAAGATTTTTCAGTCCGTCCACATGCGATTTTTAACTGCACCTAATTACCTATATGGCCGCACTGCCTTTAGTTGAATGGGGACAAGACCATTCAACTAAATGCAAGTGATCATCAGGTGATCCGCAGTGTTCCGGGTCACCTGGCGATCTGATCGCCTACACGGGGACAAGCTGTATTGAACATTGTGTATTTGGATGGTCCATCTGATTTTAGTATGAATAATAAATTATTGGGTCCAAGCCCTCTACTGATATCATACATCCATAGATTGTCACATTGTCGTCTTCTGTTATTTATAAAGTGGGGTTTCTTATTTTAGTGATTTTAAAAACTGGGGAAAAAAACAGAATATTTAATATATTAAGTGAAGACCGTTACCAAAGATTTATGGTTGCCATGGAGACGTTAACTATGGAAATAGTTACTATAGAGGCTAAAAAACTGGAGCAGAAAGATTCAGCAAGTGGAGGGCGGGCGCCGCTGTGATAAAATCCGACATCTCTACGCGGCTCGTATCCGATGATCGGAAATCAGACGACAAATGTTTAATGTAGACATAGATATTTGTATTTTTACATGATGATGGCAGAACTGTAAATTCTTTGTTTTGTTTTTATTTATTGGCGGAGATTATCTCAATTTTTTTAACTGAACTATAACTGACCATGCCATCTGCAAAGGAAGGTTTGTCCGTCTTCGGCCCACAGAAAGTACAGCGGCCATTTTTAATAAAAGGTAGCAAAAGACGTGCAGATTCTAGTGGTTCCCAAACTTTCCTTGCAGGGCCCCCCCCCCATTTCTATTTAACAACATTATTGAGTCCCCCCTCCCTATTCAAACACAGGTTAAGAATGACGGCCAGGGCCCTCCCCCCCCCCCGGAATACCTTCGCACCCCCCACTGCCTAAATAGATGAGAGATTGACTGCAGCCTAATGACATCATCAGGCTCAGCCAGGAATTTACCAACATGATCACCATGCGATCAGACATGTGAGGATTGTTGGTCTATCTCGCCAGATGGGCGCACCCAATCTGTGGTTGAGTGACCGCTGGGCAATTGGCGGGAACACGCACGGCGGTTGATTGGCCAAAACATTGGGCGGGAATCTGGCTGTGTATGGCTACCTTAACAAATGTAAATAGGAAAGGAAAAACTCCTTGTTACCCATAGCAACCTGTTCAATTTCCTTCTTATTTAACCAAAGACATTAACAACCTAGAATGTTTTCCTTCTTATTTTTGCACCTGATTAATTTAGGAAAGTCAAGTCCAGGAAATGTATAGTCTTGTACATCCAGGATTGTGACAGCCGGAATGGGAAAGGCATAATCTCCCCACCCGTGAGAATAGCGGCGAGCGTTTGTAGAGGAAACAGGAAAGTTACTATCCTTCTGTCAGCAACTTCCCTCAGCTTGGCCCAGTGTCAGGTCATTGTCTGAATGGACTTTATTACCTAAGGAAAGTCTGTGAAAAAGTTGTGGTGTTCTGTACATCTGCAGGTCCTTCATTTCTTACATGGCGGTTGCTGGCTTCTCAGTACATACAATCCATTAGACCCGCCCACAATTTATAAATATATATATTTTTCAGCACCATTACCACCAAAAATGTTCAATCCTTGACGGAGCTATGGGGTCCCCATAGAAATGAGCCTAAAACCTAGAGATGGTGGTAAATTTATGACTAATTGGGGAGTGGCATCATGGAAGTGTCAGTGTGGGTCTATTTTGCGCCCAATGGGGGATGCGGGTAAGTTTTATGCCAGTGCATAGTGGGCATGTTTTTGTAACATGGTGTTAACACACCCCCCCTTTAATGCTATAGGCCGAACACGTAAAAACATGCCCAGGACAAGACAATGGGCATACACTTTACACTTTATCTGACGCGCCCATTGCTATCTTTTTTTGACTTAGTGAAGGAAAATCTGAATTCCAGAATTCGCGAATATGGCGGCAGATATTCGCAATTTAGAATATTAACGATTTTCGCCATTGGGATGCTTATGGGCATGGATTGCGAATATATATTTGCAATGCGGTAATTGCAAGGCAATAATTGTGCATATTTATGCGGGAACCTCGAACGGCTCCAATATTAAGCCTCTGTTCTCTACTTAAGTCTTTAAGCCCTGAGGAAGTGGGAGCCTTTTCTAAAATGTGCTGGATGAATGGAAAATATACAGATTTTAATTTTATACCCTGTTGACCTTGTTTTCTCGACACTGATCTTGTGATATACATAGAGACCAAAACCTAATATTGGATCTTCCCTTACAGCCCTGTAAAGGACTGGACAGGAAACCAAGTTAACCCTACATTCATCCCATCTACCTGACTGGCCTATCTTCATGGTTCATGTGCTTGTTTCCTACTGTGGATTCTGAACCACCCATAGTACTTGTTCTGTGTATTTGTATCCATATACATGGGGTACTCCTTAAACCTCAAGTGGTGCCTACCTGGGCTGTATGTGTTGCATAAATCTGGACACAACTAGCTTTTTGAGAAGGTCAGCTGTATCCTCACCAGTTTCCTGGCGGTTATGTGTAACTTTCAGTCACTTCTGCTGTTCTAAGGTCTTATCTAGTATTTCCTTTTTTTTTTTTATAAAGCTCCAACATATTACACAGTGCTGTACATTCAATTAGAATTGAGATAACACAAGATAACACACAGGTACAGGTTATGACACGGGAGGAGTAGCAGACCCGGCCCGATCGGCCTTTCAATCTCATAGCTTAGTGCACCTAACCTGCCATTAAGAAAGCTTTGTTGATGGAATCCAGGGCAGACCTGAAAATTTGGAAATAGTTGTCAGACACTAATTAGCATGTCGTTTATTTGAACTAATTTGCTTTCCTGTAATTAATGCATTTAATGATAGGCCATCTCTGACCGAGGCGCCTGCTTCCATTATTCAGCATAGAGTCCTTTCTGGATTCAAAGTGTGTCTTTGTTGTCATTACAAAGCCAGGGGGATCCGTCCTTTGTCTGAGTCAGCAGAACGGGAGGCGAGTGTTCGGCGTGATGGAGCTTTTGGACTGCTGAGTCGTTCTAGAACCATCAACCAAACGAGCCCGTCTCATCTCTTTGTCCCTCTGCGGGGGGGG
>CM070038.1:89569915-89585823 GCA_036250615.1 Ptychadena robeensis
GGGGGCGGACAGTTTAATGGTGAATTAAACATGAAAAGTGGGCTCAGCTAGGGATAAAACACGTGTGGGATTGTCTGCTGCCACGCTTCTGGCACGCGCTTCTAATGGATATGGACGCCATGGCAGGCGTAGTCTGCAAAGGGCTCTGGTACTAGGAAAATAATTGGGCCTACCACAATTGGTTAATAGAGTCTATACATTAGGGGCCGAGCATGGAGAGATGCAGGGAAGGGGAACCTCTACATGTATTATTATCATTCATATTTAAATATCACCGGCATACTACACAGCACTTTACATTTTTTCTTTAGTATAGAAATGTTAGTTGGCATTGAGCAGTACATAAACATTTTGCTTCTTTCTCTTCTCCTGAAAAGTATCAGTACACATCCTGATTTGTGAGGTCTCCTGTACCTATTGTCACCCCCTACTGTCCCCATTGTTAGTATCATTGCTACCCTCAAGAGTTTGTGATATATTGTCTGCTCACTGTTCTCCATGCTGGAGTTTCAGAGCAGAGGAAGAAAGTTCCTGCTTCTTCCAATATGGCTTCCTCCATATAAGTTAGTAGAGGTTCAGGGCAAAGTATAGGCGAGCGACTTGCTCTATACCTAATACATGCCCACCTATTTACTCCTTACTAAAGCTGGCCATACAGGGGTCGATTCCCTTGCGGTCAGCAAACAATCGATCTCAGCGTGGTAATGCAATTAATCGCCAAACAAATAAATGCGCAACACTTTTAGCAATCGATCCCTGACCGATACCCCATCCAAAGTAGTGGTGATTGAACAGGGATTTAAGCTGGGCAAACCCGGCTCAACTTTTGAATAAATTTGAGCACGATCAATCGCTGTGCACGTTCAATCCAAATCTATTGTGGCCACCCTTTCTTTTGATTGATCCTGCTCAAAGAAACCTCAAGCGAACAGGGAACCAACATGTTGGTGAATTCCTGTTCGATTACCATTACTTTGTCCAAAGTATCCAATGGGATCAATTGTGCAGAATGGCTGTGCCTCAATTCTCCATTCAATCGAGGAAGCTCGAGTGCAGCGTAGTGACGTCATCGCACTGCGCTTGTGGGTTCACCGATTGCACGTGAATCAACCAGCGTATGGGCAGCCTAAGCGACATGTGGGATCCTTGTTTGCTTGATTTTTCTATGGAGCTGGATCAGGTGGGCTGCATTCGATTCACCGCGAATGCTTGATCAACTGTTCGATAATCAAACAAAAAATCGTCACTTGTATGGGTACCTTTAGGGATAGGATATTAGGTAACACAATTATGAAGAATTGGATTTTGCTTTGATTGGACTTCCTGGTGTTTGGGTATAGAGTATAACTCCTAGTGATGTCATATAACAAAGGGGATTTCCTGAAGAACATGACATTATCTGTTTGAGGCTCCAAGGGGTCTTCCATCACACAGCTGCTTCTCCTTACTTGAACTGTCATTTTCTTCTATTTACAGCTCCACCTGTTGGTGAAACTTGGTATTGCTGGTCCACCATAAAAATATACTTTTCTATAGAGTTGCATTTATAATTGTTACTTGTATATACATAGCGCCGACATATTATGCAGCAAATAATGAGCATATATAGTCATATCACTAAGGTGTCTCAGAGGAGCTCACAATCTAATGTCCCTACCATAGTCATGTGTATGTAACTAACTAATAGACATATGTCACATGTAACTAACATAGCAGAATCTTTTTTTTGAGATGGAGGAGCCAATTAACCACATCAGAATATTTTTTGACTTTTATTTGTAGTGCAAAATTTGAGGTTCAAGCAAAGCTTGGGTCCTGCTGTTGGTAACTTTGAAAGCTCAAGGACCCAGCTATTTTTTTTTTACCTACAATGCCTTGGGACTCCTCCCATGGTCACTTTCTAGACTTTTTTAAACTCTTTCAGGTGATATTGGTTATTTTCTATAATTTTCAAAATAAGCTTTTACAGTAAAGTTTAGCTTTAAGATGGCTGCGGCTTAGGCAGTGGCCTTCCTTGAAGCTCAATATGTCCTTGATGAATTGTACATCGTTCCTGTGCTCAGGGTTCGGCCAAATATACTAACTATTCTTTATCTCTTTTTTCCTACAGGGCAACGATAGATGAGGTGGAAACAGATGTGGTGGAAATCGAAGCCAAACTTGACAAGGTGAGGAATACATTGTGTGTACTGAGCGCTTCAAGGTCAGTGTTGTCACACGCAGCCAGAGTGCCCTTTTAGCCTCCATCCCGCATCTCCCGGCACAAGAGCAGGTGACCTCATCCCTAATACAGAAACACTGTTAGCACTGACACAACATCTGTGGCCATCGGGCTGGAAACATTCCTGGAAGTGTTTTCCAGAAAGCTGTAGAGCATGTCAGGCGTTAGTGCTGAGAGAGCATTCTTGGGTTGTATGCGTCCCCACACAGCCATATCTCCACGTATTGGAGATCTGGAGCAACCTGCTACCCGTCTGGACACCAGATGAGAAGGAAACCGTTCCCACGTCTGCACACGAGACACCCACATTTACTGGATCTGACACGCAGACGTCTAAATAAAAGCCATCAGGCGCGTATGGGGGAACAGGATTCCTGCGTGGAAAAGATATTAAATAGGAAATCTGGCCTAATTAGAATCAGGGTATTGTGTTCAATCTGCTGACTGATACAGAGAAACATGTTCTGTATTCATGAACACACTATTTTTGCTGTGACTTGGCCTTTGGGAGTTTGTGTACAGCAGAGCCTCAGAATGGTAATGGAAGAAGCAGCACCAGGAACTGCAGTGCAAGGAAAATTCTGATAGGATGAGAGACAGTGATACATAGATGAGCTTATAGGTTGACGGCTTATTTCACTGACTTTCATACCACCAGAGGTTGCATGGCCAACATAAATATTGAATAGGCTCACGGTTAGGGGAACCAGCAAAGGCTGGTGTCCCTCACCATAGTATTCTTTTTACAATGTAAAGACAGGGGGATTTAAAGGGCCACCTTCAAATATTATTGTTATTGCATTACCCCGTGGGGGATTTAAATCATAGTTTCATCAATAAATAAGCAAAAAAGTCAGAGGGTCGACACCAGAACGAAATCAAATTCAGTCATAAAGTTCTTCAAAAACAATGTTCCACTGTATTCTTAAGGCAATAGAGATTTCTGGATGTCACCAGATATCCTGGCTGGGTGTGGTCAGGGTAGTCATCCAGTTCATCTGTGGTTCAAAATAATATGGCATCATACCTCGACGCACGTTTCAACAAAAAACGTCTTCATCAGGAGGTGAAGTTTGCCTGAATAGGGGTAAAAGACTTGCTGTCCCTACCACAGACTCCCCCATATTTAAACAAGAGCTCCTGTGGTCAAAAATTATGGATCGGGGGTGTTTAGCAGTTATGTCACCATCATTAAGGTTATACTTTTTCATGTTATATCTCCATCATTTCAAAGGCTCCCATTGTAGGGAGTCCCCAATGATGCAGAGAGTTGGTCTTATTTGATCAGTTGCTGTTTCCACCATGAAACCATGAGTTATGGGTGTCATTAGGATAGAGGGTCCCACTCATGAGTCCCAAAAACTTTAGATTTTTGGGAAGAACCTGCCAAGTACAAGAAAGGGATTGGACTTTATTACTTGCCAGTGCATCTTTAAGAATGTCATTAAAGAAGATCCAAAAGAAGAAAAAAAGAATGCCCTATAGTAAAATGTGTAAATAACGCAACACTGGTGTTTACAGCACTGCCCAATTCATTGCCTTTGTTAGCATGCCATAGTAGTCATTACCATTCACTTGAATGGGACACGTTGTATCCGTAAAGCAAAATCAGCACAGTTGGGCTTGAGGTTTTTGTGGGAATAATAAGAAATGCCTTGAGTAAAGAGCCCTATACAAAATATATAAATACCATATATACTCGCGTATAAGCAGAGTAAAAAAAAATATCTTGCACTCGGGTCCTACTTACCTGTCTGAGTGTTCACTGTTCTCCCTGCCGGAAGCACAATTTTCTTTAGATCTACCAACAACTATGTAGTGCCAGGTCCTCCCTGATAGAATACATAGTGATTGGGAGGTATATATCACTGCTTTGTAGTGCCGGGTCCTCCCTGATAGAATACATAGTGATTGGAAGGTATATATCCCTGCTAAGTAGTGCCGGGTCCTCTCTGATAGAATACATAGTGATTGGAAGGTATATATCACTGCTAAGTAGTGCTGGGTCCTCTCTGATAGAATACATAGTGATTTGAAGGATTGTATCACTGTTATGTAGTGCAGGGTCTTCCCTGATAGAATACATAGTGATTGGAAGGTTTAGAAAGCTCCCCATATTATATGGTTTTGGTAGAAGAAAAGTAGATTGTACAGAAATTGTATGGTAAGGATTGTAAGGTGTATGGGGAGCTTTTTGAAGTTTATTGTTCATCTTTACAGCAACATAACAGGCAATGAAATAGTTAAGCACGTTGCAGCCAGTCCCATTTGTGGTTTAGTGCCAGCCTGCTGAGTCAGAACTTTTTTGTTTTCCTCCTCGATGTGTTTACATCACCTTGCTGCCTTTATTTTCAAAGGTGAACCCAGGAGGCGTCCAACCCGGTCTTCAGCCATTGTCAATGTAAAAGTCTAAGGTGAAGGGTCTCCGGGTCAGGTTCATTTCTTGGATGTGTAACATGCTGAACAGTCGTCTTCCTGGTTATAAGTATTTTCCTTTGTTTTCTTTCTGCTGACAGTTGGTAAAACTATGCAGTGGTATGTTAGAAGCCGGCAAAACCTACCTTACCACCAACAAGCACTTTGTGAGCGGCATCCGGGATTTGTCCCAACAGTGCAAGAAAGATGAGATGATCTCGGTAAGTTGTTTCTGCAGTTTATTTTCTGAGACCCGGGCTGGAATACCGAGTACTTATAGTTTCTTCCTCTGTTCTAAGTGTTTTAATGTTATGCCAGACATATAGTCATTGGCAGATTTTTTAGAGAGTCCTGAAGGTCACTCTCCTCACCATTGTATAGGAACCAATATAGCTGCTAACTCAGATGTGGGCATACCTTTGCCTGGGGGCCGTATCCAGCCCATTTGGTCTTTTAATCCGGCTCTTCATCAAATTGGTGTCAAGATGCTCTGGCTCCCCTCCGCTTGTTCCCTGCAACAAGTGGTGATATTGCCTAGAGGATGATTGATATGGTCTCCTTCTAGTTTGCCCATGTCTGCAACAGAATGTTTAAAGACTATCCTATTTTTTTTGTTTAAAATTTTGTTTTTTAATTTATCCCTGGCAGTATGATTTTTAGATTTTTTAAAGTACAGGAAGTTTATCAATTTGACATTTATTTTGTATTTATATAGCGCCAACATATTACATAGCGCTTTACAGAGCATATATAGTCATACCACTAACTGTCTCTCAGTGGAGCTCACAATCCAATGTCCCTACCATAGTCATGTATATGTAATTAACACATAGGTCACATGTAACTAACATAGTAAAATATTTTTGATTTACAAATCAGCATGTCTTTGAAGTGTGGGAGGAAAACGGGAAACCCATGCAGACTTGGGGAGAACATGCAAACTCCTTGCAGATAGTGCCCAGGCCGGGATTTGAATCTGAGACCTAGCCAAAGTGCTAAGCACCTAAGCCACCATGCTGCCCAATCCAATCTGTTTAAATTTCCCACCCAGGCTGGGAGGACTTGGGACAAGGCAGCCCTTACAGGTTCTTTGTCTGGCCCTTCTGTCAACATGAAAGCCCATTGTGGCCCATGTGCCAAAAAGTTTGCCCAGATTTGTGCTAGCTATCATCATTCCGTAGGTTCTATGGTCTTTACATGTTGACCTATGGGCATCTAAGGTCTATTGCAGGGGTGTCAAACTCCAGCCTGGGGGCCGCACCTGGCCCGTGATTTTTTTAAGTTTGACCAGCAAGATGATTCTTTACATTTTATTGGATCTTTTATTCGACATCTGATGTCACACGTGTTACAGTATTACACTTTGCTTGTTTCAATGTTTAGGCAAAATGTAACTTTGTTTCCATATGATAAAGGTTCATCATTACATGACATGTGATGATAACCCTTTTTTATTTATTTGTTATAACTATCAAGGTTGGCCCATGTCCACAACTTTAATTTTGTCCCTCTTTGTGTTTGAGTTTCACTCATGATCTATTGAAACTGAATAATCTTGTACCCTTCAGACTGAGAATGCTTTTCACTAATCTGCTCCTCTAATATTTTCAGGAGTGCCTGGACAAGTTTGGAGATAGCCTTCAGGAAATGGTCAATTATCACATGGTAAGAGCCGTGTTCTTCCTATTTCTGAGAAATGCTATGGTGACCTAACAGCCCCCTCCCCCCCAATAGTCAGCATTGGGATTTGTGTTCTGACGTTTCTTGGAGAACTGAGATCCAATACGGTTGGCTAATATGTTCAGAGTGCCAGTTGTACAGTGGTCGTGTGAGATGGTCGCACATTTTCAACTAGTATATTTGTGAGGTAATTGCCAAGTCCCTGAACATGGTATCATCACCAATATTGTTGGAGGTGTAGAGAAGGGTTGTTATAAATATTCTAGTGGTTCCCAAACTGGCGGGTGCAGAGGTATTCCAAAGGGGGGGGGGGTGCACTTAGGGGCAGCAAAGGTTACACTTCCCAAGAGAGTCTGAGGGGAGAACAGCAGCACTCAGGTGCCTGTTAGCTTGCAGTTTTCTTCTCCTGCCGATTGCATTCAGTTCCTTTCACACTCCGCAGGAAGCCCACCCTGAGGTAACTAGCTGCAGACAGTAAGTAGACAGTAGTGTGTGTGTATTGTGCATGGCTGTGTCTCTGCGTGTATTTTCCTCTTTGTGAATAATGCATAATTGCTGTGTGTGTGTCGCTCTCTCTGTTAATGATGTATCTCTCAGCGTGTGAAGTGTGTGTATAATAGAAATACAAAGAGAGATGTATTCTAAATAAAGTGTGAATCTGAGCCTGTGTATATTGAATGGGAGAGGGGGTGGGGCTCTACAATGTTCCTATCTGAAAGTTTGGGAAAGTTTGGGAACCACTGTTCTAGCACATGTTCTTTTTGCATAAAATTAGTTCCAAGATAAGTCGACATTTGAACATTTGCTGGAGCAATGCTTATTCCTATTGCTCGAGCGGTGCCTGCAATGCACTTTTTGATAAATCGGACGACAACACATACACATTTTGATATTTCCGTTTGATCAACCTTAAAAAACAATGTTTTTAAGTCGATCAAATAAATAATAATATTTAAGTACTATTGACCAAAAGTGATCGAAGACCGATCAAAGATCAACCCGTGTATGGCAACCTGAGAACTTACTGCTGAGAAGTAGGATCAGGCTAGGAGGAACTGGGACTACTTCAGTGCTTCTGCTGAGGATGAATTACTCCACAGTGCTTGCAGCTACATAGGGTAGGGAAGGCATGAACGATGTAAACTTTTTTGTAAAGTTGACTGTACACCTCTTATACTTCATATACTGCACGATTATTGTTGATTATAGTGGGTCAACCAATAGTAGTGGCCAAAAGCTTTGTCCTTTCTTTTCAATAAGGCTAAAGGTGCCCATTCACATACAGATGGGCGCACAATCGATGATTCATTTGAGCCCTGGCATCACAACATGCGAGCTCGTGGTCATTATTGTGCGGCCATAGGATGCGATCACCCCGGTCAACCAATCCTGATCAAAGCAGGTCTGCCGAACAGGTAACGGACATAAATCCTGATCAATTGTCATTCCCTTAAATGGGGACCGGTTCAAGCTCAGAATGGTGACATCACAATGTCGAGTGCCCAGCGATTGGATGGGAATCGAGGAGCAACACTTAAGGCCCCCATACCCGAAGCGAGCCACATGGGGTGACAGATGCCTGTTGCCCCAAAGCTCAGTCGACCAGTGAACAGACATGTCTGTAAATCTCTGGCCGATGCCTTTAGTTTGAATGGGGACTGGGGACAAAGGGTGCCTGCCGATACCCTGAGTGACGGGGTGCAGCGTTATGACATCATCACGCTGCACTCTGTCACTCGTCTTTCGGACATGTCCATTCTCTGGCCAACCAAGCTTTGGGGCGTCAGGGATCTGTTACCCCATGTGGGCACTCGCGGTTGATTTTGCTGACGTCCGCGAGCCCGCATGCACATTGGTCGTGTATGGGGGCTTTAAGTGTTGCTCCTTGGGTCCAATAAAATCAGCGGGCGCTCGCCGTTGTGACGTCACCATGCTGCGCTTGAGCGGGTCATTGATCGTGCACCCATCTGTATGTGTTTGGGCACCTTTATTGCTGCTTAAATAAATAATTTAGATGTCGGGTATCACATTTATTTAGTGTTTCCTGGGGATTGTAGTGCAGCGATCTCTGAATATGACCTTTCCTTGGCATTTGAATTTTCCGATTAGTTTTTTCTTAGCTGTGACCGGGGTGAATCGGGCAAGTAGGACTGTGCTCTGTGCTTATTTAAAGCACTCATCTCATTTGCCTGTTGAGACTGGATTATTCCAGAGATTGCCGAGCACATCTGCTCGCCCGGCTGGGTGTTGCATAATCTCCCAGTGACGGGGTGCCAGATGTTGTGGGATTCGCAGCCCAGGAAATGAGAAAGAACCATGTCATCTCTTTCCAGTTTTTCACCCTGAATCAGAAAAAGTGACAGTTTGGAGAGGGACAGGGAAGCTGCGCGGAGATAAGTCTCTTGGCTCGGTGCGGCAAAGGATGATCTTTTACAAAATTAAGCTTGCTGTGCGGGTGATTAGCGGCGGGCTTAACAAACAGCTATGCAAAAGCGTTGGCACACAGAAATAATGCCATTCACAAGGATGGCACCATTCATTAGACAATCACATGAATAAATGACTGAAATGTCCAGCTGGGGGTGAAAATTGAGCAATCTGGTCATGCACAGGGGTCAGGTCATGTTACAGGTGTAGGAGTCTATATTTGTATAGTGTGTAGCAGGGTTGTAATTTGGCAGTGGTCAGTTTATCCTGTGGATATATATAACGTGTACTGAAATTCTGTTTTAGCAATGCTCAGTGGTCAGGTCATGCTTCAAATTTAGTATTCCCTATCTTTATATTGTGTACTAGTTATTACCATGTACAGTGGTCAGGTCATGCTGCAGGTGTTATATTCTCTATCTACCCTATTTTCCGGCGTATAAGACGACTGGGTGTATAAGTCGACCCCTAACTTTTCCAGGTAAAATATAGAGTTTGGGGTATACTCGCCGTATAAGACCACCCCTTCCAACGCACACCAAATAAAAATTAAAACAACATCAGATTTGCTTTCAATATGTTCATTTTAATTCTTATGACATGGGCAAACTGCCTGCAAATCACGGGAAATCCACCGGAAAATGTGTCGGCATGTGTAATTTTTTTGTCTAGCTCAGGGAAACCGCAGTGGACCCATGGCCTTACATATGTCTACTCTGACTTTCAATTCCCAGATTTCCAACAACCTTAAAAGTCCTATTTGTTTTAGTAATTTACATTCCTAATTTCTCACCCCTAACTGCAACCTTTAATATTAATGTTTACCTGTGGTTAACCAAGTGACATGTATTGTATACATTTAATTCAAAGAATTTTGGCAAAATGTCACATGATACAGTGAAGGTGTTTTAATGTGTTTGAGCTGCAATACTAGTTTCAGCCACTGCAGCCACAGCCTTTAGTGAGCATGTCGGCTTCGTCTCACACATCGAGGAGGGAGAGAGGGAGGGTGGATAAGGGGGCGCTTCCTATGTCTGACAGGCAGACTACTCTTGCTCAGAAGTTTCCGCACTTGGCGTATAAGACAACCCCCGACTTTTGAGAAGATTTTCCTGGGTTCAAAAGTAGTCTTATACGCCAGAAAATACAGTATATAATGTGTACTGGAATAACGTTATTACCATGTACAGTGGTCAGGCCATTCTGCCAGTGTAATATTGTCTATACAATGTGTAGTGATATTATGTTATTACCATGTACAGTGGTCCGGTCATGCTGCAGGTGTTATATTCTCTATGTAATGTGTAGTGAATTTTTTACTTTGGCCATGAGCAGTGGTCAGGTCATATTTCAGGTGTAATATTCTCTATCTAAATAATGTGTACTGGTATTTCACTATGGCCATGTGCAGTGGTCAGGTCATATTACAGGTGTAGTCTCTACATATATAGAATGCTACATCTGTATTACTACACCAGTATTATTGTAATAAATACCTTTTTTAAATGATATTGTTATTAAGTATGATATAAAGTTTTAAGTTTATTAAGTATTTTTACATAATGTTTTTAGGGGAAGAAGACATAATTTTTAAATTTTAAAAGCACAAACCCCCTCCGGCTCTCAACATGTATTTCAAGCGCTACACCATGGCGATTTGGCTCTTTGGAATAAGTTTGCCTACCACTGGTCTAGTGGGATTTTTTTTTATGACGGGCCGGGTGTTTTATTACACTTTATTATGCTTCCCTCTGGTTTGGAAGTGAAATAGACGGATTTAGCAGTTTGCTCTCAGTAATCCGTCTCCCATCCTCAGAATAGCAGAAGCCACATTGCCAGGAGCGGTGTGTGCGTCAGGAGCAGCGCTGATACCAGGCCATAGGGGTGGGAGGCAGCGGAAGGTCACCCAGCAAATCCCCTCTCATTTCCTGATGACTTCATGTGAGGGTTTTATCTGAAGACTATAGGGAGGAGTATGGGAGATGCTCAGAGAGGAAACATTTGGATATGAAATACACATCCATTGAGCCTTTCCTTATCTCCCCTCTCTCCTTTTTACGGGAAGGGGGTCTTCCCTCATCCTGTCTCAGCGGGCATGATTAATGCATAAGTGCTGACAGCGGGGGAGGGAGATGGGCCAGACAAGGCTGTACATGAAACATTACGCTGCCCATGCTGACATTCATCTGTAAATCCAGCGACAGGAAAAATCAGGTCAAACTTTCACATCAGTCATGAAAAGAAGATGGAACTCTTACAGCCATCAGATGTTTTTGCTTTTTTGTAACATCTTTCAAGCCCCATAGACACTTTGAATTTTGGTCGTTGGGAATGATCGTTTTTGATGACCAAAGAACAAACGAGCGTTGTACACATAGCGTCTATTCTGTTCTACACTGCTCAAAAAAATTATGGTATCACAAGAATAAGAGCTGATCCTACCCTGTTTCCCTGAAAATAAGGCGCCCCCGAAGATACGTAACTGTACCTCTGGACAGGGGGGATCAGAGGGGGCAATCAAAGTGACACAGGAGGATCAGAAGGGGTTACTAAAATGGTAATCCCCCCTCTGAGTCTCCTGTGCCATTTGATCCCCCCTCTGATCCCCTATGTCATTTTATATGATCCCCCAACCTGATACCCCAGTGCCTTATTCTTCTTCATGGAAAAATAAGACATCCCCCGAAAATAAGACGTAGGGCATCTTTGGGAGCAAAAATTAGTATAAGACACTGTTTTATTTTTGGGTAAACACGGTAGATCTGAATGAATGAAATATTCTTCTCAAATACTTTGTTCTTTACATAGCTGAATAGCAAAAATTATCAATGGAAATCAAATGTATCAACCCATGGAGGTCTGGATTTGGAATACATAGAGATTGGAAGGATTAGAAACGTCCTCCTATTACATGGTTTGGGTAGAAGAAAAGCTGATTGTACAGAAATTGTATGATAAGATTGTAACGTGTATGGGACTGCAGTTTTGTGTTGACTACTTTAAGTTGACCTGCGACCATGGTATACATAAGTAGGACTCTCTTTAAAATCTGAAGGCAAGGAACGCACGCATAGATACGGGCTAAATCGATGGCCGCTTCGAGCGCAGTGCATGCTCACGGCCATATCTGATGCGATCATCCCTGTTTTCGAGCAGGATCAATCAATCCTGCTCGAAAACAGGGATATCGGACATGACCGTAAATCACACCGTAAAAGACACCGCGGGGTCTCCATGCAAAGCATCGTTGGTGCTGATGTCGACCAGCAGCTCAATGACCTCATCACGCTGCTGCCAAGAACTTCGAACGGCTCCTACATCGAGATGTGTGTTCCCTGCTTTACCCAAGGAAACTTTTTTTTAAACACAGCTCCAAATGTAATACAAGAAAACAAAAAATATCAGAAATATGAATATTGAATGTACATGGAGCTTGGCGGTAAACCCTGGCTCACCCATGAGCTCCTCCATCTTGTATCTAGGCCTGTACATCTCATGTTTGTGATTAAGCATCCATATGCCAAAGGTAGATTCCCATCAGACCAATGTCTAGCCAAGCACAGCGCGATGACATCATGGCGCTGCACTCGGGCTTCAACAATATTGAGGCGCAGCACTGCAGTGTCATCAATATCTGCTGCCCCCATTCAAAGTAATGGAAATGGAACAGGGTTTTCCAACATTTGAAGCCTGTTTGGCCAAGTTGGATGGCTCAAATTTTGTAACAGATTTGATTGCCATGAACGCCCATGGCACTCGATTGTTCTCAAATCTATTAAGAAATTGAGCCATGTATGCTAAGCTTTAGTCCATTACTGTATGTGTGTTCTATATCTCCCCCCCCCCCCCCCCCCCCCCCCCCCCCCGTCATTGCCTCGCCAATGCTGTACGTACATTCCTTCCATATAAGCTGCCTAAGATGGTAAGGCTGTTAAGCCTGTATGAACCTGAGCACATGGAGCCCAGGCGTTCCTCTGCTATGATTACAATCTTGATTGCTTTGTGAAGTGATGTTTGCTGCATGGAGCATGCAGACAATGTCATTGTATAATCGCCTTCCTTCCGGCCGCCTGCAGTCAAATGAAGACACGAAATTTAACATTCCTCCGTCATGAATCCCAACGGCAGAAATAGTTCCTAAATGTTCATCACAGACCTCGTCATCTGTTGCTCACTGAAAATTGGTCAGGACTCATCCTCATGATATTAATGGAGTTAACCCTTCATTATGATGCTCAGCCGTGATTTAGGAATTGGATTTCAGAAGGTCGTAGCTAACAGCCAGACAACACGCTGCTTTCCATCGTTCACAGCATCGGCGGGCACCCTTTGTGTGCCGGCCATTAGTTTCAATGGGCACACTGATCCGCATTAAAACTAATGGCATTGGCCAGAGATTTACGGACATGTCCTTTCTCTGGCTGAGCAAGCTTTGGGACGATAGGGATCTGTCGCCCCATGTAGCCGCGGCACACGCACATCGGTCAGCGGCAACATCGGCCGCTGCTCGTTGCGTATGTGGGGACCTTAACAGTTGTAGTTTGGTTCCCTGGACATCCACTGGGCCTATAGCTTCCACCTTTAACCTCCCTAGCGCACTGCTGAGGTCCAGATTTCTGTACCAGAAGCGCACCAGAATTTTTTTTGTGTTGTAGGCTTGTAACTTCCAAAAATCTGTCCGTACAAGGGTCTAATAGACATCCAGACTATATTAATGTTTGAAACACACAATTATTATTAAAAAAAAGTACATTAACAAAAGTATGTAATATATCATTTGAATGCTTAAATCTCTTGAATACTTATTTGGTGAAAGATTTCAAAACAGTATTTATTGATTTCAAAACAGTATTTATGTTTGTTTATAATAACATTTTTATTTTGTTTTTGTTTTGAATTGTATTGGATACAGTTATCACTGTATCCAATACAATGGCATTCTCTGAAAGGGTTAACTTCAAAGATCACATCTGGATATTCCAGTTGTGCTCTTTGAAGATATCCTAATTTGCATATGAATATCCCAATTTGCACATGAATGTCCCGCGGCCCCCCTGCGCCCAGCTGAGCTGGACGGCACTACCTCGTCAGCTGCAATACTGCATAAGCAAGTGCAGGACGAGATGGTGCCGTCAGAAGCACTAGGAAGATTAAGGTGGGTTTACACGTGTAGATTTTTTGTTCGTTCAACTGCCGATTCGATTTTTTGATAGATTTTTTTGTCGAACATCGTTCGTCCATTTACCGAATGTAAAATTAGATTTTTTTGTTTGTTCATCCCGATATCGAATGAAAATACATTCAGAATTACTACGACCGATAAAAAATTTACCAACATGTTCGATGACCTTTTGAATGATTTTTTGTTTGAGATCGAACAAAATGTATCCATCGAACAAATCGGCCATTCAAGATTTTTGTTCAATCAACTAAAAAATAGTTCCTTGTTCATTGATTGGACGAAAAAATCTACAGGTGTAAACCCACCTTAATTGCCTTGTGAATGATCCAGCACAGAGATCCCGTGTCACCAGATTCAGACATGATTCCTGCATGAAGACCATGTTTAAAGGCATCTCCCCTATAAAGTATTCAGCACGGTGATTCCTGAGGCTTCTGTCACTGGACTTTCTTATCAACGATGAATCCGTAATGAGTCAACACAGACTGTTCAAAATGCAAAGCATCTGACGGATCTGGCATGTTGCTTTGTTTGCATATGCATGGCTTTGTAGTTGGGAAAACACAAGCCCATGTGAGCAACGTGTACACTGACAGCCAGGCAGCGATGATGAGACAATGTCGAAATCTTAAAGAAGAACTCTGGGCAAATATAAATATAAATGGGGGGGGGGGGGTTCAAACACAGACACATGTATATAGTCTGCAGGGTGGGAGGCTATGAACAGTGATGTCAGACTATCTTCTAGTCTTCTAATCCGGATAAACTCATACATAATTAAACATGCATGCATCGTTCTTCGGATACTATTCCCCTTCAAGCTAAACTGCAGGCAGCCATTAAAACAGTAATTAACAGTAAAAAATTCAAATATGAATTAGCTTTCTTTTTTCTGTAACCCCTTGTACATCAGCACTGGAAGGGAAGGAGGGCAATACTTGTGGTCACTTTGGGGGGCTTTATTTATGTGTGCTGAATAAAAAAAGAACAGAGAGATGACCTCACCCAACTGTTGCTGCTCTTTTATGTCCAATCACAGTCTGGGGACATGGAATGCACCCTAGCCCAGCTATGTTATATAACTACAGTAGAGACATGTCAGTAGGCAGCTGTGTGGCATAGCTGTGCAAATAATGGGGGCTGGCTCAGGGTACCAAGTATGGGCATGTTTTCACTGTGTTCTGTGACCCCTACGTTAAGGGCAGTGCTTGGCAGGGTTCCCAACGGATCACATACACTGTACCTGCCCGGCGGATGCTCTGTTCAGACATCCGCCAATGAAGGAGTTAATGTACTGCCCTACATTAACCCATGCATTGGCGGATCAGCTCAGCGCCGTGAGAACAGAGCATCCGCCGAGCAGGTAATGTGTATGTAATTTGTTGTGACCTCCGCCAAGAACTGAGCTTAATGTAGTGGTCCCGATGGATTACAAAACACTGTGGAGACATAGCCTAAGATTTAATCTTTCTACTCTATGACTTCAATAGTAGAGTGTTGTACCGTGTTAGCCATCGATAAATAGAGAGAGTTTGGAGCTCAAGTGATACCGTTTATTGGCTAACTGAAGTCATTAGAGAAGCAAGCTTTCGGGATATCGCAGATCCCTTCTTCAGGCTAATACAATTCTGGTTTTAGAAGCTCACATTTATACACAAAAAGTTACAAGGACATAAATATTGAAAAAAAAACATGTGGTCAAGAAGAAGATGTCACTGTCCAGTTGTGCGAGTTTCTTCAGATAGTTTTTCAGTTCCAGAAATGTGCGGTACATTGTGGTATCTTCCATCTTAGCAATAGTAGAGTGTTGTACCGTGTTAGCCATTGATAAATAGAGAGAGTTTGGAGTTCAAGTGATACCGTTTATTGGCTAACTGAAGTCATTAGAGAAGCAAGCTTACTTCAAATCCATATCTGGTGCTGTGTGCATTGTTCTGTTTTGTTGTTGTATTCTGACAAGGAAAATTGGAGCAGGAGTGTACC
>CM070038.1:89589105-89599944 GCA_036250615.1 Ptychadena robeensis
CCCCCCCACCGACAGGTCCTCATCCAGGAAGAGGAGGAAAGGCGATAAACTTAAGTGATAGGTATATGTAAAAGCCAATCAGCGACCCAGATGGCGCCTGAGCAATCACCTCGCCTCTCCTCCTTTGCTATGCTAGTGTTGGCCGGGGATCAACAGAGTGCCTATGCTCCCACTATTCCACCAATGAAGAGGGGGTGATGATATAATTTATATTGCGGCACATAACCTTTGACGATGTTTATGAGAAAATGTGCATTACCACACTACAGTGTTCCCTAATGCTTGAAGTATCATTTTAAAACAGGTTTTGTGATTTAAAAATTAAATAGAATGTCTTCTAGCTCTGCCTGCTGTCATTTCTTCTTTAAAAAATGCTTCTACAATTAAGTATAGATTGAAATTGTTATGTGCGGCCCTTTAGTGATGTCAAGGGCCATACTTGTGGCCCTCCATATCATCTCAGTTGGCCACCACTGACCTACAATGTAGGGCACCCTGAGAACTTCTAGTTTCCTGTAGTGAGCTGATAATGCTTCCTCTGCTGCAGTTTAATCCTAAACAATGTTATTTGTTCTGCCTGTTGATCTACAACACACCCTCCCCCTTTAATCACCATACCAGGTGTGGAAGATATTCTATTGTCCAATAGAATCAGGTTCTATAGATTAAATAGGCCTTACAACCTTAAGCTAGCCACACACGGGTAGATTCCCGTGCAATCGACCACCAATCAATCACAGCGTGGTGACGTCACTACGCTGTGATTGATTGGTGGTTGATTGAACGGAAATCAATGTGCACCACATGGGCACATCGATTACCGTTCAATAAAGAAGTGCGGCTAGCTAGGGTTCTCTCCAGCTTCCAGCATGTGAATCATTCTGAAAGCTGAAGAGAAATCCAGCCGGTGCCCCGACGTTTCCTGCTCCCCCTTCCAGAGTAGACGTTACACCGGCTCTCCCTCTCTGCTCTGCACGGCTGCAGTGAGTGCTGACTCCGCCCCCTTCACACAGAGCTGTGCTCTGAGCTGTCACTTCTCTGTGTTGATGTCGGCTTTCCGTGCAGCCTGCACATAGAGTGTTGGTGATTGATTGAATGTGGTTTTCCAACATGTTGGAAAACCCATTCAATCGAGATACTTCGAGGGGGCTCTATTGAACCCCCTCGAAGGACAGCACACACAGGAAGGATTGTAAGCAGATTCGAGTACAATCAATCACCGTGACCGCGCACGTTGATTGATTGTACTCGAATCGTTTTACAAATCTACCCGTGTGTGGCTAGCTTTAGAGGTTGGGGTACAATAGGATGGGGAGATTGGACTGCCAGGGTGTTGCAATGTAAATGGCATCTGATAGCTTTGAAAACATGTTGGGCAAATTGACATTGAATTGGACCAATAACAATCCACCTTAACTCTCAATAACCAATAAGATGTGAGTTTGCTCCAATCAGATTTGTCCATTTTGTTTTGTTTTTTATTAATATATAGTGCCTTAAAAGTCTTGGTATGTATCTTAATAACATCTTTTTTTGTTGTTTTCAGATTCTTTTTGATCAGGCTCAGCGGTCTGTGCGACAGCAGCTTCATAGTTTTGTAAAAGAGTAAGTTGGCTTTGTTTTATTATAACTGGATATAATTCTGTATAGCTATAAGGCTATCCGCTATAAAAGGTGTGTTGTACTAATATCTCACATCATATGGTCATCAGCATGTGACCTCCCACCTCTTCAGAAATAAAACTTCTATGGTGACAGGTCTGTATTCATTCAAGCACAGAATTAACACTGGGTTAACCAAATACTCGCAGACGATCTAAAACAATGCATAGATTAAATGTATGTACATTCCTTGTCCCTAACAAGGTCTGGAATTAACCTGACCATTCTCTGCTGCAGGTCACATTGAGCTACAGGTGCCCTTGTGTATCCCCAACACTGTGACTGGACAGTGAAAGTAGAAGCTGCATAGTAATCAGTTAATCTCTTTGCCAGTCTGCTCTCTTCTTCTGTTGGTACGGTCCCTGCACTACATCATTCCAGTCAGCTTTGTTAGAAGCTGATACCGGGGTATAAACTGGTTGCATTAAAAAGAAATGCATTGATATACTAATGATTACATAGCAGCACCATTTACAGAGCAGCCGGTCCTGCTTCAATGGGAACCCAACAACACTAACTGCTCTCAAAATGTCACACTGATATCTGGGGTGCTTTACAAACCTTGTAAAATCTCTGAATGAAAATGTAATTTAAGCCCCCCCTACACCTTTAGATCTACCAAGAAACAACTATGTAGTGCCTGGTCCTCCCTAATAGAAAACATAGTGATTGGAAGGTATATATCACTGCTATGTAGTGCCGGGTCCTCCCTGATAGAATACATAGTGATTGGAAGGTATATATCACTGCTATGTAGTTCCGGGTCCTCCCTGATAGAATACATAGTGATTGGAAGGTATATATCACTGTTATGTAGTGCCGGGTCCTCCATGATAGAATACATAGTGATTGGAAGGTATATATCACTGCTATGTAGTGCTGGGTCCTCCCTGATAGAATACATAGTGATTGGAAGGTATATATCACTGCTACGTAGTGCCAGGTCCTCCCTGATAGAATACATAGTGATTGGAAGGATTAGAAAGCTCCTCATATTACATGGTTTTGGTAGAAGAAAAGTTGATTATACAAAAATGTTATGGTAAGATTGTAAGGTGTAAGGTCTTAACTTATACTACCTATTCCTATGTGGGATACATTTACTAAATTCTTGTACATAAGGTGTAACTGACATGGTTTTCTTTTTTTAATCAATACAGTTTTTCATCCTCTCTCATAGGAGAGTAGGAATGGCTGTATGGTTCACTGATAGTGACAACAGTGGTTTTTTTCTAAAGGGGGTATCCTCACATCTGGTCTAGGTTGTAGTTTTAGGATTAAACAGGAAGTGCCTAAAATGAACCATTCGTGATAAAACGAGTTACTGTTTTTGGTGTTTATTGATGTATATGGCAGATTTTTCTATAACAATTTTGAGATATCTTCTACTGGGGGGTCACTGTGTCATTCAGTCACCTCCCGGAGTCACCGGGGCTTTATAGATGAGACAAGTGGCAGCCTCTGCGCGCGCTCGGCGCTGAAATCCACGTATGTAGGCCACAAGAGCAGCAGCATCGCTGGCAGGCCGAGGGAGACAGTTTCCACGGCAATGGGTAATTAAGTGAGAAACTGTCAGCGGCCTGTGTCTGGGGGAGGGGCACGGGAAGGAGGATTCTTGTCATCCTCCATATTTACTTTTCCTCTTTCCTGTCCTGAGCGACTCTCTCATCTCCACTGCTTGGTGTCACCCGTGTTCACACTGAAACATTCCCTTCTCATTCATCACCTACCTCTCAATGTTTACAATTAGGTAAAGGAGCATAGAGCCAGAAATCATTGGAAATATCTGGCTTACTTATTAGGGAAACTCATAAGTATAAAGGGTGATGCCTATAGTGACCAGATACTACCCTAATAAATACAAATGACTAATTACACCCTGCATGGCATCAGTGTAAAATAAATGTGTTCTGATATACTCAACGGTCCATCTCCAACCTTCATCCCATTCCATGCTGCAGCCTCCATCAGACCCTTCAGGATTTTATACATATGATCCCTGACATGACCCAGGTAGGGCTGACTTTGTCCGAATATTATCCCCCTTTCCCAATAAAAACACAACACCAGTATTCTCGTTGGAAAGTTTTTGTATTAAAGTGTAGTACAAAATAAAAAGGCCACAGCTTATCAAAACATAAGTCCCTCCACAGTGCCTCACTCAATTAGAATGTATAAAACTGCATACATTAATAAAATATATAAACAATGATAACTTAGAATAAATTAACATTAGCTATACCGTCCGTACCAGCCACTAGCCCCTTTTCTCCTCTAGCTCAGTGGGTACATCCTTAAAACCAAACCTGTTAAGACAGGAAATTTTATTACTCATAGGACTTTGCCCTTTATAAAACTTTTGTGACAGCCATCCATACTAGCTCATCACCAACTATGTTGCTCTATAATGCAAAGGCACTGAAGAGGACCCGCCAAAGCATGCGGAAGCGGACTACAGCTCCGTATGCCCACCCAACTCCCGATAAGCTGCGGCCACTGCTTTCTGCAAACCACACAAAAACACATCCGCCCCCACATCTGACAGGTGAACCCCATCCTTCCTAAAAGTCCCGCTAGCCACCTCCAACAGATTGTGACGGGCCGAAATGCCCCCCAACCAGTACAGAAACCTGGCCACTGACATGTTTACTTTTATCCTGCTACGGTTCACTACACTGTGCTCCAGCTGAGACCGCCACGTCAAGCGGGGCACTATCTCCGACCAAACACAGACCAACTCAGGGAAATTCTCCAGCACCCTCCTGAAGAACGACTTAATGCTCCCCATCAATCTGTGTTGCTGGCATAGACCCACATCGTTACCCCCTGCGTGAATAACCAAAATGTGAGGTGCGACATGTAACATCAATAACTCGGATTTGGCCATAAGCTGCTCCCATCTCAACCCCCGAAACCCAAACCAGTGGACTTCCATCTGTGCTTCATTTATGTAGCAGTGCCCCATGATCCACACGATGCACTTTTGCGAATCTGCAGACAATGGATACAGTAAATACATGACATTGAACCAAGATAACATACAGTCAGCAGCAAACATATGTTAAACCAGATGCGGCCGTACATATCTCCGAAAGCGGCCAGATTTCCAGCGCCCAATGCGCTTGATGGATTCCTCCCCCATCCCGAGTCTAGCCGCCTCAGTGGCCGCCCCGATACGGAAGGAGTGTGTACCGTACAAACGTGGATCCAAACCTAGGTGCTTAAGGCAACGGCGAAACACCGCCGTAGATTGAAACCTCGACAAAAGGAGCCGTTCCTGTGCCGCAACAAGGGACTGTCACCTATCGGCCGAACCTTCAAATAGCGGATGTAGCAACGCAAGGGACAGAGGTCGTAACCATCTATCCCTCGCAGCCGTATCCGGAACCCCTTCCCCCCCTTGATCCGTTTTGGAATGGAAAATGACAATGCACAAAGAACCCTCGCATACCCTTGTGTTCTGAATCAAAATCCCTCCCAATAAATGTCTGCTGGGGCTTACCAGTTCACTAATCCTAAAGGCCCCATAAAAGGCCAACGAAAAAGCCAAGGAAAACAGGCCTAATTCAAATCCATCGGAGCACAGTACTTCTAAAGCCGATACCAGTTGAGACAGAAGTGCCGGTGTGATTGGCCGACGCCGATCCGCCACCACCTTCCCTTTCCAGTAGCCCTTCAAGACCTGCAACACCAAAAACTGTTTTGTAAAGTCCTCCCATCCCCGTGACTTAAACAGAAAGGACAGCGCCGCCATGTGCTTCCCCACTACTGACGGCGATAGTCCCTGATCCAGCAGGTCACAGAAAAAGACCCAGAAGAGGTCCTTCCATGCCCCATCAGCGCCCCAATCCAGAACCGATGCCTCGAGTTCCGACCATTTGCTCCAGATCCTATTGTAATCGTGCCATGTGTTAAGGGCCACTGATCTCGTTAACCAACCCGCCATGTTGGTGACCCTATCTCCCAGAGCTGTGGCGGCATGCTGACCGGATCCTGCCGTGCTCCGGGGGCCAGTGCTCGGAATCTGTCCAACTGGAATCGAGACAAGGCGTGAGCCAAATCATTGAGCACCCCCGGGACATGCACAGCCCTAAACTTGATGTTACATTCCAAACACCGTAACACAAAATGCCTGACCAAGTTGATCACAGGATAAGATGAGGCAGTCATGGTGTTCACAGCCGACACCACAGCCGTGTTGTCGGAGTGAAAAACCACATGTCTCCCCGCTAACTGGCGTCTTCACAACGTGACGGCCACCACCAGCGGGAAGAACTCCAGGAACGCCAAGTTCCTGGTGAGACCTGCCTCATGCCACTCCGGTGGCCAACGGTCGTGGCACCATTCCCCGGCGAAATACGCCCCGAAGCCTATGGCCCCTGAAGCATTTGTAAAGAGCTGAAGCTCCGTATCTGGACACGGGGCTGACAGCCAGACCGTTTTGCCGTTGAACTGACTAAGGAAAACCTGCCACACCCGGATATCCTCCCGGACCTCCTTCGTAATCCTGACAAAGTGATGGGCTCTTGTCACTCCCCTCGTCAGCGCCGCTAAGCGGCAACAAAAAATTCGGCCCATCTGAAGTATCCTGCAGGCAAAATTTACCTTACACAAAAGGGAGTGTACCTCCCTTAAGGTAACCTTCTTAGTACACAGGAAAACCCCCAGGACTGACCGAAGGTCCCTTATTTTGTCCTCAGGCAAGCGGCGGAGCGGGGCGCCGGCGCAGCGATCTGCGCCCGCACCCAATCATCTCCATTGGTGTCAGCGGAGGCCCTAATTTGGGCAATCAAGACATCCAGCGGCGATCCCATACTCACCCTTCCGACGCTGCTTCCAAAATGGTTGCCTCCTTCCGGTCCCTCCTTGCTTTCTACCTTCTGGTCCCTCCTCCGGAAGACCCGCCCCCTCCGGCTACGTCACTCATTCTATCTCCAGCCCACCCTGCTGTCGGCTACGATAGGACATTCCGTGCCACCTTCATCCCACCCCTACCTCACTACAGGATACAGCAGAGTGTGTCCGGACTACAGACCTCTCCCTGTATGTCATTGGTTACTATGGACTAAATCAGGAGAGCAAAGCCTAGGGTGACAACGCAGCAATAGCCAGCACGCGACAGGGAGTTACTTGCAGGCAGCGTCGTCATTCGCTCAGTGCGGGGACCCAGGCCTAGTGACACATTGCTTTCACATCAACCTTTGCAACCAGAGCCTTTTTTTGTGTATACAAGGGCTAAATGACTTGAAAGTCAGTAATAGGCCAAATTTTCTTTTTATAAGCACATCTGCAATCAGGGAGATCGATGCCCTGGGTGAGCACCCACTCTTGTGCCCCCCCATGAGCACCTCTTGTCACTGCTGGTGGTCTCTCTGGGAAGGGGGGTGCTTTTGAGTCACAGACCTTAGCTAGGCATACACAGTTCATTTAAGCACGATCGATCTTCGATTAGATTTAAGATCCAGATTTTTTCATCAAACACCGATAGTAATCAAATCTAAACTATTACCACATGGAAGGTTCGATCGGAATAAGATATCAACTATTTTAGATTTGATAAAAAAATACAAAAAGAGTCATATGTATATGTGTTCATCGAATGCAATCAACTCGACCAACAAACACAATGCTACGATTTTAGTTCGATCATTGTACAATCATCGAAAATTTTCGATCGATCGATGTTTTGATCGTTATCAATCAATTTTCGTCTATCGAACTGTTTGTGTGTAGTAAACGATTTAAGTTGTTACTCACCAGCACTCCTCTAGAGATCTTCTCTCTCCGCGGACGGCAGCACACTTGATAGGTGGGTTCACTGGGGGAGAGGCATCTGCCCATTGGAAAAAAAACTTTGATGGCCAGATGCCACCCTCCGGCATGATGCCACCCTGGGCAACCGTCAAAATTGCCCCTCTGTAAAACCGTCACTGGCTGTGATGTCGGTGTGGCACCTGCATCACAGTCTTTGGCTTGCCCCCTCCGTGAATGGTAGAGTCACATTACTTTTAGATTGTACATGCTATACATTGGAGGTCTTGCTTAGGGAAGCAGTGCTTCTTACTGCCATATGATATATGAGATATCAGTCTTGCCTAGTGTCACCCAGAAACTTTGACACTCTTTCCGTTATTCACATCTCCATTTCTGCATCCCTGGCTACACGTATTTGTGAATGTTCAGCATCCCTAAGTCATGGGGGGAGATTAGTATTTGGGATGAGCAAAGTTAAATTAAACATTTCTGCCTAATTGCGTGCATTGTCCTCTGCCCCTATATATATATACATATTGCCTTAAGCTGGACATACACCTTTAGATCTCTCTGTCAGATATCCTTTAGATCTACCAACAACTATGTAGTGCCGGGTCCTCTGCGATTGAACACAGGTAGACTTGATGGTTTAGAAAGTCCCTCATATTACATGGTTTTGATAAAACAAAAGGAGATCTAAAGGAAATCTGACAGAGAAATATAAAGGTGTGTGGCCAGTTTTTCAGTTTAAGACTCAAATATGCCACCATCGGGTAAAACAATGGGTTTCCAGAACAACCAACATACCAGGGACACCAAACATAGTGAGGGCACGGCTTGCAAAGTGCAAGATCTAAGGACTGGTAAACTGAAATATAGCTTGTTGTTGCTTTTAATGTCAGATACAATTTTAAATAAAAACTCTCTAACAATCATTGTTCCCTCTGTACTGATGACCTGTGCTTTGTTCGCTCATTTCAGAGATGTGAGGAAGTTTAAGGAGTCAAAGAAGCAGTTTGATAAAGTCCGGGAGGATCTGGACATTGCACTAGTAAAAAACGCTCAGGCCCCTCGCCATAAACCGCATGAAGTGGAAGAAGCTACGGGTACCCTGACCATTACAAGGAAGTGCTTCAGGCACCTCGCCCTGGACTATGTACTACAAGTAAGTCATTTATTTAGTTGGAAAAACTGTTTCCTGTTTACTGGCATAGAAGGCCTTGGGGGCAAACACATGGGGCCATGTGTAGTGAGCAAAGATTGGGATGTGTGGTGGGCATTTAGAGAGATGGAGCCATGTGTCCTGGACATGAAGAGAGATGGAGTCGTGTGTGGTGGGTATGTGTAAAGATGGATCTATGTGTGGTGGGTATGTGTAGAGATAGAGCCATGTGTGGTGCACATGTGGAGTGATGGGCATGTGGAGAGATTGGCCCATGTGAGGTTGGCATGTGGAGAGATGGGTTCATGTGCTGTGGGCATGTGAAAAGATGGAGCCATGTGTGCTGGACATGTAGAAAGATGAAGCCATGTATGGTGGTTATGTGGAGAGATGGAGCTATGTGTGGTGGGCATGTGGGGTGATGGAGGAGCCATGTGTGGTGGGCATGTGGGGTGATGGAGGAGCCATGTGTGGTGTTCATGTGGCGTGATGGAGCCATGTGTGGTGGACATGTGGAGTGATGCGGCTATGTGTCATGTCATGGGCATGTGGAGAGATGGGGCCATAAGAGGTTGTCATGTGGAGACATGGGTTAATGTGCTGTGGGAATACGGAAAGATAGGACCATGTGTGGCTGGCATGTGAAGACATGGAGCCATGTGTTGTTGGCATGTGAAGAGATGGAGCCATCTCTGGTGGACATGCAGAGAGATGGATCCCCGTGTAATGGGCATGTGAAAAGATGGAGCCATGTGTAGTGGGCATGTGGAGAGAGATGGAGCCATGTGTGGTGAGCATGTAGAGAGATGGTCCTTTATTGTGACATGCGAGCCACAAAGAAAGTTGACGGCAAGCCTTGCACTTGCCAGATGCTACGATTACAGGTCTGAAGGCCAGGCAGACACCTATATAATGGTTGCCATGTGTCACAGACCTCAGGTCCTGCTCTGAATGATGAACTACACAAAGGCCACCAGCCTCATATATCCTGCTAGTACTGGCCCTGGGGCCAAATGAAATGTTATCTTCTTCTTTTATCCAGATCAATGTCTTGCAAGCCAAAAAGAAGTTTGAAATTCTGGATGCGGTGAGTATTGATGTATTCTTTGTGATTTTCCTGTATGAATGTAAAACGTAGTACAGCGATCAGCGCAGGATACAAAGTTGCCTTCAGAGATTCAAATACAACAAAATGTTTCTTTATAAAAGTCCAAATGCGTCCTAAACAGAGTTACTATCTCTACACGCCTTCCAAGTTAAATAAAATAAACTACCTTTACCTTCCTGACTAAAGCCCCCCATACACCTTTACAATTTCCATTAGATCTAGCAACAACTATGTAGTGCCGGGTAGTATCAGGTCCTCCCTGATAGAATACATAGTGATTGGAAGGTATATATCACTGCTATGTAGTGCCAGGTCCTCCCTGATAGAATACATAGTGATTGGAAGGTATATATCACTGCTATGTAGTGCCGGGTCCTCCCTGATAGAATACATAGTGATTGGAAGGTATATATCATTGCTATGTAGTGCCGGATCCTCCCTGATAGAATACATAGTGATTGGAAGGTATATATCACTGCTATGTAGTGCTGGGTCCTCCCTGATAGAATACATAGTGATTGGAAGGATTAGAAAGCTCCTCAGATTACATGGTTTATAATTGTATGGTAACATTAAGGTCCCCACACACGTACTGATTGTGGACCGACAGATGAGCTGTCGACCAAGCTTTGGGGCGACAGGGATCTGTCGCCCCATGTGGGCACCCACGGACGATATTGCCGCCCATCAGTCAGTGGCAAAATCGGTCGTGGCTTGTTACGTGTGTGGGGACGCCATGTTCCATCACCTCTGCTTCTTATTTCATTCTCTTTTTATGTCGGCTGTTATGTGGTTTATGGCTAAAAATGCATGACGCCTCAAACTAAAAATACCCGGAGACGCAGGAGGATGTGGCGATGTCTTATATGAGCTGCCACAGTCACACCACCAGTGGCGGCCCTAGGTTTGGTGTCACCTGGTGCTTTAAAACTCATGGTGTCACCCCATATATAAATGGCAATGTATATATATCTATATCATAGCTGTCACTATCAGTGGCCGGGAATACGCGACGTCACTTTCGGTTTCGGACAGAATCTTCTGCGTTCCAGATGCCGGAAATGATGTCATTGACGTCTCTTTCGGTATCGGGAGATTAACCACCCTAGCGTTATGGACGGCAGCACCTCGTCCAGCGCTCCAACTGGTACTA
>CM070038.1:89600044-89615617 GCA_036250615.1 Ptychadena robeensis
TGCACTTTTGGTACAGAAATCTGGACCTCAGCAGTGCGCTAGGGAGGTTAAAGTCCCCTCCCTCCTATTCAGTTCCTGCTTGACTTAGGAGGGAGAGGGCGTTACTTTCTCTAGTAATGTCCCACCCCACACATCATCTGCACAAGCAGGGTGGGAACTTAGAAGTGAAAGTGACACCCTCTCCCTCCTACCTCTGCCCCATTTGAAAATTAGGGGAAAAATCTGGTAATTTTTTGGGGAATTGGCGTTTTTTATGTGACTTTCCCAGACAAAACAGGAGGGTTGACAGGAATTATATATATATATATACGTTGGCAATATCTGGAAGGAGCTGCTACAGCCAAACCATATGTGTTATCACTAGGTTTGGTGTCACCTAGTGCTTGAAACCCTTGGTGTCACCCCAAATATATGTATATAGATACACACAGGAGGGACAGTTAATAGTCGCATACTAATACTAATATTGTTATGTGACTGTTCCCTGTCTCTGCTGTGTGTGTGCAGAGGACCATCATGAGGCTAAACTCCTGTCTGCGAGCGCTGCAAACTTGCAGGCGCTTGGGGGTCGTTTAGCTCTAAACAACCCTGTGACAGGTGTATTGGGCGGTTGTGCAAATTGGTTAACAACCGTCCGTGTAGACAAGCCCTAATTTAGCTTTGCTCAACCCCCATCTAGAGGGTTCCCGGGGATGCTGAGATATGAGATGCTGCAAGAAGCCTCAGGACTGTACCATTCACAAAGGGATAGGGGTGGGAAGCAAGGCATACACTGACATTGCGGCTGTAGTTGTTGAAGAGGATTGGAGTCCTTTTCTACAAAAATAAAATTAAAAAAGCGACTGTGGTTTGTAAAGCAAGGGAACTTGGGAAGGTAGATGTTACTGTGACATTACGGCTTTCTCAAGTCTACTTGTGTTTGGAGGGGTGGAGCCTCGCTGTTTTCCCTATGATAAGCCATCCCCATCAAATAAGCCACCCCCCCATTTTTGCCCAAAACATTAAAATATGACGACATCTGCAAATAAGACACCCACCGATACCTGCCCCTGCCCGAATCTCCCATTCGGGTGGTACATTGGGTAACTGTGTGCCTCCGTCAGGGCTGGTTGCAGTGCAGGAAGGACAAGCAAGCTGCTGATCGGAGTCTGTTACCCGGCCGTACTGCTAGAACCCAGAAAAAGTGAGTCAGTGAAGGGGACAATGTTTGGCACAGAGTGTTCAGAATAAGACATCCCCCTAAAAATAAGACCTAGGGCATATTTTGGCATTTCAAAAAAATATAAGACCGTGCCTTATCATTGGGGAAACATGGTAAATGGACACACACGCACACACAAGATGAAGAACACATGTTCTAAATGGGTGGTGGTACAGGTCAATTTTTCTGTTTCGAAAAAGTCAAAGAAGTCAAAAAGGAAAGAGCCGTGATTGGTCACGTTGGAAAATTTCTGTTGATTGTTTCGATAGATGAGTATCCGATCGCTATGGTATAAAATCGATTGTATAGTTCCATGTATGGAGGATATGATGTAACACGTGTTCTCTTTCCCGTCCTCAGATGCTGTCCTTCATGCATGCCCAGTACACCTTCTTCCAGCAAGGCTACACTTTGTTAAATGAACTCAACCCGTACATGAAGAAGCTGGCTTCAGAGGTATGTGTGTCTGTGTAGTGACCCGTCTTCTGTCTGACCTCCCTCAGTGTCGTGTATGTTGTGCTTTGTGTTATATCGTCACTTTTTTCACATTTCATCTTCTCTGTATAGCTGGATCAGTTAGTCATCGACTCTGCTGTAGAGAAGAGAGAAATGGAACACAAGCATGCAACAATACAACAAAGGGTGAGTTATATAGTGCTACTAGACTTTTATCATCTTCTCATTTCTTTCATCTGCAACATTTTTAACACTCTGAGGTGGGAGAGGCTTGAAGAGGAATTTATAAAGCTGATGTAAACTCAAAATCGAAGAAAAACAAATATATATAAATAAAGTTTGACTTACCTTTGAGCCGGTGGCGTAGAGCTCCACAGTCCACAAAAAAATATGCTCACCTGCTGTTCCCTGGAATAATTTGAGAGATTCTGTCTTTATCTGCCAGGTTTCAGGGATTAACTCAGGGTGTAATATCGTAAGTGGCCACTGGAGGTGTTTATAAGGGTTTGCAATGGAGAAAAACGTCAATGTGCCGAGATGAGGTACTTTCCCAGCTGTCACTGCTCTCAGTTATATTACTCTGCTATATTTCACATCGCTTTACATGTAGAACTTAGTGATATCACTTAGGGTTTGTCTCCACTGCATTCTCGGCTCCGTCTGCCCCCCTGCGATAAGTGCATTCCTTGGCCAGGGTACCGACAGAGCTGATCCACATACCTTCCTACTAGACCGGCTGTTCACACGCCGTCTTCCGATCCGCCAGCTGGAGGTTGACGTACTGCACTACGTTGACCTTCCGGACTGTGGACCGGCAGATTGCTGTGAGAACAGATGGTCCAGTAGCAAGGTATGTGAATCGGCTCTGTCTGGACCCCTACTCTAAGCGCAGCGGGGTCCGACGGAGCCAAGAACGCAGTGGAGACATACCCTCACTGTCATATGTCACAGTCTGAGGCCTAGACACTGCTTCGAAAACCCTTATGTGAGGAAGACCCTGCCTGTTGTTTTCTTTGGACTATGATGTGCTTTTACTCACAGGCGCATACATAGCCCACGAAGCAACACGTCTCATTTATGCACCCCTTGTTTTTCAGGTGTGTATCGTGGATGTCATGCACTGGGGTTTTAAATGGGTTCATATGCAAGTAAGGAGTTAACTTACAGAGCTCACTATTGATTGCAGGGGTCAGAAGAACCTTATGCATGGTGTTCAGGGTAAGGAAAATATAATGCATGGAGTGTAGGGTTAGGCGTGCCTAAGGGGTAACGGGCATGTCTCTCTCTTCCATGTTTACCCACTCTAGTGTACCAACCATCTCTAGCACTGGGGTGCTTCATCTCCATCAGTCCCTTCTTTCTCCTTCCTAATAGACCAGTGTAACAGCTGTCTCTTTTCATGTTGATCCCATATTTGCAGCTGGTTATCCATCACAATGCAATGCTGTGCGAATAGCAGACCAAGCAATACAGCCTGGCTAGTTGGGCTGAACTTGCTTGGGCAATCTGTTGGACAACTTGGTTTAAAATGTCTGACTATTCCGTATTGTATTCTAGCGCAGAGGGCAGAGATTTGACATCCATCAAACTATCATCAGTAAAAAATAATTGGTCTGAAAACTGAAAGCTATTTTTTTCAATAAAATATTCTATTCTGTTGCTGTTGCTTTGTATAGTATATTTTTATAATAATCTGTTGGTTTAATTACCAACTTGACTAGATTTCACTCAGGCTATAGATAACAGTAGCAGGTAAAGGCCGGTTTCTGAAATGGACTTCTCATTGTGTCTATTTTCAGTGTATTGAGTGTCAGTGGTTCTTACTGTATTATTTTCCTTCTTATCTTAGTATTGTTCCCAGGAAAAAAAAATGATCCTTGTTATACTCCGCAGGGTGGTCTCCAATGAAATGGCTTGGATAGGTATTGACATCTGTGAGGAATAGTAATAGTTAAGAAAAGGAATCAATAGCTTATGACATCCTGCAGCGGGTGGGGGTTATCATTACTGGACCATTGATTTCTGCCTGAACAATCACTTAGGTAGTATGGGGGGGGGGGGGGGGGGGGGGGGGGGGGGGGGGTGAAGGAGACTGACTGACTTTTTTTTTGTTTGTTGAATTCTACAGTGGTGGCAGGTTTGATCATTTGCCGAGTTTTTAACAATTTGCCTTACTGGTGACCATTAGGGAATTGTTGAGGGAACTTTTTGATTTCCCTGGCTGAAATGTTTGTAGATAATTCATTAGTAGATGGGGACAATTCCAGCTGCTCTGTAAATACAGCTTGAGAATGGATTCCCGATAGAGGGGGAAATGAAATGCCCTAAGGGATATAAAGGAAGAAGATACCCCATAAGGGGCCAATTTAGAAGAATGGTTATTGCATGGATGTACCGTTTTTTTGCACTAATAGACACACCGGACCTGGGCTGGACCATGCAGTATTCACTCTAAATTTCTCCAACCAAAATGCCAGCGCCAGGTGGGAGGTCTACCCTTGAGCAGAGTGTCAGGGCTGAAACTTTAGCATGTGTTTATACATTCTCTGAACATGCTGATCAACTTTTTTTTTGTTCCACAAGTTGCAATCTGGCACTGAACAACTTACCCATGAGCAGCTATTTACATATGGTAGGAGAGTCTGTGTACTTTATTGTATATATTGTTAATATTTTTATAATTGAAGTGATGATGGTCAATGAGATGCTTACATTTTTACATTTATATGCAAATTTTATGCAGATTGAAATCAAGCACAGAGCTTGTTGCACTTGATTGGCTCTGCTTCAATCTAAAATATCTGCATATCATTGATCTTTTCTCAGGGAGCCACCAGCATAAATCTGAGAGCATGAGTATGTAATGTTTCAAATATAAATTAATCTGTAAACATTTCACATATAATACATATTCATTTTCCATTTTTTTCCCTTCTTCCCTTCAATCTACGATGTCCAGACCCTGTTACAGGTGAGTGTTTTTTCTTGTACATACAGCATTCAAAAATATTTTTATTCAGAAAAAAAATTCCCACAGGGAACAATTCCCACTTTATGGTTTATTTTTATTAATTCATTTTATTGATGTTTTTATAATTTTTTATATTGATATATGAGTTTGGGTTAAACATTGATCGGTGAAGCTTTGGTTTCTATTTACTCTCATATAAGCCGAGTTCAAGGCCCATCTGTGTTATGTTTACCATGGTTGTTTATCGATCATCAAGTGTTCAGTCTGTGTGTATGATCTGTGGAAGGTTTTGCTGCATAATGAATAGCAGACAGATGTATACTGCCTGTGGACAAGTGTTCATTTAGGAGGGCTTAAACAAGGGCCAAAGGTCACCATGGAGTGTGCATGGAGGTCTGTCCAGGCATAAGCTGGGAACACACATGGATTTGGGCTAGCGTGATGGCCGCTTCCAGCCCCGTGCTTGCTCACGACCATCTATCTGGCCCATATCATATGTGGCCATCCCTGTTTTCATGAGGGACCAATCAATCCCGCTCGAAAACAGGGATATCGGACGCCGTAAAACTCTGTCGATGTCATCTGCTTTGCATGAAGACCATGGGGTTTCCATGCCAAGCATTGGCTGTGCTGCTGTGTCTCCGGCTCCTCTGAAATCTCATCATGCTCCTGCAGGGAACCTCGAATGGCTCCAATATCGAGCCGTGGGTTCCCTGCTTTAAGCCATCCATACAGGGCAAAATTATTTGTCGATTCCTGAAGGATCGATCACCATGCGCATTCACAGCAATTAATCGTCCGGGAACTATTGTTACTGTGCCAGTATTTCCCTGTTCGATTGCCAGGGATCCATTACCCCAGGTCACTTTCCTCCATGTTGCAAAAGCTCTGAATTATAATTATTATTTATTTATATGGCGCCAACATATAACGCAGCGCTGTACAATACATTAGAGTGGAGATACAACACAAGATATAGGTACAGGTTATGACACAGAAGGAGAAGAGGACCCTGCCCGGTCGAATGCATTAAATAGCTCACCTGATGGTCTCTTGTTGAATTTGTTTGTGATGGGGACTCTACAGGCAGTTACAGACAATGACATTTTGGCTTGTTCAATGGAAAATCTGATCCTTATCCACTTCCAGCCTTGTGTGGGCTCCTTATTATCGTCAGGAAACAATGTTTATAGGATACTAACTCTGATTTAATTTACCAATGTCTACAAATTTTATGTGGGGAATTCTCATCCCTTTCTTCAGTTAGGGGAAAAAACTATCCATGCTGATGTCTCTGGCTGTGAGCCTGTGAAGTTCTTAGTAGTGATGAGCAGCATAGGCAATATTCGTATTCCCAAAATATTGCAAATTTTCCGTCTAATATTCTCAGTAGTTTCGTAAATTTGTGATCTGCACTCATTATTAAATTTATTTTCAAAAATCAGCACTTGTACACGTGCATTTTGCAAATGCATTGTGTTGTCACAGAGACATCTAGTGGCAGAATGTAAAATAGCACCTGCAGTGTAATCATCACATGAGACAACACTCATTGAAGTAATTCATTGCAAAAATCAGCACTTGTGCATGCTGTAAACACAATGCACGGTACTTTCCCCAGAATCTGGAACATTCGAGATTCTAGCTAATTCTCGAAGTGCCGATATTCGCAATTCTAATTTTATTAGAATATTCGTGATCAACACCAGTTCTTAGTATTCTCGATTATTTGCTATAAAAAGTTACCCCGGTTGTGCAATAACAGCTTTGCTACTCCTAAAAATGTTAGCCATAGTGGAACTGCAATTTGTCCATGTAAGCTTGTCATAGGATGAGGGCACCATTGCTGACCTCCTCCATTCCAGTTTACTGGGACATATGACTTTCTTATTCTCTGGGGTCAGTGCTTATTGTATCACTGACTTAGAACTTGTATGCAGACCTGCAAAGCTTGTGAAGGGTCTTTGAAGTGACCTTTCAGGGCAAAATGTCTCCTGTTAGCCAAAAGCTTACATTTACCTGAGATCGATTTGTTATACGATCAGGACATGCGATTGAGTCTTCGATCATAAGGAAGCCATACACGGGGCGATAAGGGATGGCGCCATCACGCTGCAGCCGGCCCCCTCAGAGGATCTGCGGGCACCCTTTGTGTGTCCTGGACATTACTGGCAGGATGGACCACTTGAACTGGCCATTCATTGAGCAATTTAAGCTGGCCATACACGTATAGATGGCTGCTAGATTGATGAGCACTGATGTCATGCCATGCGCGCTCCTGGCCATCGATCACAAGGCCATCTAACGCGCCCACCCCTGTCTTCGAGTGGGATCAACTTATCCTGCTTGAAGACAGGTCGTCCAAGCAGGTATCGGACATGTCCGTAAATCCTGTTTGATATGCTTTCCTTTGGATTAGGACCCTGAATTGAACAGGAATCAGGTGCCTAAAGTGGTGCACCTTAAATCCCATCCAATCGATGGCCGCTTGGTCATCACGACACCACCACGCTGTGCTCTAAAAGGTCATCTATCAAGTGTCCATGCCCATGGGCACCTTTACTGTTGATCCCTGAACAAACGATCGCCGTGGGCATTCGTGGTGATCATTAGGTGGACAAATGTTCGGTAATTGTTCGCTTCCCACCTATAGCAATCGATCCCGCTCCAAGAAAATGACAGGGATTCGACATGTTGGTAAATCCCTGTTTGATCCCCATTACTTTGGATGGGAACCGAGAAGTTCAGTCTTAGAGTTCGGGTTTAGGCTGAGGGGTTTTGAGGATTAGGGTCAGGGGTTCTGAGGGTTAAGGTGAGAGCTTCGGGGGTTAGGGTGAGGGCTTTGGGGCTTAAGTTATGATCCTGAACACCAGCAACAGAGGAATTTTTCTTCTCAAGTTTGTATGAGCTTCTCTCCTTCAACATTTATCAAATATGATAGATCTGGTTGGCCACAAAGGTCACTTGGGTATTATATATACCACATACCCCTGATATCACACAGGGCAAGGTGTGATAAAAACTCTTCACTGAATGACCGATATCTCCATCCCTATTGTTCAATACCCAAGTGACCATAGTGGACTCGACTCATGGCAGTGGTCCACAGAAATGCTCAATATTAAGCTGGCCACACACGGGTAGATTTCTGTGCAATCGATGTAATGGATTTCGACCAAGGTTCTCCAACATGTTAGAAACCTTTTTGGTCATGTTCCTTCGAGCAGGATCAATGGATGTTCCTCTAATCTGTTACTTCATGGAGCCATGTGTGGCTAGCTTTAGAGTGGAGTGGTTCCTAATTATAATGATCTGTTGACAGCGCTATAACTTTAATTATCTCAGCCACTATTTGTGCTGGTAATACCATTACAAGTAACACATGTTGAAGAACAAACAACTCCACTCTGTTATCTGATGAACGTCACACCATTACAACCATAGGGGGTCCGACTTTGAATACCAAGCATTCTCCACAGTGTCCGGCAGCTACATCCCGACCTCCAATAACAGATCTATTCCCGTATAATAGAAGATAGAATTCTTTGGTTTCCAGTTCTCCCGGATGTTTCAAGACAAGTTCAAAGTTCTTTAGGAAAAAGAAAGTTACACAGGGTTGTACCAATAAACTCATGTGTTTGGGCTGATAACGTATATACTCGAATATAAGCTGATTTTTTTTAACCAAAAATGTGCTGGAAAAATAGAATTGGACTTATACTCAGGTTAGGAGAGTAAAATAGTGAAATTTCACGCGGGGACTTTGTAAGTTAATATTAAAGCCCCTGAACATGGTATCATTACCATGTAGAGAATGATTTTGTGAACATAAAAAAATTTATTGCTCTAGCGCATGTAGATTTTGCATAAATTAGGTTCAAGATCAAGGCAAAATGTAGTAATTTGACTTGACTTTTAACTTAATTTATGCAAAAATTACATGGGCTAGAGCAGTGGTTCTAAAACTTTCCTTGCTTGGCCCCCCTTTTCTATTTAGGAACATTATCGAGCCCTACCCATTCAAATATAGGTTTAGGATGAAGGCCAGTACCCCCTTGGAATGCCTTCATGCCCCCCCCCCCCAGTGTAGTCATACACGTAGCAATTGTCCCTCGATAGATGAGGGATCGCTCAGCTCATCGCCAGGCACCCTTTGTGTGCTGGACATTACTTTGGATGGGGATGCCAGTCCCCATTCAAAGTAATGGGATCGGCCAGGAGTTTACCAACCTGTCAGATCACCGTGCAATCCGACATGCGGGAGGATCCTGGTCGATCTGTCCAGGTAGGCACACCCAATTTGCAGTTGATCTCGGCCCATGTATGGCTACCTTAAATCTTGATACCACGATACCATGTTCAGAGGCTTTGAAATTAACGGACAAATCAACTAGTTGAAAGAAGTAAAATCACATTTGCTGTGTGTTGCTGCATTTCCTATCCTGGGATTAAACTCGAGTCGTTCAGTTTTGTGCTAAAATTGGGTATCTTGGTATAAGCTGGCCATACACCTTTAGATCTCTCTGTCAGATATCCTTTAGATCTACCAACAACTATGTAGTGCCGGGTCCTCTGCGATTGAACACAGGTAGACTTGATGGTTTAGAAAGTCCCTCATATTACGTGGTTTTGGTAAAACAAAAGGAGATCTAAAGGAAATCTGACAGAGGAATCTAAAGGTGTATGGGGGCCCTTACAGTTGGATCGGCTTATACTCAATCATATATGGTATGGATCGATTGGTGACACATAGCCATTATTTGACATAAGTTTTTGGACCCATAACAACTTTAAAAGCCTCTTGCTGGCAATGACTCAGTATTTGTGACCTATGGTATTATCTAGACCTTGTAGACAGTAATTTCATCCAGTGGTGGATCCCTCTACACATGTTTGGTGTCAGATTTGCACAGCTGCATGGACCTCATTCTTAACCTCCGTGATGGAAAGTCTGCAGTTACTGATACTGAAAACAAACATAGATGCCAAGTGTAAATAACTTCATATTTTACAAATTTACTGGGGAATTTTCCCATGACGGGAGCAGGGTTGAGTTTCCAGCACGTCCGGGCTTTCTCATATAGTTCTCTATTCAAACTCCTGGGTGTTTGGCCTGAGTTAACCATGGAAACCTGTCTGGCAGATTCCCCCGCTGATCGGGAGCGCGTATGCCGATGCTTCCGGGTCTGTCCCTGATGCCCGAAGGGGGTGGGGTTAGGCGGCGCCATAGACCTCCATGTAAATGGAGCGGCGTCCCCTTTACCAGCATTAAGCCCCCCATACACGTCTAGATTTTCTGTTCAATCAATTTAAAAAGATAAATTTTTTGATGTCAGGGAAATTGGTGATTGATTGTATGTTTGCCAACTGTAGTAACAGATATTTGATCAACTTTTTGGGATCGACTGAAAATGTAAATTTACCAGCATGTCCAATCATTTTTCAGTAAATTTTTTTACCAACTTTAATTGTTTTAGGTTGATCTAACCGTGTAGGCTGCCATAGATTTTCAATCAATCAACCCAGAAAATTGATTGAATTAAGTTGATTGGATGAAAAATCTAGACATGTATGGGGGCCTTTACAGGCATGCACGGGACCTCCGGGCGGGTAGGAAATTGCTCCGCTGCGATTGCACCACTTTTTTTGTCAATAAATTTTTGGGGGAAATTGTAACAAATGTAATCATACAAAAACAGGGAATTACAACAAAATAATATTAATACTAATAATAAATAAAATATATGCGTCAGATAAGAATCTGGTCTGAGTCATCAGTAACGTGTAATGGATGGAGAAAATAGGATGCGAATGCGCCACTTTTTAAACCATGAGAAAGGAAGCCTTCCTAATCTCAATCATAGCACCCTATGGCAGGATCTTGAAAGGTACCTGAGCATAATAGTAAAGGCCCCCATACACCTTACAATCTTTCCATACAATTTCTGTACAATCAACTTTTGTTCTACCAAAATCCTTCCAATCACTATGCATTCTATCAGGGAGGACACTATACTACATAGTTGTTGGTAGATCTAATGGAAATTGTATGGATTGATCTTAAGTTGTATGGGGGGCTTTAGATCTACCAACAACTATGTAGTGCTGGGTCCTCTGCGATTGAACACAGGTAGACTTGATTGTTTAGAAAGTCCTTCATATTACATGGTTTTGGTAAAACAAAAGGAGATCTAAAGGAAATCTGACAGAGAAATCTAATGGTGTATGGGGGCCCTAAGGGACTTTAAAAAAAAAAAAAACCACAACACTTGTGTAACGGCTAGGAGGGTAAGCTGAACTTACACGGACTGATTTTTTTTGTAATCAATCGTAGAATCGATCGCAAGTCTAATATCAAGCAATCATACCTGTGTTCGAAAAAAAAAGGAACACTGGAGGATCCAAGAAGCAGTGGAAACATATGCTAACGGTGACCATACACAGTTCGATATTTCTGATTGAGCGCCTTTTAAAAATTATTTTTTTTAAGACGATCGGACAGAAATCGATTCCTGATCGGAATAGATTGAAAAACGATCGGACATGATTTTAGATCAACGCTTTAAACGGTGATCGAAATGGAGATCGATCAAACAAAAGTCTCTATATGGAATAGTCCGTTTAGTTCGAAAAAAACTGCGCAGTACTCGCTCGTAGATCTGTTACATGTCCCTGTAATCGTCCCATCTGACATGACTTCATCTACAAGTGCCTGTTGGCGTCCACCCCTGGAATGAGCGGTGACATTTGGTAAGCAGGACCGTCTCCATTGTCTTTTCCTCATTATACGCAAGAAGGCCAAGAGCAGACTTTAGTCAATAAGAGGTCAGAGGTGACCGAGGACCTGTCATCAGTGACAAAAAAGGCTCATTATGACCACAAGGCAAATCGTAAATCCTCCTTCTCTCGTCTCCAATTATTTTTTGTTCTGCAGTGTGTGGAGACAGACACCATGTTCTGCTAGAAAATTTAGATGAAATTGTTCCGTTCATATACTGAACAGAAAATACATATATAATAGTATACTAATAGTTTCTATATCTGTGTCTATAACTGTAGGGTTTAAAAATGCAACATATACCATATCTAAAAATAATCTAGATTCCGGCGCCCTTAAAATGTTTGGACATATTGGAAAACCTTCTTCCTGATCTACTGAGTCACACCAATCAGGACTTGGTGGGACTGGTGCCTGTCCCCAACATTTTCTTGTGGCATCCAGTACACACCCCTTAGCCATACCAGTATTAAGAAAAATGAATTTTAGACAATCAGTTTTTCTCTCTTGAGATCCTAGGTATGGCTTTCTTTTTAAACAAATGTTCTTAAAGCGGATGTAAACTAACAAAAAAACATAAAAAAAGAAACATGTACACATAACTCACCTACATCCAGTCTTCATCCAGGGACAGCGACCCCTAAATGTAAAAAAGAAATACTCACCTTTCCTGCTCGCTCCTGTGCCGCCATGCCTGGAGTGTCCGGTCCTCCATGCTGCATTATCGGGGCCTCGCTCCCTCCATCAATCTGGATCTGAATCCGCTGACGATTTGCCCCTCCGCGTTACCCAATTTAGATCAGGCTGGCTGCGGGTGTATGACGTCAGAGGTGACTAGTGTTGAGCTCGAATATTCAAATATCAGCTATTCGAGAATTAGCTAATTTCGCGAATATGTCGGCGGATATTCGCAATTTAGAATATTCGCGATATTCACCATTGGGATGCTTATGGGCATGGATTGCGAATATATATTCACAATGCAATAATAAATTGTGAGGCGATTATAATCTATAGCTATCTAATCTAGTTTTGCAATCACGCGCGATTGCGAATATTCGCGAATATAGAATCGAATATTAGTAGAATTATTCGCAAAATATCGCAAATTCGAATATTGCCTATGCGGCTCATCAATAGAGGTGACGTCCAACCTCCCATGGTCCCTTGCGCACGCATGTTGCATGATGTCACTAGGGAGTGGAATGTCGCAGATTTTTTATTTATATTTATTTTTGACCTCTGATCTGATGCCAATAATAGAAGGCGGAGGTGGTTGGTACGCTTTAAAACAAAAAGTAAAAAAAACCAAAACAATAAAATAGTTTAACCCATGAAGAAGGTGTCAGTATATGGCCATCCATACACATGATCTCCTCCTCACCCTGGACATAGAGGATGGCTATTAGGCGGACATTCCGAGGGAGAGTATAGCCATTCTGATACAGTATCTCCATACATTTGATGAAACGGTCATCCCAGCATTGAAGAGGTTAAACCAGGCTGGTGGCAGAGAGGAGGCAGAGACAGATGGGTCTGTTTTATTAACACTCTTGGCGTGTGCTTCCTCAGCCTATCGGCGCTGATGCTTTTCACTGAGCAAGGATGGGGCTCCTTTGTGATTTGAACAGGGGGTAGAGGAGGTGCGGCCTCTTTCAATGGACTCCAAGGATGAGAAAACATTAGCAGCATCACCTCTGTAGCCTGGGGAGTAAGTCAATAAACATGTGCTGGCCACAGCTTTTATCTGAACCCTGTCCTCCTCATGTGACAGCTGTATGCTAATGTCCTTGGTCTCTTGTCTGAGCTGGAGGTAGGGTGACAAGGTTCAGAGGCTACATCCTATGTGGACATCAGCGCAGGACTTATGCTACACATTTCATCAGAAGAAAAAGGAACGTCCTGAAAATGCCTGTTTAGTATTCTAGACGTCAACCCGCAGGACCGCTACCTATACTTCAGCAGCTACACAATCTCTGTAAAGCGGAAACAATGAAGATATTTGGCCGGCTGGAATACTTGCTGGTAAGTGATTCAAGCTTACGGCAAACCAGTTTAGTGTTAGTCATCAGCGGCAGTCGTTTTCATCTAAAAGTGTGTTAATGTACAGTATTTCTCATTGCTCAAGGGATGCTCCTGGTACCCATGGAGTAACCCAGGAAATGCCAAATGCTTACAAGTGTTTATTTCTAAAGGCTGGAGGGATTCTCAGAGTGCTGTCAGTAAAATGTTCATTCTTCCAATTCCAATATTAATAGGGAATATTTGCTTCAATGGCCATATACAGTACCTGTCAGTTCTGGCAGCCATGGTGGATTCCGGCAGTACAAGGATTCCAGTGCATGACTATGGCTGCTTGTAATGTTGGCCGTGCAATGGACTATTGGAGTGGAGATTGAAAATCTTGATTTAAGGAAGCTATACACGCATCAATTCATGTGCGATCCATGAGCGATCGTTCACAACGCAACATTCGCCAATCGATGAGCACCACTTTAGGTGATCAATTCCGGACCAATACTTTCGATGGAGATTAAGGGTTACCATTCAAAGTAATGCCAATTGAACAGGGATTTACCAACATGTTGAATCCCTGTTCGATCGACATTCCATTAGAACTCAAATGCTTAAGGTGGGGGCAGCATTCGATTCCAGAGCGAGCGATCGACAAAAATGAGCATGGTGATCGATCAATCAGGAATTAAATGCGAATATGCCCTATGTATGTGTTCCTTAAGTTTAATGTCCACATCCGTCTGATGCAACCACTGCCACATTTGGGTTTAAAACGGTGATGGAGCGATTGCCATTGATGGAGCGATTGCGGTTGACTGCAAAGATCCTTCAGTGTCCCCATAAATTCCATCACTACATGATATAGGAATTGCTTTCTATTGGAAGCAGAACAGGTCCTTTCACCAAGCAGAGTGCTAGCCGCCATTCACTTTTCATGGTGTATGTTATAGGTACGTTTCCATTTATAGATCAGTCATCAATAGGTTTAGTGTGGTCAGGCTACGAAAGTTGACCTGTAGTTGGTTGGCATCACTGTATTATGGTTTCAATGAGGGTTCCTTGAAGCCCATCATCTTCTTTACATGGTCCTGTACATTTTCTATTATAGAGGCTTCAGAGACCATCATCTAGTAATAGAATACGTAATAGTATGATGCAGCGGAGATGGTATAAGATTTGGTTACTAGATGTTCTAGTCTATAGAGGCAACCATATACATAGACTTTTCCTATTCCTGTACGTATGCAAAAATAACATTTTACCAGTGTTGTGGTTTCTTATTCATTGACAGGACTGTGTCCTGTCTGCTGTTTCGTTTTAGTTTATAAAAAATATAACTGTTGGTAAAATAAGAGAAAAAAGCTGTGTTTATAGGTAAGTATGTGTCGTTTGGCTCCATTGACTTTTTATTGGCTGGCTGATCTTACTGAATAGGTATTTTGCCATTTATATGTATAATGCGGAGTGCTTCCTTAAGCAGCATCTAAGTGTCATTGACGCTCTCTATATTCGGCCGTATTTAGAGTAGAGCTAGGTGTTCAGAGTTTATTGAAAACCATTCTATAGCTTCTATAATCCAGGACCACCATTGGATATCTCTTCCTCTTATTGAATCACTGGTTTCGGGGTGACCGCAATGAATCAGAATACATTAACCTCCATCGGAGTACAGTTACATTTCTGTACGTTTTTCCCATGTCCTGTCGGATTGCATAAATTAGCACATTTCCCACGAGGGCACTCGGAAGGAAACTTACACCGCATTGTGCGGCCTCGTTGGCATCGGGGTTTGTTGCCACAGAAACCATTGTGATGTCACGGATGGGAGACGGCGCGTATTGCTGAAAGTAAAGGAATGATGGGTTAACCCCTCAGCAGCGGACCACAAGCTTAACCCTTTCAGTAGGCTGACAGTGATGGATGGCTTGGGTGGTTTAGCAATGGTTGCAACTACTATGTAAATGGAAAATTTAAGTATTTAGTCATTGCTCATTTCCCCTGAGATTGCTGGTTACCTTGCTGTTGGGTTTAATACTTTTGCTGACCTGAATCAGTTTCAGGGAAAAGGAGATAGTTATTATTATAATCATTTATTTATATAGCGCCAACATATCGCGCAGCGCTGTACAATACATTAGAGTGGAGATACAA
>CM070038.1:89615755-89662225 GCA_036250615.1 Ptychadena robeensis
AGCAAGTCTGATGGGGCGAGGGAGAGAGTTCCAGAGAGTAGGAGCGGCCCTAGAGAAGTATTGAAACTGCCCATGTGATGATTTTATGAGCGGGGATGTCATTAGTAGGTCACTGGAGGAGCAGAGGGGGCAGTTATGGGTGTAATTACATACTAGGTTGGAGATGTAAGTGGGACAGGAGGTATGGGGTGATATAAAAGCAAGGCACAGAACATTGAATTTGATTCTCTGGACAATTGGAAACCAGTGTAAAGATTTGCAGAGCGGAGCAGCAGATGAGGAGCGGTTAGAGGAGTAAATGAGTCTAGCAGCACCAATTATGATGGACTGGAGAGGTGACAGGATGATGTTGCAGTAGTCCAGACGAGAGATGATGAGAGCGTGTACCAGGAGTTTGGTGGTCTCTGGAGAGAGGAAGGGGCGAATCTTGCAAATGTTGCGGAGATGGAAGTGGCAAGATCTAGCAATGTTCTGTATGTGAGGAGTAAAGGAGAGCAAGTGAGGAGTCGAAGAGGACACCAAGGCAGCGGGCTTGTTGAATAGGGGAGTAGGGGACATAAATATATAAATCATATATATAACAAGCACATAACAGGTGGTTTTTTTCATTGTGCTGCTTCTCTCTTCCACAGTTTGAGCTCTGCTGGTCAAAGTCTGCAAAAGGCTTAAATCAATCTCAAATCAGGCATATGATACCTCTCAGGGGTGTAGCTAGAAATGACTGAGCCCCATAGCAAATATTAATTTTTGCAGGGGGGGGGCTCCCTCTCAAACCTGCTACTCCAATCACCCCCTTTTCCTCCCGGACCTCCTTCCCCCCAACCCTGTGCTCTGTTCCTGACCATCCGGAATGAAGTATTAACCCCCTGGTGGTCCAAATTAGTCTGGTTTTCTGAGACAAAAGCAGTATGAAAAATGTAACCACCCTGGCAGTCCACTAAATCCAGATTACTGTACCAAAAGAAGTACATAGGTTCATTAACGCTCAACATCAGATTGTGGCATGTTTCTAGTAAAATTTTGTGAACTTTCCACAAGATGGCGCTGCCGCCTAACTTTGTTTATATTTCACCAGCCTTAGTCCAGCTCGGGAATACCGTTTCTTTTCACCCCGAGTTGGACTGAATACCGCAGATAGAGTTCTGAAGAAAGAACAGGTCGTCCTTGTGGTTCTTAGGCCACTGATACCTTCCTAAAAAAATATTGGAGCTTCAATATTTTGTTTTGTGTGACCCTGACCTTCATTAACTGAATGCCACAGAACTAGCATGGTCAGTAGTTCAGAGTTGCTAGCAATGCCAACCCCATATATCTCTCATGTCAGGTTTTTTACAGCAAGACTAAACATCTATTGTACCCAATTATTTCTACTCAAATGTCAACTAAACCACTTGAGAATAACAAAAAAAACTATTGGCAAATAAAACCCTTTTTGGATCCCCAGCACCGGCCCAAAGATTTATGTGCTGGCATTCACCTGCTTATTGCCAGTCTGGGTTATATGGTAGGTGGTGCGGCAGCTGTCTGGTGTTATGCTGACACCAGGCCATTTAACATCCTAAGAGTTTCTTTTGGACTATACACTGAATAAAAACCTTTGTCTATACAATGCATGAAAAGGACATCTTGCTAGCTTGAAAGTCTGAGAGTTTTCGTATGGGCTGTACATTTATACATCTAAGATGATTAGCTAGTTATAAAGTGTTTAAAAGGTGAAAAGAGTTACATTTTAGGGAAAGTTATCCTTTCGCAAACACAGTGTTTGCAATAATTCTGGTCTGTAGTGTTGAATCTGCTTTTTTTTCTTTACCTCTCCAGCCATGCAGAGTTAAGGTGTGTTTACACGAGTAGATTTTTTGTTCGATCAACTGCTGATTAAATTTTTTTGATAGATTTTTTTGTCGAACACCGTTCGTCCATTTATCGAATGTAACATTAGATTTTTTTGTTTGTTCATCCCAATATTGAATGAAAATACCTTCAGAATTACTACGACCGATAAAAATTTACTAACATGTTCGATGACCTTTTGAGTGATTTTTTGTTAGAGATCGAACAAAATTTATCCATCGAACAATTGACCATTTTAGATTTTTGTTCAATCAACCAAAAAATCGTTAGTTCTTCATTGATTGGACTAAAAAAATCTACAGGTGTAAACCCACCTTTAGGATACGAGGCTTAGCATCAGGGGCTTTTCTCCTGCTATGCAGAATTTGCGGGGGCCCTAGCTGGTGCTCGGGAGGTGCCCTGCATACATAGCGGGAGAAACTGCCCTGCGCTAATCCTCGTATCCCAACTCTGCATGGTGCGTGTGGGGGATGGGGGAGGGGGGAGGGTTGCATCGGCTCGTGTGCAGTGGTGTTGGTGAAAGGTGCGGGTGGTTGTCCTCGAATAGCACAATCCCATTACCGCTTAACAGGTGGCCCTAGGCAAAAACTGGCATAGCCCCCCCCCCCCACCACACAGGCTAGAAACGACCCTACTTAGCGTATAAATGGTGTAAATATAGTGTAGTGAATTCAATCCCTGGCTTACTTACTGTCTGTCTTCATTCCTGTACTGAAGTCAATATAGAAAATTTGTTATAGCTTTGGTTGCAAATTTATATTTCTATATTTGGACATGGTGCCCCCAATGAAATCTCAATCACGTTCGGCCTCTTAAACATTGGCCATGAGCGTACTGTCTCTATGACAATGACCTTGAATCGCTATGTACTGTCTCTATAACTAATTAAGAAAAAAACTTTTGACGTTATAGCTGCTTGACCAATCCAGAGAATTCTCCTTTAAGTTGTCTGAAATTTTATTTGTTTGAATAATACAAAGATGTTCTAGTGATTTTTTTTATACCAGCCTACCCCATCCAGCATACCATCACCTTCTTCATATTCCTATTATTTACCCTTTCCATCTACAGGCAAGGTCAGTCTTTCTTTTGAAGAACTGAAAAGCCTGAGCTGAATGTAAATTTTTCCCAAGATGGCTTCCGGAACACAAAATGGCATTTTCAGTCATTTTATCAATAGCGTCTATTCATAAGCAAAACTGAATCGGAAGATACTTTCTGAAAGCATCGGGAGGTATTGAATGGCGTGCAAAAACATATTCGGCTTCTTAATTACCACAGAGGGCCAGAATGAATGAAACCTTAATTTGCTGCTGTCCCAGATAACCGGCACCCCCACCATGACAAACGAGTCCTTTCTATTGCTGTAGGGGCTGAGCTTTGCTGGAGGTTTAGCACATAGGTTTTCAGTAAGCTAGAATCCTATATTTTCCATTCATGAAATTTCTTATCTTTAATGTGATTATCACACAAGAAAAAGTGAAATTATATGATGTCGTGTAACAAAAATGTCAAATTTAGCAACTGGGTTGGATGAAGTAAATCTTAAACTTACCTTCTGTGAACCTGTTATGCTTGTAGTCCAGATCAGGAGAGCAGCCTATGGTGGCAAATCTGCTCCTGCATAGAAAGGCATGATTACCAGATAAAAAAAGGAAAATAATAAACCTTGAATTATAACTATTTTGTTGAGCCAAAATACCGTGTTTCCTAAAATAAATATTTCATGTGTTTAAATGAACAGGAGAAAAAATCCCCTGCAGTACCCAATTTCAGCCACATAAATGGTGTCACTAGAGAGCACACTTCAGCATCGCTTCTTCCTTATATACGGGAAGGGAGGGGGGCTGGCGGGGGAATCTGCACTCTGGTCTCCCTCTCTCCTGTATGCTGTGTGTCAGGAAACTGCCAGCGAGTGCATCTTTTCCCACACGCACTCTGCATTGGTTATATCTGCGGAGCTCTGCAAATATAACCAATACAGTTCAGATGGACGATCGGCTGTGTGCAGATCTCCCATCTGCCGGGAGAGCTGGCAGGGAGCCAAGTCGGGATCACCAGTGGCCAAATTGCCGCGCGTGGTCACACATTCGGACCATTAGACTCAGGAAACCCCCCCCCCAATTTTGCATCTTATAGTCCAAAAAATACAGTCATTATTTCTTGGTGACCTTTTCTAGGATCTTAGGGAACATAATCTTTCAGATAGCTACCTTCAGTAGTTTTGGTTTCACCATGCCCTTGCTAGTTTCATTGGGAGGCACTGTTTCATTGTAACCAACTGGTGTACTTTCAGTCTTTTAATGAGAAAAGACGCATTACCGCCAATGCAGGGCTGCCGTCAAAAATCATGGGGCCCAGTACAGCAAAAATGTCCGGGTCCCCTCTGTCCCCCCCTGACGGCGGCCCTGCGCCAATGGGTTGCATAACAAAGACACAGAAAAGCTGTGGATATGGCTTTAACACATCTTGCTGATACATCTATTGATCTTCAATGGACAAATCTCTGCTGCCACCCCCTCTCCACAACCAGTTAGAATGGGAAGTGTCCTGCGTCTTGGAAAGAATGGACACAAGGCCTAACTGCTTTCATCCATTTAGGAGTTTATGGTTTTTCTTCCATCTATTGTATGTTCTGGTTATTTCATTTCCTATGTTGTTTCATTACCTATGACAGTGGGTTTCAAGCTTTTAAGATGGACGACCCCAGAAGTGACGTCACAAAGTGTCACTTCCTGTATTTGGAATGTTCCAAATACCGTAAGTCACACTACATGATGTCACTTCTTGTACATTCAGGTATGTACAATGTCCCCTCCCTTATATTTTACCACCCAGAACCTCAGGAGACCTTTCCTGTATCTACCAGACCCTAAAACTTCCCTTCTGGGTGACCCGTGTGTCAGTTGGGGGGATACATTAGTAATCCACTATTTCTTTTAAACAGGATTTCTCCTACGATGACTCCAAGGCGGAATTTAACATTGATGCCCCGAATGGGGTGGTGATGGAGGGTTATCTGTTCAAAAGGGCAAGTAACGCATTCAAGACGTGGAACCGGTGAGTACAGAGCGCAGTATGAATTCTAGTAGCAATCCCACCCAGCTTTGTACTTCTCTTTAGATTTTTTTTTGTTTTACCAAAACCATCTAATGCTAGGCATACACTTACCGACCCATGCCGATATCTTCCTCCGATATCTTCCGGGATGCTAAACATGATGACGTCATGTCCGTTCTCTGGCCGGCCGAGAAGTGGGGCGACAGGGATCTGTCGCCCCATGTGGGCACATGCCGATTAGCGGACGATTTTTTACCTGACTGACGGCGTGAGCCCGTCGGTCAGATTAAAAATCGGCCGCTTATCGGCATGTGTATGAGGGACTTTTTAAACAGTCAATCTGTGTTCAATCAGGGACCCTATACAACATAGTTGTTGGTAGATCTAAAGGAAATCTGACAGAGAGATCTAAAGGTGTATAGCCAGCTTAAAGCAATTCGGTCATCTACTGTGAGAATTATAAATATAGAGAGAAACGCGTAGGATATACAGCCTGGCCTGTCCTTGTAGGTTCTCTAGTTCTATTTGCTAGTTATCTAACAATTGTTTTCTAAATCATTGACCTGGAAAATTAATTATACCTTTCATTTGCTTTAATTTTTTAACCTGGTGGGTTGGACAAATGGTAACATAAATGTTTGGGACAGCGAAATCTAGCTCATATTAAGGTTTGGTCACATTGGGTTTCTACTCTGGTCTTGGAGTGATGTAAATGATTCTCTTGTTGTTCACAGGAGGTGGTTTTCCATACAAAACAGTCAACTTGTTTACCAGAAAAAACTGAAGGTATGTAAAGTATAAATATTCTATATGATCTCACATATATATTTTAATTTGATCTTGCAGGGTTAGGCACCATTCACATGAGCATTTACGGCACCCAGAAGACGCAACATTTGGCATCCACTGGCCGCTTTTCACTCGATATGGCTAAAATGGGGGTGTTTTCTCCTAGTGCATGAACACTTTTTGCAGCTGGGAAAGCGCATGTATAAATGGTGATTTATATTCGCAAGGGATTTTCCCTGTATTTACTTGCTTTGACTACCTGGAGGGCTTAGAGTCAGTTTAGTTATTAGCCACCAGTTAATCTGAAGGAACCTTCGATCCCGCTTGAAGAAACCGGTGGCCGAAATCGATTCGAACAGTATCTGACCTGAGAGTGGTAGCAGTGTTGGATGCGTGTGGGGACCTGAGAACACTGGTTATGCTGTGAGAGGCAGTAGTTGCGCCGGGCTATGCCTGAAGACACAACCCCCCCCTCTTCAGTCAGAATCCGGCAAAATCAGCTTCTTTTCCCTGTTTATCCTTTTCTGGATAATGCCGGGGGCAACAGCATGGGTGGGTTAAAAAAAAAACATTCTGATGCACCCACCACTATGCGCCCATGTTGCCCATGCCTTTAAGGTGCAGAAAGGAGGAGGAGGTCTAATCCATATGTGGCTCTCTTCCCATTATATTTTTGCCTATACCCCTATATATCTATACCCCACGTGAGCTGATCTGCTGCTAGTTGTTCACTCAACCAATCAAATCAATATCATTCTGTACATTTGTTTATTATATTGTGTGTTGTCCATCCATGCCATCCATCTAAGCAAACATATATGACCAGGGTTGCCTTGCAGATAGGTGGCAACCCTAGCTGGTGTGTAACACAGTATTTCAGGGGAACCTTAAAAAGCTGATCTTGTTTTCTTGGCAGGATGTCCTGACAGTGGTGGTGGAGGACCTTAGACTGTGTACGGTGAAGCCCTGTGAAGATATAGAAAGGAGGTTTTGCTTTGAAGTGGTCTCACCCACAAAGTAAGTATGATGATTATGTCAAATGAATTTTTCACCTTGGATACAGCTCTAAAGGAAACGTTTTTCTAAAGGCTGGAATACACGGCTCGAAATTTGAGCCGATAGAGAGATCTCGGCAGTAGCGTGATGGCGTCATCACACTACTGCCCGGCTTCCCCAAATCATCCTATACTTTAAATGGGGAACCGCGGGTTCCCATTCAAAGTATAGGATATCGAACATGTTGGTAATAGGGATGGTCGAAAAATTCGCAGTGCGAATTTTTAAGTAGAAATTTCGACTTTTTCGCCAAAAATTCGCATAGTCTAATTTTGATGGGGTCATTTCGACTTTTCGCCAAAAAAGTCGAAAATCGGCCTGATATTTCGACTGAAATCGAAATTTCAACTTAAAAAAGAACTTTGCTTTTGATTTGCCGTGCCACTATTTCGCGTGCGAGTATCGCCATTTTATTTAAAATTTTCGCATGCGGGAGTGATTGAAAAATTCGCATTGGCGAAAATTTGCATGGTGCTAGCTAACTTTGTCAGCTTATTGTAAAGCCCCTGAAAATGGTATCCTCACAAAAATTGCTGGAGATGTAGAGAAGGGTTGGGGGAACATTGCTGGAGTTGTAGAGAAGGGTTGGGGAAACATTTGAAAACAAGAAGTTTTGCTCTAACATGTCAAGTTTGTGTATAAATTGGGTTTAAATCTCAGCTTTGATTGTAAAGCGCTGCTACTATGTACACTGATTCTTCTATTATAGCTCATACAGCAAATCAAATTTTTTGACCTTATGCAAATTTTTGACCTTATGCAAATTTTTGGCTTTATGCGAATTTTTGAGTGTTTTATGCACATTTTTGGCGTTATGCAAATTTTCTACTTTAGAAATTTCGACTTGAAAAATTACGCAGTCGAATCGAAATTCGATTGGGAAACTCGAAATTTAAGTAGAATCGAATTTTATTCATTTCGACCATCTCTACTTGGTAACCTGTTCGGCCATGCGATTTTTTGCCAACGTTTCTGCACAGCTCAGTGCCATGAACTCACATGGCACTCGGCTGTTCAGAAATCTGGGAAAATACCTTAAGGAAGACATCCAGGCTGTCATTACTGTTTTATCTAGATGCTTGTCATGTTGACCTTCTGGCTTCAATACTTTGAGTCACTGACCCATGGCCAAGATACTGATATGGATTTTTACTTTGATTTTCATGATCACCATATTTGATGGTCATTGTCTCAAAAAAGGTCAGGCAACCAGCATTTTCAGAAAGGTATTATCAATGCCATCCTCCACTCAGGAAGGGTTAACTGCTTTATAATAGATGTTGTTAGATAAATGAAGATGTCAGAAGATGGAAAAACAATTACGCACTGAGGATCTGAGCCAGTCCATTCCAAATCATTGCAGAAAGAGATTTGTCACTTTTCAAGCTGTTTAAATCTTAAAAGGTTTTGCCCTTTGTTTCCATTGTGATTGGCCAGACTGCCCATTAAAATGAAAAGCTCAAATTAAAATGTGAGAACAAGTCTGTGGAGCAGTTTGCTGTATTACCATACGACTGGGGTGGGCAAACTTTTTGTCTTTTTGGCCACAATGGGTCGCTTAATTTCAAAAAGGGGCGCACCAAGGGATGGGTTTTCAATTTTTGACAACCCCCATATAAGCGCCTGCACACAGCAGCAGGCCTGTGGATTCAGTGAATGTCAGTAAGTAGCCATATCCCATATGAGGAATCTTGAGTCTGAATGTGTTAAGCTGGCCAAAGAACGATCTCTGTGCACGTTCGTGAATTGAACGCTGCCCACCTGGAGAGATCGATCTCACTCCAAGAAAATGTTGCTGAAACAGGGATCCTACATGTTGGTAAATCCCTGTTTGGTGCCTGGCCGATACCTTGGATGGGGACCCTCAGTCCCCATTCAAAGTATTGGCCAGGGATTGTTTGCCAAAGGTGGTGTGCATCTATTCTCCAAACGATCATTGCGTCACCTCGTTGCAAGCGACTCGACGCTCTAACCAATCTACCCATGTATGACCCAACCAGAGTTTATGGGCAACAACTCCAAAAAGCCCTTTAACTGTGACCTTGCACCATGTTTAGCTGCATCATTATTGTGTTAAGCTTTTTACAATGTCCTTCAAGCAGCAGTGTCGTATATCCTTGTTATCCTACAGGGTGATGTGCATTCTGATCATTAGTAGACACCATTGTTAGAACACTGCAGGCATTCACTGAAGCAAAGGAATTGCTGATTTATACCGGGTCATGAACCCCAGCACTCTGCTATGATTCACCCTATAAATCCCTCGCCCGGGCCTCTGCTCACAGATGTTATTTCTAGAACCTGCTGGCTCCTGTGCACATTAAAATATCAATAACGAATATGTCTGTGTGCATCTGCCTCACATTCTCCGACTTCTCAACCTTCACAGCTTAATTGCCATTTGGCCTTTCAGAAATGCATTAAAACCATCTGGAGGGAGCTGCCTGCTAGGACCGGATTGCATTATAGTCCGGCTCATCCATTGTGCTGGCCTTCCAGTGCCGATTCTTCACACGTAGAGGACCATAGTACCATCTAGTGGTGCCGGTGAATTACACAGTGTTTTGTTTGATAAGAATGCCAGTCCAGAATGGCTTTCTATAGTGTATTTAAATCCAAAAACACCTGTTGTCTCTATACTTTTCAGGAGGTTTACCCTCCCTAGCTAACTTTGTAACTGGGACTGAAGTTAATAGAGAATCCAATTCTTTAAACTGTACTTTGAACACCAATACAGAGGGCATATTCCAATAGGCGCAATTTTATATTGACATATTCCCAATGTGACAAACAGGGGTGGTCCTAAGAAGATCGGCACCCTGGGCCAGCACCCCCTCTGGTCCCTGCCCCGGAAAACATCTCTATTTACTCCAGGATGTATTAAGGTGAGACTTATATGGACACTGTTCTGTTCCCCCATACACCCTGCCCTGGGAAAGCATCTCCACTCCTGGGGGAGGGGGACTGGTGAGTCCCATATACTCCTTCTTTCTCCCTGAGCAACCGCACGGGTAGGCAGGCATACTGTGCGGGTGGGGCACATCTGGACACAAAAATTTCCGATGCCTACATGCTATCCCCCAACATGATTCTGCCCTGGATATTACGCATCATTGTACTTAAATTTAGCCGCAATATACTGGTTTGTGTTGAGTGCTGTTAATGTGGTTGTGTCGCTTTCCGCAGGAGTTGCATGCTTCAGGCAGACTCTGAGAAGCTCCGACAAGCTTGGATCCAAGCGGTACAGGCTAGTATTGCCTCAGCCTACCGGGAAACACCAGATAATTATTACATAGAGGTAAGAGGTTCAACTTTAATTATTCAACTTGCTTGCTAAAAGAAAGCTACACTCACACTAAACTTTTACAGTCACTTATTTTACTTATTCTCTCCTGGTTTGGTTTTTAAACTTACAGTATACCCAATGGGGAGTAGCACCTTGCTGCTTCCTCTCCAATAGAAGACAATGGATGTTTGGCAGGACGGGCATTTAAACAATTCTCTTCACTGAGCAATAAAGGACTTCGCCCAACAGCTCTACGTTGTCTTAAGGCCCCCATACATGTCTAGATTTTTCATCCAATCAACTTAATTCAATACATTTTTTTGGTTGATTAATTGAAAATCTATGGCTGCCCACATGGTTAGATCAACCTAAAACAATTAAAATTGGGAGAAAAATTTATTGAAAAGGGATTGGACGTGCTGGTAAATTTTAATTGGTTGTACTGAAATTCATTACACTATCAGTCGATCCCCAAAAAGTTGATCAAATATCTGTTAATATAGTTGGCAAACATACAATTACCAATTTCCCTGACCCCCCCCCCCCCCCCCCCCAAAATTTATCTTTTTAAGTTGATTGAACAGAAAATCTAGACGTGTATAAGTCATTCACCCAAGAGGACCCAGATAGGTTGTCTCAGCCAACTATTATGTAAGGCGCTTTTGTCATGGGCACATTGGCCAAATGTGGGCATATCTAAGGAGATTATTTTTCATCTTAATAGGTGGACAAGGGCTGAATATGGATTGCACTGGTAGACCATTGCTGCTCATGACTAGCAAAGGCCTTAAGCTCTGCTCAATAACCTTTTAAGGAATCGACCAGCCTATCGTTTTCTGCTCATTTCTCCTAAATATTGCTATGTGGAATTATTTTTAAAATAATAATCATTATTTTCCATCTAAAGATCCTCATATATTTATATTTCCCAAAAAAATTTTCTCTTCTACCCTTGGATTACACCTACTCCTGCTACAAAGTCATTTTTAATTTAGGCTCCTTAGCTGTCAGTACAGTATTTGCTCTGTTATACAAATTATTACATAATAAATGTATTTATTAAACTTTTTATTTTGGATTTAGAGGCTTGACAGGACGGCATCCCCTTCCACAAGCAGCATTGACTCTGCTAGTGACTTTCGAGAAAGAAACATTAAGGGGGAAAGCATACTTCACCGGGTGCAAAGCATTGCCGGGAATGACCAGTGCTGTGACTGTGGCCAGACAGATCCTCGGTGGGCCAGTATCAATTTGGGCATCACACTTTGCATTGAGTGCTCAGGAATACACAGGTACTTTAATGCATAATGTTTAAACAATGACAGTAATAAAAGTGGGTTATGGGGTAATCTCTATGGGAGATTATTTGTTAAGGCCCCACATCTACCTTTTATGGGTCATAGTTCCTCTATCAGTTTTGGCTTTAATGCCAGTGGCACATACTTGTTATTGCTTCCTCTTCTGTTCTGAAAATTACTGATACTTTCTAGTATGGAGAAGCATATTTTTTATCCCAAGTGACAAAACTGGTGTTTCAGGATTAGTGCAGCACCATCATATTGGCAAGATATAGTTGTCAGCCTTGTTTAAACTCCAAATCAGGTTCAGAGAGGAAACAAAAGGGTAGGTACTCTGCTTGAGTCTGATTAAAGTTTAGAAAAGTTTCTAACCTTCTACTTAGGACACCTGCAAACCCAACCTTAGGAAGTGCCATATTTACACCCTTCAAGGTCAGTATGTGCTGAGGATGACTGCATGTGGGCATGGCAGTTTACCTTCACACAAAGAGTAGAATTGTGAATTATGATACAAATTCTGGACCAGGGGCTGCCATGGGTGCTTAGTATCCACCTATGTAAAGCCGTTTTGAGTAGCCTCATCCTTTAACATATAGTGATATAAAATTTTCCCTTTAAATCTAAAGGGGTTCTAAACTCAAAATTAAAAAAAACACATGTACATTACATAGACATATTACTTCACAATCCCACAGGACTGGGCAGGAGCGACTTCATACTGCTTCAAGGGCACTTGGGATAGACATCCGAAGTGCCCTTGAGGCTGTATGACGTCACATCTCGGCGGGACATCACATAGTGGGAGGCGTGATCTTGGAAAAATCGCCCCTCCTGCTGTCAGAAAAGGTTTTTGTTTTTATTTCTGACCACAATCTGCCCATGCTGCTGATTATGACAAGTGACCTACCAGATGGTAGGTCCGCTTGAAGTAAATTTTTCCAGTACAGAGAATTCAGTCTTAAAAGTTTAGGATTTATTTATAGACATAATTCTTTAGTTATGTTTATCAAAGGCATTGACCTAAAACTCATTTATTCTTTGTAGGAGTCTTGGCGTGCATTGTTCTAAAGTACGTTCACTGACATTGGATTCCTGGGAACCAGAACTATTGAAGGTGAGTGAAGTTGTTCTTTTTGTTCTGGAAGGGAGTTGATGTCTGTACATGTCAGGTCACTGTATTTCTTTCTCTCATTAGCTGATGTGTGAGCTGGGAAACAGCACAATAAACCAGATCTATGAGGCGAAATGCGAACAGCTGGGCCTAAAAAAACCAACTGCTGGATGTTCCCGGTATGTCACTTCTATTTCTCAAATATCCTCTGCTACTGATATCGAATTACCCTTTCCACTTATATAGGAACCTGCAATATCCTCTCCATTGACTGTCGGACATATTCATTTAGATGTCATGCTTTCTTAGACAGGACAAGGAGATCTGGATAAAAGCAAAGTATGTGGAGAAGAAGTTCCTGAAACGGCTGGGCACTGTAGAGGTAGAAAATAACAGGAAATCTTCCCAGAGGTGGAGTGTGAAGAAGTGTCAGCGGAATAATAGCTCCATTAAAGCTCCCTCGGCAAGGAGGAAGTACCGACATGATGGAGGAAACACATCTCCTGCCATGCTGTCATCAGGTATGGCATTGACTGGTCACAGGCACCCTGTTTCCCCAAAAATAAGACACCCTTACATTTTTGCTTCATGCTGAATATATAAGGCATCCCCCTGAAAATAAGGCACCCCCGAAGATACGGTTCTGTAACTCTCTGGACAGGGGGGATCAGAGGGGTCAATCAAAATGACACAGGAGGATCAGAAGGGGTTACTAAAATGGCAATCCCCCCTCTGAGTCTCCTGTGTCATTTGATCCCCCTGTGTCATTTTAGGTGACCCCCCCCCCCCACCCTGATACCCCAGTGCCATATTCTTCTTCATGAAAAAATAAGACATCCCCCGAAAATAAGACGTAGGGCATCTTTGGGAGCAAAAATTGCTCCCAAAGCTTCTTTTAAGGGGGGTGCCCTTAACATATGCTTGTATTGTATTACTGGCACATGCGTCCCGGATCCTCACATCCCCAGTATTTTTGATGACATAAGAAGTGTGCAGTGGAATGGAGAGTGGGCAGGAAATATAAACAGATTACATTGAAATTCGTTCATATTTCCCATACTGCTTTTGACAAAGAACTTCGGGAATACTCGCACCGCCCAGGAAGTTATACAAGGAGTTTATGTACAAAATTATTGACTGTGCACATTTTTGCATATGCTACTATCTCTGTCGTTTTTTCTTTTCAGCTGTAAAGCTTGAGCGCAAGTTCCGTCGGGATTCCCTATTCTGTCCGGACGAGTTGGACTCCCTCTTCTCTTACTTTGACACGGGTGCTGGGCCACGTAGTAAGTTTACATCACTGCTCTCCATCATCCACCATCCCCATCTTCATATGACCCACAAGAATATGCACTGTGAGAAAATCTCTCCCTCTTGTTACACAAAGATATGTGTTACAAAAGTATTGGGAATAACAAAAAATAGAGGTGGGGCGTTCAGTAACAGTTGCAAAACACGCAACAGTAGTAGAAGAAAGCGCAGTAAAGATGGTGTCACCGTAAAAGTAAATAGAGTAGCATAGGTTTAAAATCCAGTGAAAGCTGGACAGGAGGTAACCTAACTAATACAGTTTTGTTCTGACTATAAGATGCACCTAACCATAAGACGCACCAGTTTTTATAGCAGGAAATCCCCCAAAAAATATTTCATGTGTTTAAATTAATTAGGGAAAAACTCCTTTGCAGTACCCAATTTCAGCCACAAAAATGGTGTCACTAAAGAGCAAACTTCAGCATCTCTTCTTCCTCACGGGGAAGGGACAGGGGCCCGCAGGGGAATTTGCACTCTGTATGCTGCGTGTATGAGAAAACTGACAGCGAGTGCAGCTTTCCCCACACACATTCTGCATGTGTTATATCTGTGGGGCTCTGCAAATATAGCCAAATATAGCCAATCCCATCTGCCGGGCGATCACCGGCCAATTTGGTGGCTGAAAAAGTGCATCTTATAGTCCAAAAAATACGGTACTTAATTATAGCTGTGATACCATCTCGCAGGGTTGGGTAGATCCCAAGAGATTCTGGATTTTGGGATCTGACGCTTATTTGGAGCACCCCCTTATTTGTATTACAACGGAGAATGTCCATCATTGGATGTCAACCTTATTTCTAAAATTTCTCCACCTCTTGAATATTATTTCTGGGAATGCCCACCTCAGTGTGTTGCCTATTTTCCCATCTTTGGGTCTGGCCTTTATTTCTCCAGATCGTTATTTGCAAATGTGGAAGGATAGTCCATATGCCAATTATCTTAAGCATTGTTCTTCTCCCTGGATACCACTATGTTTGGGAGGATGTCATTTGAACATAGTTTTTACGATATGAATGATGGATTATTACCAAGTAGTACATATCTTGTTGGGGGAGAGATTTTACTTCCATGCCAATACAAATCTTTGCGGAATGTGATTTGTAGAAGAGGCTGATTTTCGTATCACGGAACTAGCTTAGCACCCTTCAGTGGCTATGGCTTCCAGCTCAGCATTGCTCCAGCTGCAAATGGGTTCATCTTTTTTATATCTGCCTTCATTAGGATTTTATTCAATATATTATCTAAGTTACTTATAGCAATGATTGACAGCATCCTTCTTCTTTTAATTGTCTGTCTGTAATCACACTCCATTTCCCAGAATGGTATATTGGTGTGTTTGTTTTTTGTTTTTTTAAATAGGTTATATAACACTATCACACACTCATGTAGCTAAACCCTCCTATTCTATGTAAGTAACTCACCATGCACCTAAGCCAGGGGTGGGCAAACTTTTTGACTCGTGGGCCACATTGGCACATTAGATTTGATAAAGGGGCCGGACCAAGAGCCTGTAATGGCCGACCTGCTATAGGTGTGCTGATTCCATGCATCGCCTACATCACTTATGATGGCAGTGATGTGTGATCGCCGATGTGTGACAGGGACGTTGTTATCTTTTTACATTTCCTGCATTGAAAAAAATTATCATTCATTGCAATGAGCAGAAATTATCCCTAGAGACTGCCTGTTGTCTCCATGAGGATACACCCACAGTCTCATGATCACACCACTGCATTGTCCCCAAGGCAATGTTTGGACACCTCTAGACATTATGTGCACTCATTGAAGAGAACAAGTGGAGGGGAGCATCTTTTCAACAAGGTGACAAAGGGCCGGTAAAGAAAGCTAAATTGTCCCAATCTGGCCCCTGGGCCTTAGTTTGCAGTTTATGATCTCTGCTTATTACATGAGTGTAGTGCAGTATGGAAATAATCATATACAAGTATGAGCGATGATGGTGAACCTGAAATTGACTGTATATGAAGCAGTGGGATTAGGATCGCACCGGGTGGCACCATTTGACTCCAAAAGAAGAGGCGACACTAAAGTAACAAACTTTCAAACCAAAGCCATTTTAACTACTCCAATCTTTCTCAACAAATCAAATCTCAGCAAGACAGCTGCAACACGATCTCTGGCTCCCCCACCCCCCACCACCTCTTGTGAATGGTATAGTCCAGACTTTTCTGCTATTTCCTGGAGAATATCTGTCCATCCCTGGCAACCCTCTAGTCGTGGGGAGAGATTTATGCTTGTAGTGTAACTGGGGCTTAGCAAAGGTGAATAAAACACTTCACCCTAATAGTATGTGACCCTCTGCCCCTGCTGCGTGTGTATATATATATATATATATATATATATAATAAACCTGATCTCTCTCTCTCTCTCCTCTCTCTCTTTTTCTTTCTTTGTTTGGGCTCCCTCTATGGGTGACCCATGAGTTTTTTGGCACGGTGACACTACCTTCCAGTTACTGTAGCCTGGTTCCAGAACATGTATATTACCAGGGGTATTTAGACTAATACAATCCCTGAACTACACACTGCCCACAGCAATGATATCCTCCACACATTAACCTAGTAATGATAGAACAGAACACTTTAAAACATCATCATAGATTGCATGGTATTTAGTCTGCATTTTTCGCTAATGACCCCTGAGCTCTGGCACCACCCCCCCCCCCCCCCCTCGTTCTTTTACAACCGCACTGCAGTTCCTCAATGAACCTGTGTATGTCAGAATATTCCCTGTTTTGTATCCTTGTGCATGCTGCAGTCTCCTGCTTTCTGGCTGCCAAATACATGACACCACAGAATATTAGATAAGAAGGATACGTACAACCCTACAATGATCTAACAAATGACTGCCATTGTTGAAACTGTTTTCCGTAGCCCTAGTTATCCATTTGTCCTGCAGGGACTATTCAGCAACCCACAGATGATCAGTTTAAGTTGTCATCCAAGTCATTGATGTCTCTTGGTTTAATTGGTTGAACCTATCCCTGTGATTGGCTGTCATACAGATACCATGTTTACCAGAGACCTACCCCTAAAGTAAGACCGTTGCTGTATTAAGGGAAGACACGACAGGAGGCATCATGTCATGTCTTCTAAAAGCCCCCAAACGCCACACACTGTGTGTGTAGCCCGAGCTGGGCTCAAAGTAGCTTAGATGGCAGTGACATCTGCTGGTCGTTCCATATGTTACATCAAGCAAATTTTACATTAAACACACTGTACAGATGTAGTCCCCTATATAAGGCTAGGGAGGTTTATAACGTATTATTACTTATAATAAGACCTACCTGAAAATATGCCCTAGTGCAGTTTTTTGCACCTAAAATTTATATAAGACAGTGTCCTATTCCGGGGGAAACACGGTGATACAGTGCTGACCCCTATTAATACAGCAGAAAAATATTGTGCCTGTTGAATTGTGTAAATAGTTGTCAGATGACAACCTTTACTTGTTTTGGAAGAGAGGATAACTTCTATTAGCAGCAACATTACGTAATAAAGTTTTATTAAGAATAAAAAAAAACACTTTTACACTTTTTGTGTAATTTTTTTTTACACAATACCAAAACATACCCGTGTAACAATACGGGACAAACAATCCTGTCGACTAAAATAAAAAAACAAAAATCACAATCACGTTTGGTCATAGTGCAAATAAACTAGGAAGGCTAGTAAGATGTGAGTGGAGCAAGGATCAGCGACTGCACTAAGGAACTTAACAAACTGATTTACTCTACAGGACAACTGCCCCAGAGGCTGCGGCCTCCTAAGGTCCGTTAGCAGCAATATTATGACAGAAATCTCCCAAATTATTTAATGTACCGTATTTTTTGGACTATAAGACGCACCTGACCATAAGACACACCCAGTTTTTAGAGCAGGAAATCAGAAAAAAAATATTTCATTTATTTAAATGAATTAATGAAACAATCTCATGCAGTACCCCTTTTCAGCCACTAAAATTGTGTCACTAGAGAGCACACTTCAGCGTCTCTTCTTCCTCACACAGAGCACACAGAGGAAAGGGGAATCGGCACTCTGATCTCACTGTCCCTTCTATGCTATGGCTGTGTGAGGAAGCTTCCAGGGAGTGCAGCTTTCCCCACACACACTCTGCATTGGCTTTATTTGCGGGGCTCTGCAAATATAGCCAATACAGTTCAGCTCCCCACAGCTCTCCCGGCAGATGGAGATCACACAGCTGATCTCCTATCTGCCGATGTAGATCACACAGCTGGTCTCCTATCTGCTGGCTGATCTCCTATCTGCCGGGAGAGCTGTCGGGGAGCCAAGTTGCGATCCCCAGTGGCCGCACATTCGGACCATAAGACACACTTTTCCCCCCCCAATTTTGGTCCGAAAAATACAATAATTTTTTTTTACAGTCTCTACTGAGTATATTGTTCTACAGGTAAACAAAGACCCCTTTATTAAGTTCACCAATCACATACAAGATTATAAAAAACATTTTCTATTTTTTTTTTCAAGCAATTATGCGATCTCAAGCATTGGATGTAAATAGTCCTTCCTTAAAACCATCCTGTTTGTTGTTGTGTGGTCCCCTGAACCCCAAGAGATCATCTCATTAGAAGTTGCATGTGTAGTTCCATCGTCATGCTATTAGTAGATATAAGACCGTGCTATTTCATTGACTATGCCATCACCTTCCTCTTAGGTGCCAACCAGCTTCCAGCGCAGCACCCCCTGCCAGCTGCACCGTGGACTGGCAGTGGCGCTGAGCCCGGTGGGAGCGCTATGCCGTTCCTCCCGGACGGAGGTAAGGTCGGCGACAAGAGAAAGTCACTCATTTACCTACAGAATTAAATACTGTTACCTCCGCAGAATGCCAACAGAAAGTTTTTCAGCAATAAAAGAGCAGTTGGCCATTAGAGGATACAATGTGCTTCTGGATATAATGCTTCTTGTGTAACTTTTGTATGAACACTGATTACTGCACGTTAGGGAGAGGTCTGGTGCTTATGTTAGAGATGGAACACACATTTCATACAGATTAGCTCTAAGGTGCAAGAATGTGAAGCTGGTGTAATGAGGATGGCACCTGAAGAAAGTTATGGACTACAAGAAAGTTGGGCACACGGGGAAAATTATGGAAAGAGTTTGCCATCTAGTGGGAACAGCCCACTTTATCAAACATATCAGGTTCTATTGTTACTTTTCAGGGTGACTGTTCCACTGCAGCCAACCTCAACCCGCAACTGGGTGGTTAATAGGCCACCCACATGTCATACCTATGTGCAGGGGCGGTGGGGTTTTTGTGGGTGTTTGCTCCCAATGAAGAAGAGGAAGGTGCCCAGTTCTCTCTCTACTGGCACGCTGCTCTTCCTTTCTCTTCTTCTCTTCCAATAGCACCGACAACCCCCATCCCCAGGGTCCTCTGGGTCCTATGCACATCCATATTCTGTACAGCAAAAGAAAAGGCCCTGTCTATGTGAACTACCTGGAGGTTGCTAGGTGCTCACGGATCATGGGTGGCGACACCTTCCTGACCTCCCATGTGTATGGGACCCCGTACCCCTGTGCAGGTTTTCTTTCATTGTCTCACTATTTAAATACTAGTCCATTTCTCATTCATCATGATCCATGACAATTTTCTAATTACTAACTAAATTAACTGTAGATCATTTCCAAAATAAGCTGCTTTCATTCTAACTGATAAAATTAGGTTTACAATTAACACTGCAAACTGTCTTCTGAAACAGACACCACAGTGAGCACATCATGTATTTGGCATTGTAGTTAAAGCTGAACTCCAGGCATATATGAGAAAGGACATGTTATTTTTTTATACAAGCAGGAAGTGTAAATAGCGGGATATGACTTGACGTCACCGATGCCACTTCCGGTATTCGAAACAAGGAAGTACTGGGGTGGAGTGATACTTCTGGGTTCTGGTATCAGGAAGTTTTTCCTCCCCCTCCCTCCTATTTAGTAGCAGGCTAACTTAGAAGTTCCCACCCCACACATCATCTGCAGAAGCTAAAGTATAGAAGTAACGCCCCCTCCCTTTTAAATTAACTTGATTTCAAAATTCCGGGAGAAAACTGGATTCTGTGTTTTTTATGTGACTTTCCTAGCCAAAACGGGATACTTGACAGGTTAGGCCATTTTTGGCCCATGTGCCGGAGGTTGACACATATGGAACACACACTGTACACAGGGATGTGGGCACACATAGACTATAAATAAACTGTACAGTGTGTGTAGTCCGTGTGCCCCTCATCCTTGTGTGTACACTTTGTGTTCACTTTACCTGCAGCAGCAGGTAAGACTTTAATGCCAAGATCTGCCACGGGCCAAGAATATTTGCTCGGCAGGCCAAATTTGGCCCCCAGACCTAAGTTTGACATCTATGGTCTAGGACAGGGGTGGGCAAACTTTTTGACTTGTGGGTTATTGAATGTGACATAGGGCCCAAGAGCCAGCAAGGGCAGTCCGGCATAGGGGTCCTAAGTAAGCTAGGACAGAATATATATAAAAAAGAAAATATGTTAAAAAAATAATAAATAGAAGCTTTTGATACAGAAGCTTAAACATTCTATTGCAGCAAACTATGGCATCTAGGAAACAATCCAAACAATTATCATTGTGGGAAATGAGGGGAGTCAAAGCATCTTGACACCATGGTTTTGACCACGTTTGGTCTAGGATAAGCATCACTATGAGCCAATCAGTTGTTCTGTGCTGCTTATAATAAAGAACATGCTTATAGCGGGATAGAGTTGATGATGGGTTATAATAAGTTATTCAGCCCTCTGATTTCCTTGCTAGGACCAGTTACAGTATTGGTGAGGACAAGACCTGGAAACTTTACCTAATTCCAGCATAGAAAAGACAGGTCTATATGGAGGGATATATAAACCCCAGAGCTGCCGTCCTATGGCAGGTACCAGGAGTTCAGCTTTACCACTCATATCATTATGGATTATCTCATGTCTTACCAGCCCAACAAATAATAATGTGTTTTGCACATCTTAACCCAATATGAATCTGGAGCAATGTATAGTTTGTAGCTGTAGCAGCTGAATGATTTATGAGACGTTATCCCATGTTGCTATTATTGCCATGAATCTCTCTATAGAATAATGCAATGGTGCATATGTGGCATTGTAGTTATGATTATAGTACATCAAGTAGCACATTATATTTCAGAATAAATACAGCCACTGAGGTGTAATAATAAGCAGTTGTAATGCGCCTGGGCACACAATCACTACTAATCCCAGTACCAATTAGGTGACAGGCGTTATAGGGTAATTGCTATTGGGTAAGCCAAGGGTCATACATGAAAGGTCAGTCCAAAAAAGAACAGTATAGAGGCATAAGGCAGGGACAAGTGACGTCAGGCACAATATGAGGTCAGGGCAGGCAGAGTTCAAACAATGTCAGAAATCAGACCGGGTCACTGTTGGCAACAAAGGTACTTACAGACAGACAGGTAAACCAAACACAGGGCACACGCAACCACACTGCTATACAGAGGATATAACGCACGATGGTGTGCAGATCCTCTGTAAATGGGTGCATTTCACAATCGCATTGTGCCACATGTGGCTATAGAATTGGTAAACAAGTGGCTGGTGAATCTCCTGCAGCTGATTGGGCAGCAGGTAATTAAAAGACGCTTGCTTCCGCCATGTGCCTGCTGCATAGGCTCCCCCGACACTGCCTGGGGTCACCTATCGCCAAGATCGCCTTTGGGGTAAGTACTTTATAGCAGTCAGTTGACAGGCATGTTATAGAGAATAATGGAGGGGAGGTCTAAGCTATGGATATTAGAAGACCTAAGCTTGTATGCAGTATGATAGACCACTCGCTGTATAGTAGAATAAAGGAAAAAAAGTTTTTTTGTGATCTTTGTATGTATAACATGATTTTTTTTAGCACAGTGTGATCCTTTTAAAAAATGTTGAAATTGTTGCAGTCTACTTTATATTAACATATATTTGGTATTTTTTTTTGTTGGCCCCGCAGGTCTGAGCAGTGACAGCGGCCTTGGAGGAAGCACAGATGGAAGCAATGACGTCTTAGTGTTCGGTTCGGTAGTGGACAGTGTCACAGAGGAAGGTGAATAGGAACCCATAAAAAAGGGAGGGAAAGAAGTGAGAACTTTCATGGCCACCCAAGTTGGGTTGGAGTTCTCAACCAAGATTGAGTGATGACTTTTTGTGGCCTTTTGATCACATTGGAACTGCTTTTCTCCGTATAATATCCACTTGGAATGTAAAGTTTTTCCATGCTATGCTGGGAAATTTTAGCTCGGGGGGAGGTGGGGCAAACTTTTTGACTTGTGGGCCACAAGGGCTTTTTTAATGTGACATGGGGCCACCAAGAGCCTGCAAGGGCCCCCGGCATAGAGCTCCTAAGTCCTCGTAGCTAGGACAGGGTATTTAAAAAAAGAAAATATGTTAAAAAAGTTATAAATAGCAGCTTTGGATAGAGAAGCTTAAACATTCTATTGCAGGAAACTACGGCCTCTAGGAAACAATCCAAACAATTATCCACTAGGTGTTATCTTCACTTATTGCAGGGAATGAGGGGAGCCAGAACGTCTTGACATCAAGGAGACACAGGGCCAAATGAAAAGACTAAAGGGCCAGTTTTGGCCCCTGGGCCTTACTATACCCATGTCTGTTCTAACTAGTAGTTTGTGACTACCCACAGTCATCTTAGCATGAAGAAAATAAAAAATGTATTAACTAAATTGTACCACAAGTTATCTTTGTACAAATGAATGATAGCTTGAGATATAACTGGAGAAAACCCTATAAAATTATACTTTAAACTTGGCACCCTTGGCTGCCATATTGAAGATAACCTTCTTGGCACATTACTTGTGGTTCAATATATAAAGTTATAGTGTAACATTCTATGAACTAAAACTAATGTACACAATTGTGATGAGCCACTTAGGCAGTTAATTTCATTAGTACCTATATTTCTAAATCTGTACATGCAGATATTGTGAACGCAGTGTATGTTGTGACAGGGATATCTTGTGTCATAATGTGAAATAACAGCGGCAGTGTAATCACCACATGAGACAACACTCATAAAAGTAATTCATTGAGAAAGTCGGCACTTCTACATGCACAAATGGCAAACGCAATGCATGGTACTTTCTCCAGAAGCTCGATTATTCGAGATTACGAAGATATAGCACTATATTCCAGATCTTCGCTAATTCTCATAGTTACGATGTTCACACTAAAAATGCAAAGAAATGCGAATATTTGTGATCGACACTTGTACAGAAAGATCATATGTATATAACAATCGGTCTCCAATTGTAAACATTACTAATACAGCGTACTCTTGTCTGTAATGCTGTCTTAAAATAGTTTTCTTGTATAAAAAAAGGAAGAGAGATTCTCTGAACACTGGAAACATAGAATGTGTCTGATTCCGAAAAACTTTTTTTCTATGTAGAGTGTGAGATCTCAGAAGAGTCTAGTGGAGAGACAGAACAAGACCCATCAGACCCTGAAGACCTTAGGGAATTGCACCCTGGCTTGTTGATGTACAAGGCATCTCGTGCCAGGAACCTGCCTGTCATGGCTGAAGCACTTGCCAACGGGGCCAATATCAACTGGGTGAACGATGAGGATGAAAGCAAGACCCCTTTAATCCAGGCTGTAATAGGGGTAAGTAGAAATGACACCTCGGGCTTACAATCTAATAGGTTGGGGAACATTACCACATGTCATGGGATCCCATATTATAATCAACCTTCCAGTTCTCCATCCATCCATTCCCACTAATACAGAAACTAGGTGTCCCCAATTGTTTATCTTTTATTCTCTTAGAAAAAGTTTAAGGGCTTGTTTCCACATACGTCGGGACCCTCTCGTATATGCTTAGCGGGGACCCCAACGTAGATACACTTACCTGCTCGGCGCAGGAGCTGTCTTCACGGCGCCGAGCCGAGCCGAGAATGTATAGTGCCTGTCATATTTTTTCACTCTATAAGATGCCCCCCCCCAAGATCCTGGGGGACCATGTGTGCATTCAATAGAGAAATTTTCTGGGATGCCAAATGTTCCACTCCTCTCAGCTCTAGCATGGCGTATAACGGTATTTATTCAGGAGAAGGGGCATACCCGAGAGCTGAAGTAAATTCTGCCATACACTTGTCAATATTTTATTAATTCCTGAACAATCGACCACAGCGTGCATTTGCGTCGATCGATCTTTTGGGAACAGATTTCTGCCCACTGTAAGCAATCCCCCAAATTCAAGCCAAAAAAAGCTTGCACAGGAATCTGACATGCCGTTATTTTCTGATTGCCGTTACTTTGGATGGGGACCCTTGATTGCATGTTACAATCGATTGTACAATGATAACAGGGGGAATTGCAACGTATATGGCTAGCTTAAAGCAGGGAACACACGTGTAGATATGGGCCGGATCAATGGCTAATTCGAGTGCCCTGCGCACTTACGCCCATCTATCTGGTCCATATCATGTGCGGCCATCCCTATTTTCGAGCGGACAGGGATATGGGACATGACCATAAACCACGGTCGATGTCCATTGCTTTGCATGGAGAATCCCGCTCGAAAACAGGGATATGGGACAGGACTGTAAACCACAGTCGATGTCCATTGCTTTGCATGGAGACTATGGGGTCTCCATGCAAAGCATCAGCTGAGCTAGAGAAACAGCAGTGCTGTGTCTCCAGCTCCTCCGATATCATGATGTCACGCTGCTGCAGGGAACCTCGAACGGCTCCAATATCAAGCCATGTGTTTCCTGCTTTTGTGTGTGTAAGTCACCTGCTCCCCCTGCTGCCCCTCCTCCTGAGTGAATACCAGTGTACAGCATGTTTCAGCAGACAGCCTGCAGAGACTCACCATGTTCTTTGGGAAATAAAGGGGAAAACTCACTCACAGAAGCCCTTATTTGCTTACTTACTGACTAACGAAGGAGAGGATGTTCTCAGTATTCTCATAATATATATATATATATGTTTCCCCAGGGGTCGTTGATAGCCTGCGAGTTCCTCCTGCAGAATGGTGCGGATGTGAACCAGACAGACATTAGAGGGAGAGCACCTATACATCACGCCACATATCTGGGGCATACTGGGTAAGTATTACGTTTAGATCTCTAAAGATAACATTTTAATAGTTTCAGTTTCTAAAACTGAGTAGTATAGTTATTCCCAATTAATATACTAATGCTGATTAGCTGCCCTTCTTCTACTTGTTCATGAGAGATTTTCTTTTTTTATATAATAACTTGTGTATAATATGCAACATACAGATGCTAGGCGTTTAAAGTGTTTCTTTCACTTGTGTAAGGGTCCCCATACACCTTTAGATTTCTCTGTCGGATTTCCTTTAGATCTCCTTTTGTTTTACCAAAAACCTTGTAACATGAGGGACTTTCTAAACCATCAAGTCTACCTGTGTTCAATCGCAGAGGACCCGGCACTACATAGTTGTTGGTAGATCTAAAGGATATCTGACAGAGAGATGGAAAGGTGTATGGGCACCTTAAGTGTTGGTTAACATTCTGTCTTCTGTCTCTATTCAGTCAGGTGTGCTTATTCTTAAAACGAGGAGCCAATCAACATGCTGTGGATGAAGATGGACAAGATCCACTCAGTATATCAGTTCAGGCAGCTAATGCGGATATTGTCACTTTGTAAGTTTTCTAAATTTCATTTTTTTCTTTTGAATGTTGGGTAAAATTATCACCAAAACAAAAGAGGGCTTTGTTCACACAGTTGATTCATCTTGGCTTGTAATCAGAATTTTTAAAGCATCTAGGCTTTTGGGCTCGCTATGCTTATGCGCGGAGACAGCCTCTGCATGTTCAGGTTGTCGCGTGCGCATGCAAGGATGGTTATACCAGGTGTGGGGGGCATAAAACATATATACAGAAAGAATAAAAAAATAAATATATACAAATGTACAAAACATCCAAAAACATTGAAACAAACTATACTGTGAAATAAAAAATTACCAGAATTATTATACACAAACGTCAAGAAGCCCCTCTACACCCCACAATGCAGTTCTTTTTAAAAAAAAATATGGTATAATCCAAAATCTAAGGGAGTGACCAGGATAGAGAAGAAACTGACTGACATTCCACCAATGGGGGACCCGATGTTCCTCCACGCTCTCCCTCTGCATGCCTGGAGTGTCCTGTCCTCCTGCATGCAAGATGGAGGGGTGAGACTCTTCCAGTCTTGCTTCATCCACCAATCCAGATCTGTATCCGCATTCAGATCTGGTTGGATGCTGGGCGAAAGAATATTTGTGAAGGTAGATGTCACTGCTCACGTCTTCCTTCTTAAGTCTTCTTGTGCCCGGAGCCTGCCACGGCTCGATGTCACTGGAAGGTAGATTTTGACAGCTTTCATCCAGCTTTTAACCTACATTCTGCCCTTTTATCTGCACTTTTGAACCTACCACCTCTGTAGATACAGAGGTGGTAGGTCTCATTTAAATAGGCTGTTTAACAAGTAACAGGTAAAGGGAAAATAGTATCCTTTTGCATATTTCTTGGAATAATAAGTTATGATGTGAAATGCTTTCATCTGATATTTGTATACACATATATAGGATTAGAAATGTGAAATGGGTCATAGACAAGTCACCAGTCATGTCCTCTTATATCATACCACCAGTGATGTGGTTGTGGTGGTACAGAAATAGTTTTTTTATTTTTTTTTACATTATTGGTTATGAATGTACGATCAGTCTTGCTCATCAGAACTGTTATCCCTTAACAGGCTGCGACTTGCTCGGATGAACGAGGAGATGAGAGAAGCAGAAGGACCATTCGGACAACCAGGTCAATATCCCAGCAACAGTCCTACAGAGCAGCAGTACAGAAAGTGCATCCAGGAATTCATCTGCCTTAATATAGATGAGTGTTAGACAAAGCCCCACAAAAAATGGGGAGCAGTTGATCCCTACTTTGAACTTTTGTTCACCTCTAGCTGCTTTTGGCATTTTTTTTTTCTGTTAAAGAAACCTGCATGGGGTATTATCTTCTGGCACCAAGGGTGGGAGAAATAAACTTGTGGACCAGGGGCACAACGAAAACCAAAACTTTCTTTTTTGGAAGGGTCTGGACCAAAATGACTACGGTTGTTTTTCCCTTTTCTGCCATCATCACTGCCGAGAGCAAAATGAAAGATGGTGATCATAATTTATGTACTGTTACAGCACTTTTACAAACTGTGATTCTTTTAGGTTTTTATGTTTATAAGATCAGAGCAGACACTGAGATGACTACGAGCCAGCGGGTGTAATCCTTGGCTCTTCTGCTTCTATAGTGCCTGACTGTATATTTATTTAGTAGTTAAATTTTAAGTGACCCAGCTGAGCCAGTGAAAGGTACTCATGCATTTTTTGGGATGTGTCAGATGCCTAGCTTATCTTAGTCATAATGAAATACAGCCTCGCTCTACCCAAAATAAATATTCTGTCAGCAGTGTCAATCACTTGCCTCTATAGTTCTTTTTCTGAGTCTGGGGATTGATATTTCTAACAAGTTCCCAGCTCCGCCCTCTGGCAGCAGCTACTATGGGGCAGAGTAAACTTGCTGCTGGAGATATACACCATCCGGCCAGAAGTTTGTGGACACCTGACCATGAACCATGGACATACAATACTCCAAATTTGACTTCTTTGAATCTATGTTAGTCTCTGCTACTCTGTGAAAGTTTGCCAGAAAATTTGGCCCTGTGTTTTTGCATTCATCCCTATTCAGCAGAAGAGCATTTACAAAGTCAGGCAATTTGGATGACCTGGCTGGAAGGTCCTCATACACGATCAATCGACGATCTAACACGCTGGGATTGATCAAAATGTTTGGCAAGTAACTCCACAATAGTACATTAAATTTGTCTTAAGAAGGTAGCTTTGTGAGACACAATCATGCTGGAAGCAAAAGCAACTTTCCCCAAACCTTGCTAGATGACTGAAGGTGTTGTCTACATTTCCTGTGCATGGGTATTTTACTATTAGCAGTACCCTTCACTGAAAGCACATGAAATCAGGAATTAAGTGGCGTGTCTACAAATATTTGGCCATATAGTGTATATATTAAGTTATAAAACTTTTTTAAGTTTACTCATAACTAAACAATCAGTTGTGAACAACTTCAGAAAGTTTGGATGAAATGACTGCTAGGTGAGGAATAGAGTGTTATGGGATATCAGGGAATTCTCTGTAAAGCTTGACAGATGGTGAGGGGGGGGGGGGACCTGTAGAGACTCAAATATACAGAATTTGTACAACATCAGCTGCAGAGGCTTGTGACATCATATAGGATACACTACCTGGTACTTTTAATGTAAATTTAACTTGTCTTAGTAGGATTTTGCACCACCATAGACTTGCAAAGTATTAAATCCATCTGACAAAAGCCCAATTACCACTAGCCATTGGCTAAGGCAAGTAGAGCAGCCATCTTTGCATACTGTTGTTGATCTTTGTACATCTTTGGGGAATGGGCCCCAATTCCCCATTTTTATTCTTTTGGATTGATTCCTATGCTTTTTGAGTGTACTGATTATAGTCTTATAAATCTTTTCTCTGCCTTGTAGTATCTGAAAACAATAGAGTCCCATAGAGAGAGAGAAAAGTAAGGGAAGACACTAAAGGTGGGCATACACGGGTCAATTTTTCACGTTCACGGTGATCAATTGTTTGCGAATGGAACAGGGATCCAACATGATGGAAAACCCTGAGTTCCCATCTTAAGTATAAATCTGGAATCGATTGCGCAAAGTGGTGATGCTGCGCTCGAGGGTTCATCGATTGAACAGGTTGACCCATGTATGCTCACTTCTAGACTAAAGACCCCCATACACGTCTAGATTTTCTGTTCAATCAACTTAAAAAAAAATTTGGGGGGGTCAGGGAAATCTGTGATTGATTGTATGTTTACCAACTGTAGTAACAGATAATTGATCAACTTTTTGGGGATAGACTGAAAGTGTAATAAATTTTAATACAACCAATTAAAATTTTCCAGCACGTCCAATCCTTTTTCAATACATTTTTTTCCCAATTTAAATTGGTTTAGGTTGATCTAACCATGTGGGCTGCCATAGATTTTCAATCAACTAAAAAAATTTATTGAATTAAGTTGATTGGATGAAAAATCTAGACATGTATGGGGGCCTTTAGTTCACACGGTTGATCAAGAACAACCCGGTTACCGCTCCTGACTGGCCAAAAACGCCAAACCAGGTGACCGTAGGCAATGCTGTCTGAAAATACAGAGACAATCTAATTAAAGGAAGAAGTAATTTTATATTCTGGGGACAATAATTTGGTGGAAAACACCTTCAGCACACCATAATCACTCATTACCTTTTACCACAATCATCTTGGAGTGGGTGGCTATCAGTCTTTACCTTTGTCTGTTTTTGACCAAACAATTGTGTTAAGCTAGCCACACATGGTTCAATTTTAGCGTTCGATCGACATAAGATTAGATTTTGTAGTTCGATGAAAAAATCGAAAATCGATTTTAATTTAATCGATGTACACCACATGGGGAGTACGATTATTGTTCCATTTCGACTGAAAAGTTTATCAAAGTAATCAAAAATCTTTGAATTCCTCTTACGATTTTAGTTTCAATCGGAAGTTAAAGGGAAGTAGCAACACACATCGAGTATCATTGGCTCGACCAAAATAAAGCTGCAAGGAATGTAGTTCGAAGATTGTACAATCAACCAAAATTTTCCAACCTGTCGGATCACGATTCAATAGTCGATTTTACAAAAATCGATCAATAATTGTCGATTGTACTATGTTGGCAGAAAAACTATTTTCTTTCAATCGATAACATTTTTCATCGAAAAACGTTGATTGAACGCTAAAATCGAACCATGTGTGGCTAGCTTTAAATATGTCTTCCACATCTGTGTCTTGATGTCCGGATCTAATTTGGTGATTCATGTCATCTTTTTGCATTGTCATCTTCCATTAAAGCACACATCTTTGTCTACATCATTGTCACATGGCAGACCCATGGCAGTGACGCTGAATATAGAATACCCCAGAGAATGAGCATTGCTGCAACATCATTGAGGTGACAATGTTGAAGTATTGGAGAGACACTCTTTAAGCCCAAGGCTCCACTACAATGGGATGAGCGCACATTGCAAGTACGCGCCCATTCAAGATGACTGGATTGCATACACAGATGCTCTGCTATGTTTTTTGGAAAATGCTGCAAAACATAGTTGAGGCTTTTGCTAACTTTCACCACCCATTTACATTGCCATATACATTCTCAATTGGGGACAGTATACCCGCTTAGCACTGGGTAGGAGAAGGTTTAACCTTCTCTTTCTACTTATATTCCTGATTCCAAAAATCTCATTTGGCTTTCATTTGCCTATCTCCCTAAAAACATGGGAAGTGGGGATTACAGCCCACTTGCTTTGGGCCTCAAGAACAATCAAGTGCAGTTCCAATGTTGAAAACCCTCTTTGCAGAATCTGTCTGATTTCCCTTCTTTCTCTCTCTCTCTCTGTGATTGGGAAAATCAAAAGAAAAATTGTGTTCCGTCTCCTACACCCATCATTATAGGAGAAGAAAAGTGCTAGTTTGGTTGTTGTTGACATCAAGTGCAGTTTTTCCATCAGATACTTTCATTTGCAAGGCCCTCTGTGTTTCTGCAGGTTAGACAATATTTATAAAAGCCAGTGCAAAATCAGAGCTATTGTGACATCAAATAGACCTATTTGGTGTGTTGGACACCCCCCACACTTTGTAGAGTCCACCAAGAGTAGGCTTTTGTTTCAATGACAAACCAGACATTTTGGTTTTTGCTGTTATTATGGATAAGCTTAATTGTAAAGAGGCATAATAGCTGGAATATAAACCCATGCAGAGTCCCAGTTGAGGATTTATCACAACACGGCTTCCTATGGGCTTCTCTGTGTCACCTCTAGTGCTATGCAATTCCATTGTATGAAGCAATCATGATGTCTGGGACATAGAGAGGACTGTTAGAGAACATTTGCTTAATAATTTCCATCAATCTATTTGCCATAGGGTTCCATCTGAAAGCTGTAGATGGATCTTCTCTGGCATCCAACCATACCTTAAAGTCATTAATTGATCTATGGATTCCGTCTTAAGCTGTAAATGGTTCATAACTACCTACCTACCTACCATCCAACCTAAACCTTAATTCCATTAATTTATCTTTGAGTTCCATCTTAAGCTGTAGATGAATGTGTCCTGCCATCCAACCATACTTTAATATCATTAATTGATTTATGGGATCCATCTATGGGTTCTTCTAAAAGCTGTAGATGGATCTTCCCTACCATCCAACCATACCCTAATGTCATTAATTGATTCCATCTAAAGCTGTATATGGTTCTTGCCTACCATACCCTAATGCCATTAATAGAGCTATGGGATCCATCTAAAGCTGTAGATGGATCTGGCCTGCCATCCAAACCAAACTTTAATGTTTTAAATGGGTTCTGTCTAAAAGCTGTTGATGGATCTTCCCTACCATCTAACCATACCCAAATGTTATTAATTGATTCCATCTTAAGCTGCAGATGGTTCTTGCTTACCATACCCTAATGCCATTAATAGAGCTATGGGATCCATCGCAAGCTGTAGACAGATCTTGCCTGCCACCCAAACCAAACTTGAATGTCATTAATTGATCTATGGGTTCCATCTAAAGCTGTAGATGGATCTTGCCAGGCCAGTTTTTAATGTCATAAGTGGATCTATGGATTCCATTTAAAAGCTGTAGATGGATCTTGCCTACCATCTAAACCTTACCATCATTAATTGATCTATGGGTATCGGTACAAGATGGAGGTGTGTCCATAATTTCCCCTTGGCAACTAACATAACATCTTTTACAGCCATAAGGGGCTAAAACTTTACTTACTAAGCTGTTTTACTTTAGGTCATAGAATCTGCCACCATTTTATTATCTTTCACATGTAACTCCATAACCTGTTAGTGATTTCCTTTGTATTCTTTGTTTCCCATGGCATGCTAAACCATTCCCTGAGTTTAGGACAACTGAATAAAACTCGGCATACACTTTTATGTGAGCCACATGACCTCTTAAGGGTTTCACTAAGCCCTATCTATAAATAATATGCACCTTTAGGGTCCACTATTATACTGACGTTTTGGTGTGATAGACGCTGCTCTCAGCACCCTCTTAGAGAAGCACAGAAAACAAAAATCCATCCTTTAGAATTATTGCAAAGTTTATTCTAATGCTCACCGGAGAACATGCAATAAATTCCAAGTCATACAATCACCAAATAATTCAAGTAAGTGGGAACGGGAGCCATATTTGTTATTACTTTCCAAAGGCCTATAAACATGCTTAATGAGGAGTTCCGCTTTATTTTAACTGTTACTGTAAAAAAGCATAAAGGGATTTAGTTTTTAGGGATTTAGCTCTGAATACGGGGGGTGGATATGAATTCAGTTAGGGATCGGCCCAGCAGGAAGGTCACTCCAAGATCACCAGAATGCACTGCCAGTTAGAAGCGCGTCTTCTTATACCAACTAATAACCAGCACGACTTGATCCTAAATGGAGTTTAAATAAAGGTGCTAACTTTATCAAAGGTCCATATCTACGGCCATTTTACTACTTCCAGTCCACCTTTGGATTGGTAACTAGGCGTTTACAGTCTACCCTTCACCAAGACCCTTGGTGGTAGGCTTCGGTCTGCAAGGCCTACCACCTCACAGATGACCCTTTTTCCACACCATGGTCACAATATTTTCTGGTAAAAGTTGTACATTTTATGTAAAGGAAAATTAAAAAAAAAATCCTATATACTTGTGCACTTTTTCCTCCTAGCAGTATTGGAGATGACATATATATGTATATGTTTTGTTTGTGTAAATGTAATTTTATAAAGGATAAAAAAGGATGATTTTGTACTGCTTTTCACTTCTGTTTATTTTTTTTTTGTTCAGTGACGTTGTTATTTTTATTATGATAATTTATTATGGATTTTACCACACAGCAGTGTGTTGCCTCCTTATATTCTATATATTGGAGATGGTTTAAATTCGCACGCTGCTGCCTGGCCAGGGCTGTGTCTCTCGCTATGCCAAATATGGGTGCGCATAGGGCCCCGGGGACCCCAACCCCACCAATAGCAAACCCCCCTGGTCGACATGGTGCCCTAAGCAAACTTGCATAGTGCTCTCTGAAAGGCTAGAAACAGGACTGTGCCTGGCTGTTGAAGCTGCTTTTATTTCTGTAGGGTATATACTTTTTATGAAAACACTGTTGGTTTTTGTTAGATGTTGTGAATCTGCTGGTAATTTTTTTTTTTAAGTTCCGGTTAGCCAGAACCATCAGATCTCTGCACTGCTTGATAGTTTCTAGGTATAGGAAACACTATAAATATATACTAACACTGTCTTCGTCAGAACAATAGGTGGTAAATTGTGTATTTCCTACATTTTTTAGTTTTTTTTTTCTTTTTTAGCTTTCACTAGGAAATTTGTATTTTCCAAATATAATCTAGACTTTGAAGAGCCTTCCGACATCAATGTTTTTATTGTCCTTTGTTTAAATTTCCTGTACTACAAATTTACACCAAAAGGCACGCAAAATAATCTGGGCCTTATTTATTAAAGTGCCCAATGCAAGAACATAGACATATGTTATACATTATAGTCTTTAATTCTTTTGAATGTTGATTGGATAGAGACATTTAAGAAGAAACTGACATGTGTAACTCCGGAATCTTAAATCTGAACTCCAGGCAAACCCCCTCAAATAATACAGATATGAGACCGGTTTTATTGGTCATATGTTTTTGCCCTTTCGATTTTAGGATTTTCATGGTTCTTTGCCCCTGTGGACCTGAAATGGGTAAATCGGACCTAAACTTGTGCTCATGAAGCAAAGTTATAGCAGTCTATTTACCATTATGGTTAAAAAATAAAAAGGCACCTTTCCACGCCCCTCCAAGTCATCCATTTCCAAGGCAGTGCAATGAAGGTACCTAGAGCCCCATCTATTAAGGTCCCCATACATGGGTAATTTTTTTGTTCGATTTCCGAACCATTATTCACCATGCTCATTTGTGGGTATCAATTGTTCAGGAATCAATGGGGCCACCATTTCTTCTGGGGTTCTTCGAAGGAAGCTTGATCAAACAGGGAATTTGATTTGCCTATACTTTGATTTAAAGTATCGAACAGGATCAATTGTGCAAAGTGGTGCGCATCGATTCGCTGTTCGATTGACGAACTCGAGCACAGCGTGGTGACGTCACTGATCAAGCAGGTATCGACTCGTGTATGGGCACCCTTGTATCTGCAGACCAATTACTTAAGGACACACATTGATTGTATTGGGTAGGGAGGTTGGGCACTAGGAGAAGCCTGGGGACATAGTAGTAGGTCGGTAGCTGATGGCTAAATCTATAGTGCTACACACAAGATGGCACTTTTTGCATATAAAGTGATCATGGTAGTTATCCTTATTGCATGGTGAGACAACAGGGCCGGGGTAAGGGTCATTCCAGCGTAAGTAAGTGCATAAGTGAAACTCATTCTAAGCCAATTTTTGGGAGATTATACTTAACCTCTCAACCGGTCACCCCGAATGTAGCTCAGGGTAGGGTTGTTTTACAAAACAAACTCACCCGGAGCTACACTCGGGATTACTAACCTGTCCTCAGCAAGACCACAGAAATGCTCTGCATTGGCGCACTCGCCAACTGATCCAGTTCTGCCTCTATATCGATAACGCAAAAGGCACAGCAGGGCAAATTCATTGACCTGTTGTTTTCCTCCTCACATCCGAGCCATCATGGCATTGGGGTGTGATGGGGGAAGGAGGGAGAGCGGGACATCAGAGCAGATTCCTCTGTATTAATTTGATTGCTCATACCTGGCCAAAGAGCGAGGTAAGTTATAGGTCGGTCTTGTCCTTGCCTCCAGCTTGCGGTTGGAGAGTGAAAGAGCAGCAGGTTGACAAAGTCATCTCTCATATCAGCATGTTCCTTAGTAGCATGGCTCACAGTGCTTCTCCTTCCTCTAGTAGCCCACATGTTGATACCAGGAAAAGATCAGATACCAATATTTTTTGCATTTAGTAATATACCTAATTAATTTTATTGAATAGATTTCTGCACAGATGAGTTTTTTTTGACTGGAGTTCAGATTTAGGTTTGTTATCAGAAGTGGTTATGGTTTTCCTATCTAATAAAGAGAGTCCTGACTGTTCAGAGATGCCCACTTCTTATTTGCAGCCCGTCTGCATTAAAGTCTTTTAAGATACTCATTTAAAATTTATGCATTATTATACACCTTACAATCTTTCCATACAATTTCTGTACAATCAAATTTCGTTCTACCAAAACCATGTAATAGGAGGACCTTTTTAATCCTTCCAATCAATCAATGTATTCTATCAGGGAGGCCACTATACTACACAGTTGTTGGTAGATCTAATGGAGATTGTATGGATCAATCTTAAGGTGTATGGGGGGCTTAAAAGATGCCCAGAGTCATAACAACCAATCAGACGTCTGCTTCTATACTAGAATTTTAGTGTGATAGTGTGCATGAGTATCTATGTTCATTCTAGGGGTACAATAGTAAATAGTAAACGTCCTTCCTCCCAGCAGTTAGCAACCATTTCTAACTAAAGAGCCAGGTCCTAAACCAAGGAGCCACATCAGAGATCTTCCATGCTCTCCTTCCTTCTATCTATTCCCCCCACAGGAAAGGAGAGATGCTTTGACTACTTGCCCCTATGCCTCCATCATCCCCGACACCCCCTGGCAGTCAGGCAATCTTCCCTGAGGCTTCCTGTTCCCCAATATGCTGGAAGGTAGGAGAGCAGCCAAGACCTCCACTGTGGCTCCTGCTTCTAGAAGCTGCTTCTCTAGTTGTGATCTTTGCTGCTCTCTTCCTTCCATATTCACTGGTGAAAGGGAGGGAGTAGACTTGCCAGGTGAGCCACAGCAAGGAAGCTGAAGAGCCGCAGGTAATGGACCCCTGCATCCTCTCTAGCCTAACCAAAAATGCATTTCTGTCCCAGGGTTCTCTCGCAATCTGTACCCCAGTATACAATGCTCTATATCTCTATATTGAAGCACAAAGTCTGATTGTTTGCTATGAATATTCAGTCAGTGCTGTGAAAACTTTTAGGTGTCTACCCAAAATATGTTTATTTAGTTTGATTGCTGTAATCAATTACATTTTAGACAATGGAGTATAGATTTCTCTGTATGAAATAACACCCACCACAAAGCTTGAGAATTCGTAAAACTGATTCATAGAAAAGTGTGTTGCCCATAACAAACTGCCAGTTGATTTCTTCCATTTCCTAACCCTCTGGACCAGTTGTGACGGGCAATACAGGCTTTTCCTTTATTTATTGTACACAAAGCCATTGCTGTGTTAGAGTAGAGATGACATTGTATTGGGTTAGCTGCTTCTCCATCATTGTTAAGCCCCAATTAGCATTCAGTTTCAGTAGCTAGAACATTCCAAGCCTTTGTAAAAAGGGTCTGTCCCCCATTAGCATGCATCAGGAAACCTATGATATCTGTGTTAAAGCAGAGGTCTCCCTACACTGGACCAGCTAGAACTCTCCAATGAGTAGGGAGACCGAGTGCTAAGGTATGGATGATGATGATGGACAGGCTTACCTACCAAGGTCTTTTCTAGTGAAAACAAACTGTGATTTAGTGCACCTGGAATGTATTTGACGGACTTAGTTCACATGGGCTTTGTTGCAAGTTCTTTTTTTTTTTTTTTTATAACTCTGGCATCTTAAATACTTACATTGTTTTTGTTGAGTTTATGATAATTAGTGATATATTTGAGGTTTAGGTATTCCAGTTTTTAAATAAACAGTTCTTTTGTGCACTTTTACTCATAAATAAACATTGCAGTTGAATCCGGCCACATTACCTGGTGATGCATTAACTTTTAGAATATTTCTATTGTTATTTATTTTGTAAGACCTTTTTGATAATTTGTGTACAACCGGACTACTTTTATAACAATAACTGTCTTGATAAGGGTTTATACTTGGCATGAATTACAGCCACTTGAGTATCTTGTTAAAGGACTGTGATGGCCGAAAACGTACCCTCCTATGCACATGAATTCATAAGGCCTACCAATAGCACGAGAACATCTTGCATTTAGGAGTAATGCAAAACCATTGGCGAGCAGTAACAGGTTGCTTCTATTGAAGATGACCTATAATGTCCTGGCCATCTGGTGACGATGCTTCAGTTCTGGAGCACCAATGCCATACAATTGCATCCATCTTGTACTATCCTGTAAAGTGTACATATCCTGTATATCCAAATAACGCTGATCCTTGAGGAAATAGAACCCTGTCCTGAGGCAGAGCCCCCAAACTGACGTCAGGGAGTTAAATGCGCATGATGACTATAGATTAACTGCACAATGGGAACCCCTCTTGCTGTATATAGGCTAATGCATATTATACCTTTTACTACTTCTTGCTTGCACCTTGGGTGGTGCTCTTTTTATTTTTGCTTGTTCAAATTTTCAATGTTTTCTGTGAATATTATATGTCATAATCTCTGTACCTATTCCAGCTCATTGCTCCGAGTAAGGGTTCATTGGGACTCAACAAATGGACCATAGGCAAAATGGGGCCTTGGGATCAATGAGTTTAGAATTTATTGCAAAAGTATTTGGTGTGTGTTGATATAGATGCTATAGAACAATCACACAACCCTGATGTTTTTACTCCTTCTTATAAGCACTGTTAATAAACTTATACTCCAGCTCTTTTCCTGATCTGCTTGCCTCCTTATTGTCTTGTCTTGCTTTATTAACACTTCCTCCTCACATGTTTCATCTTTCTCTTCTTACAAAATCCTTTTGCTTGGCCGTGTTGCCTTTTGTAATCAATAGGCTTCTTCTGAGGTGTATCATAAATGTCTTGTGGCAAGGTTCTTTACAGCTCCAGCAGAGTTCACACCAATACCAAAGAATAGACTTTTGGTTCAGTAGAGTTAATGAGTAGGTATGTGTAGATGGGTCCTTTCCACATGAAATCTCCAAATAAACAAGGGAAAGTCTACGAGGTAGTTCTTTTGATGGACCAAAGGAGCATCTACAAAGCTTGACAATTTGATGCACATCTACACAAAATGTGTGAACAGATTAGTGACATATTCAAGGAATGGGCACTATGACCATGAATATTGCCATTATTTCATTTGTTTGACATCTGTGCTTCATTGAAATCTACTCTGTTGGCACTTCTGCTCAAAATGGGCTTTTCACCTCAACTGCATAGGAAATATACATTGAAAGTATACCAGTGTATATAAATTCATACGCCTCTGGCTATCTGATGCCACAAATATCTCATGCAGAAAAATAATCAAGCTCTTTATCAGCGCTTCATCTGCATCCTCTACATCAGTGGTTCTCAACCTGTGGGGTTGATCTGGAGGTTGAACGACCATTTCACATGGGTCGTCGAGGTCACTGAAAGAATCAGAGCTGCTGCTGGGAAGGGACATTACACTGACCTGATCGTCCCAGAACTGTCATTGCGGAGTGTCACTTCCGCTATTTGGCAATTCCACATTTAAAATACAGGAAATGACACTTTACGATGTCACTTCTGGAGTTGCAGTTCTATAAAAGGGTTAAGGACCACTGCTCTACATCCCTTCTCTAATGAAGAGGCAGCTGCAGGGAACGGATCACCCCCCCCCCCCCCCATGTGATGATGTCACATCGGGGCGTGGGCGGGAGTTAAAAAAAAAAACGAAAAACATTTGAGTAGACTAATCTCCCAAATAAATCTTTTTACACATAGTGTTGATTTAAAGAATATAAACAGAGATGTTCTACTACTACATACAAACACAACATCCGCAATATCTTCAAAGCACTTTTATGCTTATATTTAAGGATTTGCAAAGAGCTTCACAGGTCAGAAAGCAGAGACATTTCTTCTTTGGAGTGAGTGCTTGGTTGGTTGGAAAGGTTTAGGCATGTTCAATGGACACTTGATGCTCACCATGTGGCCGTGTCCATTCCAGTTGGGTGAAGGACCTACTGCAAATCTAAACCGAGCTGATAGAATGGAAACATACGTCTATGTCCTGTCCTTTGTGAGGTTTGCCTAAAACCCTAACACTCAATCTCTACGCCACATCTTTCTGAAGAACCGGCTGCATGGACATTATAAAACTAAATTTCTAAGCTGAACCTTCAACCTCAATACATTTTTGCAATTAACAGCATTAAGCTTGACAGTGATAGAGTCTTACATAATAAAGCAGATCTAATCTTATTTATTTCGGACATCGTTTTTATTTTTACTCATTACGTTGCAGGTGACACCACTTATTTGGATATTTTCCGTGAATTTTCACACATGGCATCCAACAATCCTGAGAAGCTGAGCCGGCGAAGTATTCACTTTAGCCAGTCTTGTCGGTAATGAGACCAGAGATGATCTATTGGAAAGACTGGTACTCCACAAGACTTGGAATCTACAAGATTAATCACTAAATGGAGAACGGGTTCTGAAAACTGTGGCAACCACTTATTAAATTCAAAATGAAGGAACTTGATGACATTGAGTAGTGGCTTCAATTTTTTTTTTATAATAGTAAATGACTATTGTGGAATGGTTACAAAAAACATATGATGAACATGAATTGCCATCAGTCTAGATTTTGGAACAACCTTAAAAAAAGTCTTAATGATGTAGAATTTGTATATATAGAAAGAGATGATGGGGCATTTTCAACAACAGGAATATCCGTGGTGTGCAGTGTATTCACCTTAAGTGTTACTAAAGCTATAGAAAAGCAAATGGTGGACACTTTTTACGAAAGTACAAATAAGTCACCCAATATGATATTTTCTGAAAATCATTTTATTGGAAGCCTTTGCAGAGAACATTATGGAGTCTGTCTTGGATGACCATTCCTACTTTTCAAATACTAGTTGCCTAGATCTTATACAGATATAATAGCTGGAATTTACTAAGTTACTGAACTAGAAAAAGTGCACAAATAATGCCCAAAGGCCTCTCTGGCTACGTCCATCATTCAAGTCAGTGACTCAGAAAGTATTGAAGAGGATTGGCTTGATATCCAGGTAACAAGCATCTTCAGAACATTGCCAGAAGTAAGAGCAAATATATTCTCTTAGACAGGAATTCATTTTGGATCGTCATTTAAGTGTGACAATAATACAAATAGAAGAAACCCTCAGTATATTGTATTCTTCTTAAAATGTTGGGTTTTTACCTCCAATGCAGATAGTGGTGGGTTCCCCAAGTCTGCCCCATGGTGAGGAGGCTGCATGAATGGACCTTTCGTTCCCAGTCTTACGTCTTCCAAACTTGTGCCTACATTGTACCTTCCATAAAGACTGGAGATCTTTTTTACTGTGAGGAATTTTAAGAACTTACATCCGATTGTTTCTCTGGCGGGCCTAGAGAAGAGCTGTGCAATAAAATAAATCAGAAAGAAATCAATGGTTTATCATAGAGATTAGTATTAGGGTGAGCCTTAGGACTTACAGTAACTAGTACCTAAAGCAGGAGTTGGACTCTGAAAGCAGATTCGTCTTGATGGAATTACCACTACAATTGATGCACCTTTATCATGTGAACTTTGATGCAAACTAATGAATGTAGGAAATATAGACTGCTTACCATTGGGTATTCTAAATGTGGGCAATCAAAAGGTTGAGGGCTTTCTTTAATCCCTTATCACCATAACCTTCATGGTTGTTCCTCTAACTATGGACATTGGAATGGTTTAGTGAGTTAAATATGGAGGAACTATACAGAACATTTAAATCTTTAAAACACCAATGGAGATTACTTGTAATCCTCTTTTTTGTGAGTCATGTTGCCAACATCAGTACCTGACAATTATTATATAGCTGAATGGACACAATTTTTTAAAAGCATGTGCGGAAATCTTGAGAAAAAACCTTTCCAATGATGTCAAAATAATTATACCTGACAGGGTTAGCTCTGTGTTAATGTCTAAAAGGTCTGACAAGCTTGTGTAATCATCAACTTTGGCTTGCACCACTACAAAGTACAAAATGTCTGGAGTGATATTGGAATTCGATCCAATTGACCATTGCCCATCTAAATATATTCCTTGAGAATCACTATTTACAGCTGTAGTTTATAGACTTTCTACCTCCTTGAAGTTGAAGTTCCTCCACTATATAAATATACAATAAGAAATGTTTTTACAGCATGGCTTAATATGTATTATACACAGCTCTATATTGTTTACTATTTCTAAAGCCCCCCATACACGTTCCGATTATTCTCCCGACCGATTTTTCGTCCGATCCTGTCACCCGATTTTCACCTAAAATGTTATGGTCGGTCGGTCGGCTGGCACGAAAAATCGGAATTCGAATTATCACCAATCCATCAGCCCGACCCTATTTATTAACAGCAGATCGCCCAAAAATTTACGGACAGGTCCGAAGCGGTCCCGATCGATTTTTTGGCCGATTTTGAGAAATCGGGATCGGTCGTGTACATAATTCCGAATCCGATTAATCTCCCGATCGATTAATCTCCCGACCGACCGAGGTCGGTCGGGCAAAATTCGTACGAAAAATCGGAACGTGTATGGGGGGCTTTAGACTTGGAACGAAGCATTGTGAGGGTATACTGGTATATTCCTCACAGTGCCTGCCTATAGGTTGTTACTAAAGGTAACAGCTGACGGGACACCAATATTAGCTGAAGATCATGTACAGACACCTTTAAACTGCTGAGTAATATATCTGTTGGCAAAATGTATTATTTAATAAAGCTTAAAATAAATGAGAAAAATAAGACAATAAACTGAACTCAGTAAATTTTGTTTTATTATTTGACTATTCATTTTGGGTTTCCTGCATCTCGGCACTGATGTCACGGTTACATATGAGTACTGAAGGAATAAATCACCTATCATTGTCTTTGACAATATAATGGGGAGAGGTCAATGGTTTGAGATGTTGTTGCCTAACCCTATTACACTGAAGTCAGGTTTTTCTTTTAATTTATGAATTACCTTTTTTTTTTTTCTTTAAAGAAGACAAAACCCCTATTGGAGAAACCCAGTTTCATAAAGACATTGTTGGATAAGATTGTTGTCAAAGAGATCCCCCAACTCTACTTGGACCAGGACTGACTGAAAACCCAGGACTAGGACTGACTGAAAACCTGTCTTTCTATACAGCATCATTACCTAACCTCACAATTGTTTTTTTTTGTGGAAATGGTGTAAAGGATTTTACGGGTGGGTGATATATATTTCCTCATACTATCAGTTGTGGTCCTGGTGTATTCCAGGTAGTCAATCTGGGGATAGGTGTGAGAAATGGTAATGAGCAGCACAGGCAATATTCATATTCACAAAAAAATTTAAATGTTTTGCCTAGTATTTGCAATAAATAAGAGAATATGTGATCTCCAGTCAATTTTTACCTCCTTTGCGCAAATTGGTACTTGTACATGTGCATATTGTGAACGCAATGCACTGTAGTTCCTATATGATGATGATGAAAAAATAATTTAATATTCACAATTACAAATAAAATTTTGCACTATATTCAATATTTTTGCAAATTTTCAAAGTGCCGATGTTTGCAATAAAATTTTGTGATTAGAAAATTTGCAATCAACCATAGTTGCCATTTTTGTTTGGTTGAGTTACAGGATCCCAGACTCTGAAATGGAAAGGAAGGAACTGGGCGGACCTTCTTTTTCCACCGGGGTATACACCGGGATTTTATTTGACTTTCATCTCCAGTGGCCAGGTGGCTAACCTATGTGGAGTCCATCTCCATGGAAAGCCCACTGGCAAACTACCCACTGGCAAACTAATTGGTTACCAACAAGGACAAAAAACAGTAGGTGGTTGTTTGATCTGCTGCAAGGTTTGTTTTTGGTTCCTGTTTTTTTGGTGAAAATGAACCTGAGTTTTGTTTATTGAAAAAGCCTGCTCTGCTAATCCATATCCCCTGAACTTTACAATGGACACACATGCTCCAGACACCCTCACAAATTCTATGGAAAACCTTTTAACCTCCTTAGTGTTCATCACGAGCCCACCTCGTCCAGAGTTTGTGTGAAGAACAAACTCTGGATGAGCTGGGCTCCCATGAAAGCCGCATAAAGCTACAGCGATGCTGCTTCCAGCCGCAGCATTTCCGGGGCTCTGCGGCTTCACTGATCGTGACGCGGAAGGGGGCGAGGGTGAGCAGTGCCATAGACCTCCATGTTAATGGAGGGGCTTCTGCTCTCCAGACCTCACTGCCAGTGTCATGAATGACACTGGCTGAGGGGAGGGGGGAGTGAGGAAATGACAATAATAGTAGCAAAGGAAGGCGAATATTTATGTCTATGATTTTGGAAAGGAGGTTGCCCCAAAATATCTGGTGTCAACAAACGGCCTTAAAACATACATGAAGTTTTATCGGAAGAAAGAGTTTAAAGACCAAAAATGTTAAGTAAGATGTGCGAAGTGAGTGAAGTGAGTGCATATGGTATGTAAAATAATTTCTGTGACCACTATGGTTCTGTAGGAGCAGCTTACCTTAGGTGGGTTTTCACATAAGTCATACTTAATACAAACCAACCACAAAGAAAGTCCAACCACACATGCATTTCTTTAGTTAAGCTTTTAATTTAAAATTCCATAAGACCAGAGTTCCAAGTATAGTACAGTGGGCTAAATATTCATTGCAGCCTTAAATTTTTTAATAACGTTGGCTTTTCAAACAAGTTTGAATTGATAAAAGACAACTATATTTTACAGAGGTCATGTTAACTACCAACCAAGACTTATCTGTGTTGTGGCCATAACCATCACAAGCCTACAAAATATTCTTATTGTTCCTTCCTTGATCCCAATCCACCCATCCTTGATGCTAGACAATGCCTGCTATATCAGTATGTGGCTACAAATGGAACAATTCTGCTTTCAAAGTAAATAATTGGAAGGGGCTTAATTGGCAAGGGTGGGGGGGTCTTAGAATGTTGCTCTTCCATAGAGAGTAAAGGGTCCTTCTCTGCCTACTCTTTGTACATTAAAATGTACACCATTAAAATGGACTCTAATGTAACCCACCAGTGGTAATTCATCTGAAGACAAGGTCAGAAGACAGAGAATGTTGAATTTGTAGAGTGCTATTGCTGATCTTCTTATAATGCTAGGTTTTTATTGACATGCTAATCCTATGACTTCTACATAACTGATCCCAATGCAATATATACTGACTTCACTAGCGCCTGTTTCATACCAATAGAATGGCAGATATGAACAACTAGCATCTTCAGGGGCTTCATAATGGTAGTCCATTTACTCGATAGGGTGTCCTTTACGAAAGTCATCTCTGATCTGTATAGATTGCACCTGCAGATGTTGGACCTATTATAATAATATGGAACTCCATAATAATCTCTACCAAAGCCACATTGTGCCCAAACGTTCAAAGAATTTGACTTTTTAATGCCATTTAGTGCCATAAAATAGTGTGATAAAATGGAGCTAAGCATAATAATGTATCAGCATTTAGTAAATAATAGGCAGTCAGTGACGAGGATGGAGAGCCCGCCATAGACTACTTGCAACACGATATTACATAAATAAAGCCCATGCATGAAATACTCATCTTCCTGGATTAACATAAAAGCTAAGTCTACTAAGCAAGCAATATGACCTCAGGTTATTAGCCGGGGGTGTTTTCACTAACAGAAAGGCCTTGGCCCTCTGCACACTCCAAGGGATGAGAAGTTTCGGAAATTCACATTGTAATCTTCCAGCTCCTTCCCAAAGCAGTTTGCAGCCTTCTCATCACACTCACACACCATCTTCTCACAGCGGTCATGGGCTTTCACTGGGGACAGAAATATAGAGGTGTCACATAAAAAGTCATCACCTGCTGATCACAGTAAAATCTATTGCAGAACTTTTTTTTTACATAACTTTCAACCAGTTCAGCTGATCAGCTATCATGGTGTATGATAAGAGTAGTCCAAAAAACACCAGGAAAAAAGGCCTAATATACTGAAAGGTTACATTTGACAAAATGATTCTTAATGTTTATTCTTGAGATTCAGACAATTAAATCCATGGGCAGTGAAGTAGCAGTGTAGTGGCCCGAGAAACGGTCACTAAACTGTATGTATACATTCTGTAATATATGCTTTATTTGCTTAGAATGTATGCTTAATTACTTATTATGTCCCACTAAGGGTTACACTTGCTGTGTACGTGCTGCTCTGAGTCATGGCTGGGTGTTTACTCTTCAGTTTCCCTCCAAAATGTAGCAGAGTAAAGCCCCCCATACACCTTAAGATCGATCAACTTCTATCCATTGGATCTAACTCCCTGGAGTACCACAGCTTCCAGCCTTGGGCCCAGTGGAAACGTCCGTCAACTAACACCCAGCCGATTGGTTCCAGCACCACGGGCACAGCACTGCAACGTAGTTACCCCCATGTGTGAACCCCCATCCCTGCCTCCAGGTGATGGTGCCAAGCATGTAAATACCCTTTAATAAACTGTACATAGCCCCTACGGATTGGTCTGGACCTTCGTTTATTGCAGTAGAGTGGAACCTGGGAAGTGGACAGAGGACATCCAACCTAAAAGAACCTGGCGCCGTGAGTATTTGCATACTCAAAAACACAAGGGGACAAATTTAAAAACGTGAACAAAGTGGCAGGCCAAACTTGATATTTATTAAAAAATATAATTACACTGTGACCTTCATAGTACTAATGTATATGTGTGTCCGAGGCGCTAATCATTGGCGGTGCCCACCCCCTTGCATTGCTACAGGACTGCTGCGGTCTCACCTGAAGGACTCCACCGTTTCTGTCTCTGATTTCTTCCCGATATCAATCTGGACACAAGGTCCTGGAATTGACCTCTGTAAAATGTTTGCAGTATTCCTGTCTCATTGCTTATGTTATAAAATGGTTGTTTTAAAATTTAAAAAGTATTATAGCCCCCCCAAAAAAATTATTACACTGTGGGCCATTTGTGGCTCACGGGCCAAAGTTTGGTGCACCCGCACTATGTATACTGTACACACAAGGATGGGGGCACACATGGACTAAAATTAAACTGTTTAGTACATGTGTGGCCCCATCCCTGTGTGTACAGTTTTCACACTGTATATGTTCCGACACATATGGCACACTTTCCTGGCAGGGGGGTTGCCAGGAAAGTGGATCTGGGAAATCCGTCGGGGCCAAGAATATTTGCTTGGCAGGCCAAATTTGCCCCATGGGCCAGAGTTTGAAACCTATGCTCTAGGGTCACTGTCATACCAGACGGTGTAGTGCTAGTTTAAGAAGAAAGATATATTTTAATACAGATTAGACACGATCACAAGGCACTTCCATGTATAAAGAGAGATCAAGACCAAGCAGTCCACTCTACTTCATTGTAGTGATCAAAAGGTGTTTGGAATTGACCAACATACCTGAGTGATGATGAGTGATGGAAAAGCATCTCTTTCCTGCTGGAGAACTCCTATACAACAATTCAATTTGTTGATTTTTTTATAATTGTCTGGTTGGTTGGTAAGGTTCATTTAAACACCGCCAACCAATCTCCATCAGTCACCCAGCAGCAGAGGTTTTCCTAGGAGAATTTGCCAT